>CM034349.1:29320587-29920587 GCA_019925275.1 Mytilus edulis
AATACAGCTAAGGTAATATATTCCTGAGGTCGTAAAACCTAAGTATTTTAGAAATTCATAGTTTTGTTAACAGTTAATTTATGATTATGACCCTATCAATTATATTGGCTTTAGCATGAGCAACAAAACAACCTTAATGTGTATAACAAAAAAAAATGTTTCTAGTTAATGATTGTTGTACCCCGTCAATTTTAATTCATTTTCACTTCTGGAAATGTATCACAATTTTCAACAACCAAATCTTGACGGATTTCGTCTCAAATCTGTGTACAAATCTGTGTATTTTTGTCCATTTCTGAAAAAAATAAAGTTGTTTCAGAACTATAAGGCAATGCCCCTTTTATTGCTAAACTTATCTATTCTGAACACAATGTGTACGTATAATTAATGTCTTTCAGTATACCTTCACTAGTCATAATATGGACAAAACATCTGATGATAACCTCAAACTACCATACACAGGCCCTGTCAAACCACTCTAAACTACTGTGAATGTCATTGTTATCATATAAATAAAGTGCAATGAAGTTCAAATTTTCAAACTTGTCCTTTCACATAACATTAATGTATGTCATTGAAAACCACTTGTCAGTGAGAAATGCACATGAAGATTTTAAGGAAACATTGTGACATCACACGTAATACGATGTTATTAAATAACTACCGATCACAATAATGCTAAGAACAGATGGCAGTGTTGCATGGAGAAATAAACAGTTGCCTCAAGGTTTAACTCGAAATATCGAGCCGAAAAGATCATTAACTAAGCATTTCTTGTATAATATCAAGACCATAGCAACAGTTTTTATATCAGCATATTTACAACATTCTGACTGTTATTTCCCTTGCATAAATACCCCTAATAAACAATATAGAGCTTGCTTAATAAAACAAAATGTTTACCAGTTATTCAGAACTTTTTATAAACCCCTAATTTGCCATCTCTGTTTAAATAGCAATGATATGTCTGAAACAGAAATAAAAGTTAAAAATTACTCAGGTTTTGTTATCATTTGATTTAGATGCATAAGTAGTATCATGATTATTGAGAGAGAAAACAAAATCTTTGAAAGTTTAACACAAAAAGAGAGATGCTTCTCCCTTGTGGCTTACAAACCTTCATTTAAACCTTTTATACGAGGAGCAATCAGAAGTAGCTTAATAGCTGAATAGGTGTAGCGCTATTTTCCCAAAAGGTTTGACCCTCCACATTTTTTTTGAGAAAAGAAAATATCTTGTGATTTGCTAGTGTGCATTAAAATATAATTATTCATGATTTTCTTAAGACATGTTTGTCTGTTATTTGCATATTCTAATGACCAGCTTATAATTAACGGTCAAATTATTGATGTAAAGCACACGTAATGATGTATCAAATTTTATTCGTATGAAGTGTGTTATTTCCCTTGATTTTCAGTTATTCCTGTAGACTGGAATGATAATTACATAACAATGTATTTAGTGTGTCATGTTTACTTACAATGTAATACTATTAAATGTTTCCACAAAACGTTCGTGCTTTTCAAGTCAATAACAAGTGCCTTTCGCGGTCTCTAGGGAGTTTTGATTGTGCCTAAAAGAAGTGTTCAATTTGATCACGCTAGCAAAGATTTACCTAAATTTAAACATCGCAATGTTGTTTTCTTTCACTACTTATTGCAGGTGACCACGACTTAAAAGTGTTTGTGTTCACGCTAGATGCAAATGAGAGTGTGAGACAAGAGATCGTTAGCAACAAAATGTCACTTGTTAGAAATAAAATATTACTATAAAATAACTATTTCCCGATCAATAGAACTTTGCATATGTTATTCGCTTTTTCAAAAGTAATGACAAATCATTACCCTCTCACTACAGGCTTGATTTAATATATTAACAACTATGTTTTCAAAAGTAAAACACAATTGTGCCTCAGTATTCGGTGTTAGGGCCGTTATGATGTTTAAAATATATTAATGATATGGTTTGATTTGACAATGAGTTGATGGTGACTACAGATAATACGCCTATAGATCTTACTTTTGTACCTAATGAATTTAAAATGTTGTTATTGTTTAAGGAAGTGGTAAAAAAGAAGGCTGGTAAAGTTTATCCAAATATAACAGAATTATTAATAGTTATGATATTCAATATGAGATACTATAGAAAGTAATTTTTCTTTTTATTTTGAGGATGTTACATTAGAAACAGTTCATACGCATAAGTATCTCGGTGTCATATTTAGTAATGATTTTGAATGGGGTAATCATGATAATAACTGAGGAAAACAAAACCTTCAAAGTAGCTTAATATTTTACAAAAAAGGAAATTTACACTTAGACATTGTAAGAAGGGAATATTTGGAGAATAATTACATCACTTGTATTTGTCCAATTCTGGTGTATTTATCACAAGTTAGGGATAACAATGAGAAAGTAAATTCTGGTCTATTGGAGAGTAACCATATCGAGGCTGCTCGAATAGTTACGGGATCAACAAATAACGATATTGGGAACAGTATCTTTAATGAGGCGTAATTTGAAAAAAAATTAACGGAAGATGGGAGGTTAAAACACTAGCTTTTTTATAAGATTAAATAACCAAGCTCCAGATTATTTGGTTTCGAATTTTGTATCAGATATTAATTATAATAATTTGAGTAACAATCAGAATACCACAATTCCCGTAAACCATTCATCAACTACTCCTGTCTTTTTCATCATCCATTACATTGTGGAATCCTTTGGACAGAAGTGTTAGACCTATTGCTTAATTGTTGTGTTTAAACGAAAGTTGCATAAACTATATTATAGAAACAAAAAAATCTCCGCGATTTTTTTTCGAGGAAGACCATTTGCGTTTTTTACAACAGATGAAGCGTTCTTCATTCTGTCTTTATCAAATCAAATTTGATACAAAGTATTAATTGTTCCTGTGGTTTAATCAATGAAAATATCGACCACTATTTAATTTATTGTATTAATTTTTCATCACCTAGAAATCTATTGTCAAATAAAATTACAAGTGTTTTTAATGTCGATATTACAATCGATTTGCTATTTTGTCGGGGTGATGCGTTGAGTACTGAAGAAAATTATGTTAAGTGTCTGTCTTTTCAAAAGTATATAAAAATACCGAACGTTTTTCTGTGCGTTGATAACGGAAATTCCCTGTAAACAATACATGCGATTAAAATATTTCTATATAAGGGCTATAACCGAATGATATTGAAGTATAATTACTATCATATTATGTTACCGATAACAATTCATTGAATGTTAATGGAAGAATACGAATTAATTAATAGTTACCGCTGTTTCGTGTATATCCTTTCTAAAAAAACGTGTATATTACATGTAGAATTATGAGTATCAACAAGCTATATCTCAACAAGATTAGATTGCGCATCTAAAAATTTCACACTGGAAAATCGGCGGGCTTATTTTTATTTATATTGTAAATAAAATGCACTTGATAAAAATCCATTGGTTAGTTTGAACAGTCTCATTTAAGCTTCATGTCGTTATGTTTTGCTATTTTCTTCGTATAGAATATATAATGCGTTCATTTATAGATGTGTAATTTTCTTATTGCTTCGGAAAATACGTTACTAAGTTGTAAAACGTACAGCTGATCACTTTGTCAATTTTAACCATAACTATATGTTACATAAATGAAATATTATTATAGATTATATTTTAAAGAGAATATTCGGGATTTAGTCTTTTTTGTTGTTGTTTTTCTTTCAATTTGAGAAAAAAGAAATATTATCCATTATTAAGGTTACTTGATAACATTTACAGTCTGTCCATGGATAACGATCATGTCCGTTTTGTAATGTTGAATGCTGATTAACAGGATGACAAAGTAGAAAAGTGTTTTCTTTTCTCGACAACGACATCGTGTCATACAGTGCAAAACTAAAAAGTTCAAAGGGGGTTTGTCTTCATACTGTCATTATGTCATTCAAATGTATCATGTTACACAGGTAATACTGGTCGTTATTGAAGTAAACAAAATCTATTAAATGAAGTCCTAGCATGTTGGATTTAAACCTTTGCAGTAAGTTTCTTGATTTGTATTATGATTTCTTAAATGGTTAATTGTAGAAATTCTTGATTAATTTGTTTTGAAATTTGAAGAACAGTTCTGTCCTTGCAAATACTTGCCAAAGGTTACATTTGATTAAAATATGAACTGTATTATATTATATTACATGTTGAACGTTATTTCTCCCTTTTTTAAAAAGCTTTTATCACTGATGTTCCAAAATGAACCTGGATTTTTTATCAAGTAGACCTAGGTTACCCGGCTTCCCTTTGCATCTAGTGCAAACAAAAGTATTGCCGTAGAACATTTTTCATTAACTTTTCTGTAAGGGTGGAGTAGGATGTCCGACCCCATCTTTGAACCTACTTTGAATAAAACTAAGCGGAACAAGACCCTGGATTTGTCTCAAGTTGACCTCAGCTAGCAAGCTTCCCTTTGCATCTAGTACTGACAAAAGTATTACCGAAGAACATTTTTTAATTAACCTTTCTGAAGGGGTGGGATAGGATGTCCGACTCCAACTTTGGAACTACTTTGAATAAAACTAAGCCAAACAACATCCTGGATTTTTTCTCAAGTAGACCTCAGCTATCAAGCTTCCATTTGCAACTAATGCAGACAAAGGTATTGCCGTAGAACATTTTTTTTATTAACTTTTCTGTGAGTTGGGGTAGGGTGTCCGACCCTAAGTTTAGACCTACTTTAAAAAAAAAACTAACCCGAAGAACACCCTGGATTTTTTCTCAAATAGACATAAGCTACCCTTCTTCCCTTTGCAACTAAGGGTAGGGTGTCCGACCCCAACTGTGGACCTACTTAAAAAGAAAACAAGGCCGAACAACACCCTGGATTTTTTCTCATGTTGACCTCAGCTATCCAGCTCCATTTCCACCTAGTGCGAACAAAAATTATGACGTACGACATATTTTTATTGACTGTTCTGTAAGAGTGGGGCATGGTGTCCGACCCCAACTGTGGACCTACTTAAAAACAAAACTAAGCCGAACAACACCCTGGATTTTTTTCTGAAGTATACCTGAGCTACTTAGCTTCCCTTTGCACGTAGTGCAGACACAAGTATTGCCGTAGAACATTTTTAATTATCTTTTCTGTGTCAGACCCCAACTGTGGACCAACTTAAAAACATAACAAAGCCGAAAAGCACCTTGGTTTTTTTCTCAAGTAGACCTTAGCTGCTTTGCTTACCTTTGTAACTAGTGCAGACAAAAGTGTTGCCATCAGATATTTTTTCATTAACTTTTCTGTAAGGGTGGGATAGGGTGTACGAACCCAACTTTGGACCTATTAAAAAAAAATTAAGCCTGACAACACCCTGGATTTTTTTATCAAGTAGACATCAGCTACCCAGCTTCCCTTTGCACCTAGGGCAGACAAAAGTATTGCCGTAGAACAATTTTTATTAACTTTTCTGTAAGGGTGGGACAGGATGTCCATCCCAAACTTTGGACCTAGTTTAAAAAAAAAATTATCCCGAACAACACCCTTGACTTTTTATCAAGTAGGCATCAGCTACCCAGCTTTCCTTTGCACCTAATACGGACAAAAGTATTCCCATAGAACATTTTTTATAAACTTTTTTGTAAGTCTGCGGTAGGGTTTCCGACCCCAACTTTAGACCTACTATCAAAGAAAAAAACTAAATCAAAAACCATATATTTTTTTATTGCCGTAAAACATTTTTAATAAAAATTTTAGTAAGGGTTGGGTAGGTGTACGACCCCAACTTTGGACCTAGTCAAAAAGAAAAATTAAGCCGAACAACACCCTGAATTTTTATTAAATAAACATTAGCTACTAAGCTTCCTTTTGTACCTAGTGCGGACAAAAGTATTGCCGTAGAACATTTTTAATTAACTTTTCTGTTAGGGTGCGTTAGGGTGTCCGACCCCAACTGTTGACCTACTTAAAAACAAAACTAAGACGAACAACACCCTGAATTTTTCCCAAGTAGACCTCAGCTACTTTGCTTACCTTTGTAACTAGTGCAGACAAAAGTATTGCCGTAGAACATTTTTAATTAATTTTTCTGTAAGGGTGGATTAGGGTGTCCGACCCCAACTGTTGACCTACTTAAAAACAAAACTAAGCTGAACAACACCGTTGATTTTTTCTCAAGTAGAACTTACCTGCCCAGCTTCCCTTTGCAACTAGTGCAGACAAAAGTATTGCCGTAGAACATTTTTAATTAACTGTTCTGTAAGGGTGGGATAGGATGTCCGACCCCAACTTTGGACCTAGTAAAAAAAAAATTTAGCTTGACAACACCCTGGATTTTTTATCAAGTAGACATCAGCTTCCCAGCTTCCCTTTGTACCTAGTGCAGATAAAAGTATTGCCGTAGAACATTTTTTATATTAACTTTTCTGTAAGGTAGCGGGGTTGGGTGTCTGACCCTAAATTTGAACCTACGTTAAAAAACTGTGCCGAAGAACACCTTGGGTTTCTTCTCCAGTTCTCTGTTCTGTAAGGGTGGGGTAGGGTGTCCGTCCCCAACTGTGGACCTTCTAAAAACAAAACTAAGCCGAACAACACCCTGGATTTTTTTCTCAAGTATACCTGAGCTACTTAGCTTCCCTTTGCACGTAGTGCAGACACAAGTATTGCCGTAGAACATTTTTAATTAACTTTTCTGTGTCAGACCCCATTTGTGGACCAACTCAAAACATAACTAAGCCGAACAACACCATGGATTTTTCTCAAGTAGACCTGAGCTACTTAGCTTCCCTTTGCACGTAGTGCAGACACAAGTATTGCCGTAGAACATTTTTAATTAACTTTTCTGTGTCAGACCCCATTTGTGGACCAACTCAAAAACATAACTAAGCCGAACAACACCATGGATTTTTCTCAAGTAGACCTTAGCTGCTTTACTTACCTTTGTAACTAGTGCAGACAAAAGTGTTGCCATATAACATTTTTTATTAACTTTTCTGTAAGGGTGGGATAGGGTGTCCGAACCAAACTTTGCACCTAGTAAAAAAAAATTAAGCCTGACAACACCCTGGATTTTTTTATCAAGTAGACATCAGCTACCCAGTTTCCCTTTGCACCTAGGGCAGACAAAAGTATTGCCGTAGAACAATTTTCATTAACTTTTCTGTAAGGGTGGGATAGGATGTCCGACCCAAACTTTGGACCTAGTTTAAAAAAAAATTAAGCCGAACAACACCCTTGACTTTTTATCAAGTAGACATCAGCTACCCAGCTTTCCTTTGCACCTAGTGCGGACAAAATTATTGCCGTAAAACATTTTTAATAAATTTTTTAGTAAGGGTTGGGTAGGTGTGCGACCTCAACTTTGGACCTAGTCAACAAAAAAAAAAAAAATTGCCGAACAACACCCTGAATTTTATATCAAGTAAACATCAGCTACTTAGCTTCTTTTTGCACCTAGTGCGGACAAAAGTATTGCCGTAGAACATTTGTAACTAACTTTTCTGTTAGGGTGCGTTAGGGTGTCCGACCCCAACTGTGGACCTACTTAAAAACAAAATTAACACGAACAACACCCTGGAATTTTCCAAAGTAGACCTTAGTTACTTTGCTTACCTTTGTAACTAGTGCAGACAAAAGCATTGCAGAAGAACATTTTTAATTATTTTTTCTGTAAGGGTGGGTTAGGGTGTCCGACCCCAACTGTTGACCTACTTAAAAACAAAACTAAGAACAAGTAGAACTTACCCGCCCAGCTTCCCTTTGCAACTAGTGCAGACAAACGTATTGCCGTAGAACATTTTTTATTAACTTTTCTGTAAGGGTGGGATAGGGTGTCCGACCCCATCTTTGGACCTAGTAAAAAAAAATTAAGCCTGACAACACCCTGGATTTTTTATCAAGTAGACACCAGCTACCCAGCTTCCCTTTGCACCTCGTGCGGACAAAATTATTGCCGTAAAACATTTCTAATAAAAATTTTAATAAGGGTTGGGTAGGTGTGCGACCCCAACTTTGGACCTAGTCGAAAAAAAAAAAAAAAAAAAGCCGAACAACACCCTGGATTTTTCCCAAGTATACCTGAGCTACTAAGCTTCCCTTTGCAAGTAGTGCAGACAAAAGTATTGCCGTAGAGCATTTTTAATTAACTTTTCTGTAAAGGTGGGTTAGGGTGTCCGACCCCAACTGTGGATCTACTTACAAACAAAACTGAGCGGAACAACACCCTGGATTTTTTCTCAAGTAGACCTCAGCTACCCAGCTTCCCTTTGCACCTAGTGCAGACAAAAGTATTGCCGTAGAACATTTTTAATTAACTTTTCAGTAAGAGTGGGTTACGATGTCAGACCCCAATAGTGGACCTACGTTAAAACATAACTAAGCCGAACAATACATTGGATTTTTTCTCAAGTAGACCTTAGCTACTGTGCTTCCCTTTGCAACTAGTGAAGACAAAAGTATTCCCGTAGAACATTTTTAATAAACTTTTCTGTAAGGGTGAGTTAGGGTGTCCGACCCCAACTGTGGACCTACTTAAAAACAAAACTAAGCCGAACAACACCCTTGATTTTTTCTCAAGTAGACCTCAGCTGTCCAGCTTCCCTTTGCACAGGTCTTGGACCTACTTTCAAAAAAGTAAACTAGTCGAAGAACACCGTGCGTTCTTTCTAAAGTACACAACATCTACCTAGCTTCCCTTTGCGACTATTGCGGACAAAAGTATTGACGTAGAACATGTTTTATTAACGTTTCTGTAAGGTAGTGAAGTAGACTGTCCATTTCAATCTTTGGACCTATTTAAAAAAAAAACTAAGCCGAAGAACACCCTGTGTTGTTTTTTCTCAAGTAGACCACAGCTATTCAGCTATCCTTTACGCCTAGTGCGGACACAAGAATTGACGTAGAACATGTTTTTTTTAACTTTTCTGTAAGGTAGTGAAGTAGACTTTCCGACTCAATCTTTGGACCTATTTAAACAAAAACAAAAAACTAAGCCGAAGAACACCCTGTGTTTTTTCTCAAGTAGACCACAGCTAACCAGCTTCCTTTGCACTTAGTGCGGACAAAAGTATTGACGTAGAACATTTTAATTAACTTTTCTGTAAGGTAGGGAAGTAGACTGTCCGAATCAATCTTTGGACCTATTTAAAAAAAAACATAAAGCCGAAGAACAGCCTGTGTTTTTCCTCAAGTAGACCACAGCTACCCAGCTTCCCTTTGCCCCTAGTGCGGACACAAGTATTGACGTAGAACATTCTCTATTAATTTTTCTGGAAGGATATGGGGTAGGGTGTCCGACCCCAACTTCCGACCTACTGAAAGAAAATAAAAAGCCGAAGAACACCCTGTATTTCTTCTCAAGTAGACCACGGCAACCCAGCTTCCCTTTGCGCCTATTGCGGACAAAGATATTGATGTACGACATGTTTTATTAACCTTTCTGTAAGGTAGTGAAGAAGACTTTCCGACTCAATCTTTGGACCTACTTTCAAAAAAATAAGCTAAGCCGAAGAACACCGTTTTTTTTTCTCAAGTAGACCACAGCTATCCAGCTATCCTTTGCGCCTAGTGCGGACACAAGTATTGACGTAGAACATGTGTTATTCACTTTTCCGTAAGGAAGTGAAGTAGACTGTCCGACTCAATAGTTTCACCTATTTTAAAATACAAAAAAGACTAATCCGAAGAACACCGTGTGTTTTTTCTCAAGGACACCACATCTACCTAGCTTACCTTTGCTCCTATTGCAGACAAAGGTATTGACGTAGAACATATTTTATTTACTTTTCTGTAAGGTAGGGAAGTAGACTGACCGATTCAATCTTTGGACCTACTTTCCAAAAAATAAATTCACCGAAGAAAACCCTGTATTTTTTTCTCAAGTAGAACTGAGCTACCCAGCTTTCCTTTGCGCCTAATGCAGACAAAAGTATTGACGTAGAACATGTTTTATTAATTTTTCTATAAGGTAGTGAAGTAGACTGTGCGAGTTAATCTTTGGACCTACTTTCACAAAAATAAACTAAGCCGAAGAACACCCTGTGTTTTTTCTCAAGTAGACCAGAGCAACCCATCTTCCCTTTGCTCCTATTGCGGACAGAAGTTTTGACGTTGAAGATGTGTAATTAACGTTTCTGTAAGGTAGTGAAGTAGACTGTCCGACTCAATCTTTGTACCTACTTTAAAAAAAAATAAACTAAACCTAAGAACACCCTGTGTTTTTTCTCAAGTAGACCACAGTTACCTAGCTTTCATTTGCGCCTAGTGCGGACACAAGTATTGATGTAGAACATGTTTTGTTAACTTGTTTGTAAGTCACTGGGGTACGGTGTCCGACCCCAACTTTGGACCCACTATGAAAAAAAATAAGCAGAAGAACACCCTGTGTTTTTTCTCAAGTAGACCACATCTACCCAGCTTCCTTTTGGCCTAGTGCGGACAAAAGTTTTGACGTAGAACATTTGTTATTAACAATTACGTAAAGTAATGGGGTAGGGTGTCCGACCCAAATTTGGACCTACTTAAAAAAATAATTAAACTAAACCGAATAACACCCTGTGTTTTTTCTCAAGTACACCACAGCTTCCTAGCTTCCCATTGCGCCTATTGTGGACACAAGTATTGACGTAGAACAGTTTTGATAACTTTTCTGTAAGGTAGTGACCGACTCAATCTTTGGACCTACTTTAAAAATAATAAACTAAGCCGAAGAACACCGTGTGTTTTTTCTCAAGTAGACCACAGCTATTCAGCTATCCTTTGCGCCTAGTGCTGACAAAAGTATTCACGTAGAACAGTTTTATTAACTTTTCTGTAAGGTACTCGGGTAGGGTGTCCGACCCCAACTTTGAACCTACTTAAAAAAAACTAAGCTGAAGAACACCCTGTGTTTTTTCCTTTCATGTAGACAACAGCTACCTAGCTTCCCTTTGCGCCTAGTGCGGACAAGATTATTCACATAGAACATGTTGTATTAAATTTTCTGTAAGGTAGTGAAGCAGACTGTCCGACTCAATCTTTGGACCTATTTAAAAAAAAATCCACTATGCCGAAGAACACCCTGTGTTTTTTCGCAAGTAGACCACATCTACCCAGCTTCCTATTGCGCCTTGTGCGGACAAAAGTATTGACGTAGAACATTTGCTATTAACAATTATGTAAGGTAGTGGGGTAGGGTGTCCGACCCAACTATGGACCTACTAAAAAGAATAAACTAAACCAAATAACACCCTGTGTTTTTTCTCAGGTACACCACAGCTTCCTAGCTTCCATTTGCGCCTATTGCGGACAAAAGTATTGACGTAGAACAGTTTTGATAACTTTTTCTATGAGGTAGTGATATAGACTGACCGACTCAATCTTTGAACCTACTTTAAAAATAATAAACTAAGCCGAAGAACACCGTCTGTTTTTTTTTTTCTCAAGAATACAACATCTACCTGGCTTCCTTTTGCGCCTATTGCGGATAAATTTATTGCCGTACAATATTTTTTATTAACGTTTCTGTAAGGTAGCGGGGTTTGGTGTCTGTTCATCAATTTGGACCTACGTTCCAAAAACACTGTGCGGAAGAACACCTTGGGTTTCTTCTCCAGTCTACCCCAGCTACCCTGCTTCCCTTTGCACCTAGTGCAGAAAAGGGTTTTGCCGTAGAACATTTTTTAATAACTTTTCTGAATGGAAGACTTTAAGGTGAGAAGACTGTCCGACTCAATCCTTGAACATACATGAAAAACAATAAACTATGCCGAAGAACACACTGTGTTTTTTCTCAGGTAGACCACAGCTACCCAGCTCCCCTTTGCGCCGATTGTGGACATTGATTTGACATTGAACATTTTTTATTATTTTTCTTTGTAAAGTTGTAGGGTAGGTTGTCCGGCACCAACATTGCACTTTCTTTTAAAAAGAAGAAACTAAGCCGAAGATCACCCTGCGTTTTTTCTCAAGTAAACCGTAGGAAGCCGCCCTTTCTTTGCACCTAGTGCAGACAGAAGTATTGCCGTACAATATTTGTTATTAACTTTTCTGTAAGGTAGCGGGGTTGGGTGTCTAACCCTAAATTTGCACCTACGTAGAAAAACCTGTGCGGAAGAACACCTTGGGTTTCTTCTCCAGTACACCTCAGCTACCCACTTCCCTTTGCACCTAGTGCAGACACAAGTATTACCGTAAAACATTTTTTATTAACTTTTCTGTAAGTGTAAGGTAGACTGTAAGGTAATAAGACTGACGGACTCATTCCTTGAACCTGCTTAAAAAAACAATAAACTAAGCCGTAGAACAAACTGTGTTTTTTCTGAAGTAGACCACAGCTACACAGCTACCCTTTGTGCCTATTACGGACAAGAATTTGACGTCAATACTTTTTTTTCATATTAATTTTTCTGTAAGGTGATGGGGCAGGGTGTCCGACACGAATTTTAAACTTTATTTCAAAAAAATAAACTAAGCCGAAGAACACCCTGTGTTTTTCTCAAGTAAATCACAGCTACCCGACCTTCCTTTGCATCTAGTGCGGTTATCAGTAATAAACCAGGGATGGAGTAAATCAAAATGTAATGGTAATTAAGTGTAATGCATTACAATTTTCCATGTAATTGAATGTAATGTGTAATTGAGCATTTTTTGAATTACATGTAATGATAATTAAATTAATTACATTGAAAAAAGGCATGTAATGCTTAATTACTTTTGAATTACATTTCAATTACATGTACTTCTATGGTGTTAAAAATAAGGATTTGTGTTTAATAATATAAATGGTTAAATTATATTTATTTTTCAAATATTGATATCACATACTTTTTTTTTAATGTATGAAGTTTGTAATTTATTCTGAAGTTTTTATATTATTTATTTGACCTACAGATTATTTTTTAATAGTCTTATAACTTAAAAAAAATGTGAGGATCATATATAAGGGTTGTTCAGTTTTTAAGAAAGATACCTTTTAACTATAAAATAGATTGATGAGTAATTAATCACCTTTAAACACAAACAAAAAAATGTGTCACTGTGAAAAATCTTTCTTAGACAGTTCATTTAGAATTTAAAATCACTGCACACAACCATTTTGTCAAATTAGTATACACAAAAGGATTATAGAAATAAAAAATTAACAGCTGTAAAAATAAACAGCAATAAATCAAATTAAAATGTCCAGGGCCAATGCCACTATTACATGTATTTTATCTAATTAGCAATATATTGCTAATATTTAGACATAATATACATTGTTTGTACTACAAATTATTTTCAATATTGTGACAAGCACACGCATTATATTTTTAAAGTAAAAAAAAAACATTTTTAATTTTTTTATTTATATTATGTTTACTTTAAAGTACTTCATTTCTGAGATTTCAAAATACCCCTTGATGTATTGAAAAGTTAATAGGAACCAATTCCCTCTCCTATCATTATGATGATCTTCTGATCATGGAACTTCTATGTTCTGATCAAGCAATATCTGTGACATTAGCTCCTGTCGCAAGACTATTTAGAATTGCTGTCAAAGTGTTCAGACCAGAGAGATTCAGAATAAATGACATAACATTAAAATAACTAATGATTATCAAATTCAATGCTTAAACTATGCTTACATGAATATTTTACACATGCATTATATATACATGCATAATATTGTTAACAAATGTGATGATGAAATGTAATGTGTAATTTAATTAATTACTTTAGTAAAGTAATTGTAATTTAATAAATTACATTTCCAAAACTGTGCAATGTGTAATTAGTGTAATTGATCATTTTTGCAATGTAATGTGTAATTTAATTAATTACATTCCAATGTAATTGACCCCAAGTCTGTAATAAACCATCATCATTACATATACCCCATTGACTTACAACTACTGAAAAAAAAATATTACATCACTTCCGAATAATACAAACATTTTTGTTTGGAGATACCACCGTTGTCAACTATATTTTAACCGCTAATTCTTTGAGCCTAAAATCCATTTATTTTAAAATTGCATAAAATACATTTTAAACTGATCGACCTCGAATCACTATTACTGATATCAATTTTAATTTTGATAGCAATGTCTATGTAAGACTTTGTTATAACAAGTTTGTAAAATTCATACCATCATTTATAAAAAACAACACATCACTTTTCTGCACTCTAATTATTTTTATAAAAGGTTTATAAATGACTTTTTATGATACTTCTGAAGATAATTTATAACTACAAATAACACACAAATAATGATAGGATTATCCTTTCCAAAGATGAACTATCATTTTAAAAATCATATAAAGTGTCCACAACTTGTAATTTAATATATTTCTACAGTACATTTGCGTTCCGTTACATTTCTAATCAATGGAAAAGGATTCCCGCCTTCGTGATATAATAGCATGATTCGCAAAGGTGATAAATGTACCAAATAACTTAGAATAAATGTTTACATCTGAATTTTACCGAGACAATTACACAGTAGTTAAACTGATTTGAACTATGATTTCATTGAACACAAAACGTATTTCCGTCTGTAATTTCCACTTAATTACCAGATAGTAATTTGAAATAAACGATAAAAGGGGTCAAAACATTCGTTTTTGTAGTTTGTTGACAATAACTTGTGTGTAAGTGTATGGCCCTCTCTGACATTGTACCACAGGGTTCCATATCACAAAAGGAAGGATTCGATTGAGTTTGGAGGTATTGCCTATTTGATGCAGGAATTAATGGCCAAAAACAGCATCTAGTTTCCAGACAATTACTTGTGTTTAAGTGAATGGATATCTCCGAAATTGTAATACAAGGTTCCATACTACTAAGGAAAAGCTGGGTTAGTGTTTTGGGGTAATTGCTCCACGGGGGAATCAAAGCATTTCGTAGGTTCCAATTTCCTATTAGGTTGCGCTCTGAGAAGCATTTTACTTTTACATTGCAAAGAAATATAATTTACCCTTATCTAATGAAACTCTAATATCCACCACTAAACATATGCATCAATTAAACTGTGTTTGCCCATCTTAATTCTATACTATAATAAAATGCCTCGCTGAGCAAACCCTGAACAGCTGACACTGTCTGAATTTGGCTTGACATAAATTTGGTCATAGTTCTTAAAAATCTATTTGTGCATATAAGATTTCTTTTTGAAACTTTTCAAAATATATGAAATTTGAAAAGTTTTGAGAAAAAACAAATATAAACAGCTTTAAAAAATGGCACCCATCTTAAAGCAACTTCCTCTAAACTGAATCCCTGCCTATCCTTTGTAGTATGGAACTTTGTTGATTTTTTCGAGTTTGTATGGATAATAAACCCTGTAAATTGTAACAAATCCCTGTGGTTGAAAGTTGGGTTCGTTTTATCAAAAAGGGAGAGGCTGAGCGGAACAAATAAAAAATATTCATGTCTGTTTAAGCTACCTGCTTCGAAAAACATCTCAATTGAATGTTATTTTTCGATGTTAATCCGATGACAATGTCTACAAAATGCTTACTATTCGACACTGTTTCTTAAGCGAGTAACAAGCTGTCGTCATTTACCCGCGGTTTTATCTTTCGGTATTCTCAGGACATATCGTCATGATATATATAAGCCATATATACATTTATGCATCGAATTGACTTCAAAGATTTATTAAGGGAAATTCTAATTGGTTTAAAAAGTAACGTGTGAAATCGTTAGAAGTGAAACTACATATTGGTAGTTATATCGGGAACAAATGAAGAAATTGCATCAAAGAAAGTTCCCTCATCCTTGTATAGCTTAAAGGCTTATTTGTAGAACGAAAAACAAAAATTTCTTTCACTTGTGACAAATTCCTGAATGAATACAAATTTTAATCAGATTGCAGACACTGCATGCATATATAATTCCAAATTTGGACTGGACGCAAAGTGACGTTATTCACAATAATAAACCAGTTTCCATCTCTGTAAATATCCGGGTTTTTTTTCGATAAAAATTGAAATGTGTCGACTTGCAATTAATTTAATAATAACGAAAATTCAACAATTCTGATACACGCATAAAACCTAGATATCCCAATATACACGCACAAATGGTACGTTGTGTAAAACGATTATATGCACAAAATAACTTGTTTATTTTACGCATCCTGTAATAACTCATCGGCTCTTCCTTCCAGATTTGTGAGCCTAATTTCTTTTTAACATCCTCAAACACATATTTCTCTAATTGAGAATCTGTTGGAGAATCTTCACCAATAATCGAGGGCGCCCCTTTATACTATAGCATGCATCACATACAGGACTAGACAAAGCAATATCGTTTCTGAACACCTGGAAAAAACATACGTGTATTTAATAACATAATTTTAAATTGATATGTGGTTCCTTCCAAGTTTTGACATAGTTCATTAGTACAATACATAACATACCAATAAAATGAAAGAAAAAAAAACCCAATGTATCTCATATCTACATACATCAACTTATAATCACACTGTGATTCTTTATGTTACACAATACAGCATAGTTCTTGAAAGTCTAATCAATATACATCTCATATCTACATACATCAACTTCTAATCACACTGTGTGATTCTTTATGTTACACAATACAATATAGCTCATGAAAGTCTAAACAATATACATCTCATATCTACATACATCAACTTCTAATCACACTGTGTGATTCTTTATGTTACACTGCGCAACATAGCTCATGAAAGTCTAAACATATATACATCTCATATCTATATACATCAACTTCTAATCACACTGTGTGATTCTTTATGTTACGTTCATGAAACTCTAAACACACAGTATAACTTTCCTCTTGCCTTATGCACCTAACAAAAGTAAAAAAAAAATACTAAGGCGGTATGGGAATTGTACTTAGACGAAATGTGAATTTAGATGAAAAAATTAAATAAAAAAATTAACCTCTGTATTTTTATAACAATATAAACCACATGTTTTTTCTCTTGCATTATTATTTTAATATTTTTTATTAAACATGTTAAAAGGCACTTTTTATGATTTCAAAATTTGTGAAATCAGAAAAAAGTCTTCAATAAAACATTAGTCAATACAATATTTTTTTTCAGTCAGTAGGAAAGTTACTTCTTTTATCCTTGATTTAATAAAAGTCTCAATTGTATAGATTTTAAGCAATAGAAAATTCTTAATAATTCAGTTATCCTTTACCATGTTTACATTGCGCAACATAAAAAGTTAAAAAGAAAGAAAAAACAAATGTATTTCCACATTCTTGTTTACATATACTGCAGAAACGTTAATAAAATAAATAAAATTATAAATGTTTTGACTAAATTGTGTTTATTATATATAATAAAGATACTACATGGTATACTATGACTTGACTTCTTCAAGCTTGGTATAAATTACCAATTTTGAATGCGCATCAAGAAATGAAGTATCTCATGTCTTTCTAAACGCAGAACTTTGGTTGTGTGTTTCACTACGCAAAAGCAATATGGAAAAAGACACAGGAATTTGACCTTTAAACTCGATATAAAGATATACGAGATGTCAACAAATTTAGATCGTTTGGAAGACTACTGGTTGCACGCCTTGGAAAACGCACCACAGACAGATGCTTGCGTCAAATTAACTGACTATGTAATGCTGACATGGATAGAGGGCAGATAACAACAACCAAACTAAAACCACCACCAAACAGAAGGACCCAGGACAAATAATCATTTAGAGAGCTTGCATAACAAGCAGAAAAAGAGATTCAAAACCGCACATCCAAACATATTTGAAATTATCAATGTGTGCAAGAAAAAGAAAGCAGCAAGCTGGCAGGTAAAGAACGTACACTATGCATCAGGTTGTAAGATGAGGGGAAGAGCAAAGAAGTATAGAGAAATAGATGAAAGATTCACCACTTTGAAGTAAAACCTACATAATGGTACAACTGACTTTATTCAGTATGGTGATGCAGCATCTTACATCCTCTAATTTGGAAACTAAACAGTCAGGGATAATACTGTATAGAGTTATTACAGAAAAATAACATACATTTGTTATTGTGGACTAAAAAATCATAGAACTGTGATAACATACTTATATTACATGTTTCACAGGGACAATATACATCACTAGTTTAGTTAAAATGTATAAGTTCTATTGATATTACTTTTGTCTATATGTATAATTAACTATTGAAAGATATAACAGTTCATTGTTTGCCAATTTAGCAAAGTACACCTATATGTTATTACATAAAAAATATGCCTGTAATAACTAAAGGGTGTTATCACAGCTTCTCTATATCATTTCAAAGCATTTGCTCAGACATATAACCTCATTGGTTGATATCTTTGGCGGAAGTACATGTGATACATCCTCATTCTTTCAATATCCAAGCTATTGGAAGGTCGTGCTCCACGTGTTGTCGGCAAAGTAACTATATTATTTAACTTTTACTTACATTTGGCTTGGTGGCAATATGGCCTTGGTGGCTTTAAGACCTTGGTGGTCATTTATGTATGCCTTGGTGGCAATAGACCTAGGTGGTCATTTATATATGCCTTGGTGGCAATAGACCTAGGTGGTCATTTTTATAATATTTTCGCCTTGGTGGCTTCTTGATAGAACTAGATGATAATGTTTGACCTTGGTGGCAAAATGTTTTGGGATTCAGACCTGGGGTAGTTATTATCAACCCAGGTGGTCAGATATTTGTTATTCCGTACGCCGTCTAAACGCAGGGCAAAGTGCTATCGCTAGATAATATTTTAAGTTGAAGTGGGGGCTCTGGCCATTTTGGAGACCTGTATTTGACAGGAGAATAATAAATTGTTTATAGGGTAAATAGTTTCTTTTGTTACTTTCGAGTGTTGCGGACATTTCATTGATTAATACATCGTTCATACTGATAGAAAATATTCTTTAAAGACTTTGTTAGAAAAGAATAGAAATATTGAGAAAGTGGAATAATTTAGTGTGACATGTCACTTGATATTAAAGTTGTTTACCGGAGTGATGTGTATTGAATTATAAGGTGTCTTCATCGAGGTCCGCGTTCAGTGGTCTGTTTGATTTGTACATAGAACTGATAAGAATCTTTTTGTTTTCAGATGGTGTTACCTACAGCTTTGACAGGCTGATGAACGAAGGAGAAGCAATATGACATTGGATGATGATTCATGTCAATGAGTTCGAACAACCTAAAAGGAAAGGATTTTTTCTGTTCAGAATCCGGTGAGAACAAATCGCAATTTAAGTAATGTTTTGATTTTAGAAAATAGGAAAATAATTATAAAAAAAATTTGAATGGTAAAATATTGATATAACACTAAATTTTGTTTGTCTGTATTGAGAAGACAGAAGTAACCAATACGGCACGGTACTAAATAAAATCTGTAATGGAAGTAGCTTTTAAATTATGTTCAAATGAACATATTTAACGTAACTCTTATAATCTGTCCTTAATTTTATGATGTTTACTATTGGATGTGTATATAATTTCATTGATGTGTTGAAATATGTCACAAAAAATCTGTTTGTCATGGGAGATTAAATATTGGTTGCAATATTTTTGTATTGTTTTATTTATTGAATGATTTTGTATACTGTGTACAATTGTATACTAACATTTTATAAATGGTTAAATTTTTAATTTGAATTTCTTTGTCTACAGTTCGAGGGACACTGATTCCCTAGTGGTTTTCCACGTGGATTTTTCCTTTTCAAAGTGTGACTAATGCTGTCTTAATTACAAGTAAACAAGTTGTTATTGGTTAATATATTTCCAGCAAAGTTGTGAAAAATCAATTGGAAATACAATTATCAATGTTCCTGATTAGAAAGTAAACAGCGTGGTTGATTCAACAACAGTAAAGAAAGAAACAAGCCAGCATCGTTTACACTTGGATGTGAAGTCCCTTTGCTTACAACAAGCTTTCCACATGCTGAAGATGTTATTTAAATAATGACAATGTTCATTTTGATATGAGTTCATGATCATTGCATTAACGCTACTTTTAACTTTTAAAAGTTTGTATGTGGTCAAATTCATGAGATTTTATTGAAAATGAAACTATTTATAAAGAACTGTGCACATGTATTTTGAAATGTTTAGTAGCGTTGTAAAGTAATTAAGGAATAATACTTTATAAAAGTGTTGAAGATATTTTTGTTTTGAGTATTGGGAATACTATTACTTTGGGAAAGCTTTGCTAGTGTAGTAACTTGAGATTGGCCTGCAAATATGCTGTATGGACTATAGAGTTTTCTATGCCCATAACTTAACATGAACTGGATGCAAGATTATATCAGTCACTGAGGATATGTGGTTGATATCTTTGGCGGAAGTACATGTGATACATCCTCATTCTTTCAATATCCAAGTGTGGTTGGTTTAAGGGCTATGTTTAGTTAGGCAATACATATTGACTGTTTGGGTTGATGAGGTTCGTGCTAAGTTCCCTCCTCTCCCACCCACAAGTACCAAAATGTGGATATGTTTTTATATTTATATTTTTTAATATTGGTATTACATGTATGCATTTTGGGTTGATGAGCACGAAACAACATTAGAAAAACATAAGAATTACCATGGGATCGTGTTGACAAAACAAACCTTCCGTTCGCTTTATCGATTTTTAAGGGAAAGGTCAATTAGGGCAAGTGGATTCGTATTTTTGTGCTTGCTATTTCATTACAATGGTAAAAATAAGATTATATATCTCAGATGACAATAATGATTATAATGCTTCATTTTATGAGCTCCAGAGTAATTATATATAAAAAAAAAAATGCACACTATATCCAGTGAGCTCTTATGCATACCATTGTGCATAGTAATCAACATTTTGTTTTCTGAAACGTATAGATATTTTCTCGTATTCGGTTCTTTCCTCTAGAGTTTTCTATGCCCTAAACTTAACATGAACTGAACGCAAGATTAGATCAATCCCTGAGGATATATGTACATCCTGCTTAATTACAATTTTAATTTATTGTAAGTAATAATGACCAGGGCATGTAATGAGGTTCTGTGCAGGTTTCTTAGTAATTCCCATGTGTCTTGATTTTAAACATATTTTATTCATTAAGATATGAAATTGATTGAGCAACAGGCACAGCCTATAAAAGCTCTCTCTATATCCCATGTGTCTTATATAAGAAGTTACATTCCTTTAATAACTGAGCCTTGTTATCACAGCTTAGTTTATCCCTTAATAGCCTCTTCTCATTGATTTTCAATGGTTTATCAAAAATGTATTAATTTAATTAAACTAGAGGCTCTTAAGTGCCTGTACCGCTCACCTGACTCTACTTGGGTTTTTGAAATGATATAAAAACAGATAAAATTTGGCTACAGAGTAATAACACTTGACCAGCACCTCATAAGGAAAGGACTATTCATGCTATGTTTGATTTCATTCAAATCCGTGATTCTCTAGAAGAAAACTTTTGTATGCATTTCCCACAGGGTCCTATGTGAAACTAAGCCCCCGATGGCAGCCATCTTTGATGATGGATCGGAGACAAAGTAACAACACTTGGTCAACATCTCATAATGAACATTCATGCAATGTTTGGTTTCATTCCATTCAGTTGCTCTCTAAAATAAGTCATTTGTATGAATTTCCCATAGGGTCCTATGTTAAACTAATTCCCCCCGCTGGTGGCCATCTTGGATGATGGATAGGCTACAAAGTAACAACACTTGGTCAGCACCTCATAATATATAAGGAACATGCATGCCATGTTTATTTCATTCCATTCAGTGATTCTCTAGAAGAAGTCATTTGTATGCATTTCCCATAGGGTCCTATATTAAACTAAGTCCCCCGCTGGCGGTCATCTTGAATGATGGATCGACTGCAAAGTAACAGTACTTGGTCAGCAATTCATAAGGAACATTCATGCTATGTTTGGTTTTATTCCATTCAGTGGTTCTCTAAAAGAAGTCATTTGTGTGCATTTCCCGTAAGTCCCCAACTCGCGGCCATTTTGGATGATGGATCAGCTACAAAGTAAAAGCACTTGGTCAACACCTCATTAGGAACCTTCGGGTCATGTTTGGTTTCATTCCTTTCTGTGGTTCTCTAAAAGAAGTCATTTGTATACATTTCCCATAGGGACCTATGTTAAACTAAGTCCCCCGCTGGTGGCCATCTTGGATGATGGATCGGCTACAAAGTAACAACACTTTGTCAGCACGTTATAAGAAATATTTATATATATTTTTTAAATTTGATAACTGTACATACAAAAATGACATCTTTTTTCTACATTCATGAACATTTGATAAATATGAGTTATTTGTCAAAATAAAATTTACAAATTTATACAAAATTAAAACAAAATTTACAAATAATTTAACAAAAAACAGCTTGGGCTTATCTTTGAAAACAAAAAAGTTATATCTTTTTGTCGAAAGGAAAAATAGGTCAACAAATTCAAATTTTGAGCAAATATCTGAAATGTTGACCTCAATTTACTCAAAAAGTAACACATGAACATGATTTTTAATACATATTTGATTAATTCAGGTACAAAACAGTATGACGCGAAATAAGGGTCATAAATATCGAATTTAGCATATTAAGCTTAAATCATTTTAGCAAATGCTATATTATAAATTAGCTTATGCTAAAATGATTTTAGCATAAGCTAAATTCATTTAAGCATAAGCTGAATTCATTTTTGCATAAGGTAAAATCAATTAAGAATATGCTGAATTGTTTAGCTTATACATAAATGTTGGCGCGGAATCAAGGTCATAATTATTAAAATTAAAGTTTATTTTAACATATACTTAAATAATCTAGCTTATGCTAATATGATTTTAGCTTATGTTAAAATGAATTTAGCTTATGCTAAAATGATTTTAGCTTATGCTTAAATGAATTTAGCTTATGCTAAAATGATTTTAGCTAATGCTAAATTGATTTTAGCTAATGCTGAATTGATTTTAGCTCATGCTTAAATGATTTTAGCTTATGCTAAAATGAATTCAGCTTATGCTTTATTAATCGTTTTATCCTATCAAAATCTCGCTTTCTTAATTACTTTTATACTTTTCTCTGGTACAAATAAATAACCACTTTTTTTTTTTAATTCTCAAATTAATAAATGTTTTTCTAAATGTAAATACATATATAAAAAGTGGGGACTATGGCCCTCTGTCTTCCCACTTAATCAGTCTTTGCTACCAATTAAGCCGATTTTGTATAAACATTTAGGTCTCACATGTTGGAAATTTTTCAAATTCTTGACACTTGTTTGTTGTTTAAATAAAATTCTATGTGTAATTGTGTATACATTGTATTCGACCTTTAAACCATTAACGGTGCTATAGGTATACAATGTTTTATTTGCGCCAAAAAAATAAAAACTTCAATAATATAAAACGTTATTCCAAAAGCAATACAGAATATAGTTACTATACACATCCTTGAGTTATTCAATTCTTTAAAATTTCTGACAGATAATTTGTATGTAATTGGTTGCAACATATGACAATTTTCCAAAAAGCACAGTTTTACACTTTTCCTTGTCGCCCAGGAGAGTCTCTAGTTTTGCATCGGTACACATGTATAATATGAATGTTGTCTCTTGCTCATATTCATGCACACGTATGTTATTTGATGTAATAAAATAGTTGAACAGGTCGAGAAAACTACCTTTTAGGGATATGCATGAATTAGCATGCGTATGTCCGCGCATTTGTTATAGTGTGACGAAATTTATTTTGACCTGTTTGTTTTTTTACCAACCAACTAAACAAGAAAAATGCATGATGGGCTACAACATGTTTACAATAAAACGAAAACACGTGTTGTTTAGTTATTTACTGAAATACAACACATTTTTTCATGGTTTGCGGTACCCTTATTATCAATATCGCTTAGATTTTCATTTTTTTTTGCATCCATATGTATAGTTTGTGATATGAAATATTCTTTCAATGCTCAGATTAACGAAGAATTATTTCTATGCAAAGAACAGAATATTGAATAACCCGATATATAGCCATTACTATATGATTGATGACGACACATAGATTTCGGGTATTCGTCCGCAAGACAGCAACGAAACGACAGTTTTAACACAAAGTCAATTACATTTAAAGACAAACTTAATAGTGTAAAGCTAACCGTCGGTGCTAATATTTACGAGGGCAGCAACTTTCATAAAGACTGTTAAAGGAAAACTCAGCAAAAAAAAATCAAAAATTGATATTATGTCCATTCTGTATAAAAATGCTCAAATTCATAGATATTAAAGTTTTTTTTAAACATCGTTAAAAAGATGTGTGTCTAAGGTGAACGCTGACACAAGAACTCTGTAATACTAGTACGAGAGTATAGCATGTAAACATTCCTTCTAAATAACATGGTTGTATTGGAAATCTTTTCATACAGATTGACAACCTCATGGTCCAATATTCATGTAATATTTGCCACATGACGCCCATAGTTCTTTCTATCATCATCATATCTTATTCTTTGATATTGCTGTAAACATCGATGGTTCCCACCCAAACAAAATGTAGATGGGGGCATATGCCTTCCCCGATTCGTATGGAAACTTAATAGATCTTAATGGGTGCGTCTAAACACTGCTTATGAGTCCTTAGTGCACTAAGGACTTATAACATGCCACTAAGGACTAGATGGGGTGCTGTTACATGTAATTTCTTCTCATATTATGATAGAAATTGATGTTTAATGCATAAATTTCAGATTTTATATGAAAATAATCATAAATAAACGAGATATTCAACATTATTTAGACACGTGCCTGTTTTTCTTTGATATGCCGAAATCAATGAACCGTTTGACACGTGTCACATTACAAACTGACTACACCGGAATCCTGCTATATGTTGTGTTAAATCGACAAGTTTAATAAAGTTGGATACTAAATAAATTGTTGTTTAAAACTTTTATTAATATTTTTTTTTTTTCAGAATGAAGAAGTATGTTCTCAAATGTATTCTGTCTTTATTTCTTGTAAATAATAAATTTGTTACCAGAGCAATATATCTAATGTCGGATGTTTAGTTGATGTTCATATTAATAAGTAACTGAAATATATATTTTTGAAATATTTCAATTCACATTTATAGATATATTTTGAAAGTATGTGTTGAAAATAACCTGTAGAGATGTTTGTTGCTTTTTCATTAAACTCATCTTGATCTTGGGCTGTGATAAGTCCGGTAGAACCGAACATTGAATCTTATATTTCGTAGCGTTCTTTGTCGTTGGAATCAATTTTATTTCTCAGGTATCTATTTTTTTCTTGTAAGCGTGCTTTAATGTGATGACAGGCGATGACGGACATGCGTTTGCACAATAGACAGGCATGGAGCTGTAACACTTTATTTTGTTTCTTGTGGTGCACTTTTCAAAATTTATTTTCATATGTGAAGACGTTAAGCAATGTATTTCTGGACAAAACGAAACCAATATGATAATACATTTGTTGCTACATCAACCACACTAAGTTCATGTATGACCTATTTGGGCAATGCGCTGAAGTACGTCCATTATTCATAGTTCATTATTCAAAATTCAATAATGAATAATGAAATAGTTCACTATTCATTATTCAATATTTAAAAAATGAATAATGAATAATGAAATAGTTTATGTTTCATTATTCAACTTGAAGCGGTGAATGGTGAAATAAAAAATAAAAAATAAATGACGGTGAGACTATAGCTATATCCCGTATTTCTAAATTCGTCTTTTTGATGTTATCTAACAAATATTCAAATTAATATCAGAAAAAATAGATAAAAACATTCTTTGAATTTTAATTTGATATATTTATCTAGTTCCTAGTTTCGGAGGATAAACTAGTGGGTTTTCCTAACTGTTTTTAACAGAAATTCCTTGGTTCAATGTATGGACGACCTGAATGCCAAAAACAGATTTTTTTTCAAAATTGAAATACTGTAAGTGGTCTTTCTATTTTAATTTTCACTCGACCTTTGCTATTCTTCATCCTTAAATAGATTATAGATAAAACAAGTCGATTGTGCCGCAATGACCATTAGAGGGAATACAGAAGAGATTATAAGTTCTCAATTTATTACGCCCATTTCCAAATAATACAAGATGGTCTTGAAGTATAGATTTTGCGTACTGACGTTTGTTATCATCTTAATTACGTATTATAGTGTTCTTTTATATGTCTTTTTAGATATTCATTTGAAGTGACTCTGTGGTTATGTAAAACCACATACTTTGAACGGCAAAATTATTTAATTTATTGATATTACTTTTACTTAAGGATCTTGACATACTATGAATGACAAAACTATTTTATTCAATAAGACTACTTTTTCTGTTTAGTCTGTTTTTTATGATATACATTTGAAGTGAAACTGTACTTATGTATCCCGTCATACTTTGAAACACACCATTGTTTTATTTATTATTATTACTTTTACTGTTAAATCTGGTTTTTTGTTATATCTACTTTACGTGAGTCTGCATTTATGTATGCCGTCATACGACAAAATTATTTTTATGTCTACCTGTGCGAATTTCAAACGCGCAATTTTACACCAGTAATGAAAACCTTCTATCATTTATGGGTAGACTTTACATAGATAAATTCAGCCGTATTTGACGTGAAATTGTACTTATGTATCCCGTCATACTTTGAACCACACCATTATTTTATTTATTATTTTTACTGTAAGTCTGTTTTTTGTTATATCTACTTTACGTGAGTCTGCATTTATGTATGCCGTCATACGACAAAATTATTTTTATGTCTACCTGTGCGAATTTCAGACGCGCAATTTTACACCAGTAATGAAAACCTTCTTTCATTTATGGGTAGACTTTACATAGATAAATTCAGCCGTATAGGAAAAGCAAAATGAGAATGTTGAATTTGATGTATACCTTTTTGTGCTACTTTGTTACATTTGTTGTTTATGTAGTGATATTAAGATGATAACACAATATTGACTCTTGTACCCATATTTTTGACATTTTTACTCTTTGAGTATGTTTGCTTTGTTCATGCATCGTTGACAATGTAATGGAATTTGATGCGACTGTCATACAATGTGAGGTTTAGCTAGCTATAAAACCAGGTTCAATCCACCATTTTCTACATTAGAAAATGCCTGTACCAAGTCAGGAATATGACAGTTGTTATCCATTCGTTTGATGTGCTTGGACTTTTGATTTTGCCTTTTGATTTTTGATTTTCCTTTTTGAATTTTCCTCGGAGTTCAGTATTTTTGTGTTTTTACTTTTTCCCAGTCTGAAAGAGGATGAATTAACAATACTTTTCCATTCTTCAATATAATTATCAACTATTCTTGACATGACTGTATCAATAAACATATGTTTGTATTACAAAAGTCAACCAATTCAAGTTCAGTGAATTGTTTTTTAACAATGAAATTCCCAGTTTTTACAATTCTATGTTTCAGACTGACCTCATCTGCCCATATAACAATTTTCCTGTCTGGCTCCATATTTACTAATCTGTGCCAGTGTCTTGCAATTACTTTCCATTGAGTATGGTAAATTGGAGTCCACCCCATGTCTTCCATAATAGCTGGATTAGGTGTATGTTTACCAACACCAAGAAAGAACCTACAAGCTCTCATCTTAATCGCATTAATATATGAGAAATTCTTGCAGCCCCAAATCGAGGCACCATATTCAACAATAGGACTTACAAGTGAATCAAATAGTTTTTTTATAGACGTCATATGAAAAGCCACCAATAGCTTTACACTTAGCTATAACCAGACCTAGAGCTCTGTTTGCTTTTGCAGTAATACTAAATGTTGTCTTGATTAGGGTTGCAACAGTCCATTTCATTATTCAAAATAAGATATTTCTTCATGTTCAAGCGTATTTCGATATTTAGGTCCTTCGTTTCTCCTCTAATATGCGTTGCGGGACATGTTGACTATATACCTTTTGGTCCTCTCTTAATAAGCTTTCGAATGAGGTATAATATTTATCTATCATTAGGTGCTAAAGGGTCGCAGCAGACCATTCCATTATTCAAAATATCCATTCCATTATTCAAAATTGGCTATTTCTTAATATTCATGCGTATTTTGGCATTTAGGTCCTCCGTAATCCCTCTAATGGTCATTGAGGCACATATCATTTATACTCAGTTTATTCCTCTATCAATAGGCTTGAATTTGGTGCATAGATGTTGCCTTGATTAGGGTTGCAACAGTCCATTCCATTATTCAAAATAAGCTATTTCTTCATGTTCAAGCGTATTTCGATATTTAGGTCCTTCGTTTCTCCTCTAATATGCGTTGCGGGACATGTTGACGATAAACCCTTTGTTCCTCTCGTAATAAGCTTTCGAATGAGGTATAAGGTTATCTATAATTAGGGGCTAAAGGGTCGCAGCAGTCCATTCCATTATTCAAAATATCCATTTCATTATTCAAAATTGGCTATTTCTCAATGTTCACGCGTATTTCGATATTTAAGTCCTTCGTTACTCCTCTAATATGCGTTGCGGAACATATTGACTATATACCTTTTGTTCTTCTCTTAATAAACTTTCGATTGAGGTATAATATATATCTGTAATTAAGGGCTGAAGGGTCATAGCAGTCCATTCCATTATTCAAAATATCCATTTCATTATTCAAAATTGGCTATTTCTCAATGTTCACGCGTAATTCGATATTTAAGTCCGTCGTTTCTCCTCTAATATGAGTTGCGGAACATATTGACTATATACCTTTTGTTCCTCTCTTGATAAGCTTTCGATTGAGGTATAATATATATCTGTAATGAGGGGCTGAAGGGTCATAGCAGTCCATTCCATTATTCAAAATATCCATATCATTGTTCAAAATTGGCTATTTCCTCATTTTTAAGCATATTGTGGCATTTAGGTCCTCCGTAAACCCTCTTATCAGCATTGCGAATCAGGATATAGCTATAGCTTCACAGTCATTTTTTTTTTAATTTATTTCACTATTCACCGCTTCAATTTGAATAATGAAACATAAACTATTTCAATATTCATTATTCATTTTTTAATATTGAATAGTGAATAATGAACTATTTCATTATTCATTTTTGAATAATGAATAATGAACTATGAATAATGGACGGACTTCAGCTTGGTTAAATAAATGTACAAACATTGTTACTTGTTTTTGACCTTCAAGATAAAACCGCAACCTGTGGAATTTTGCGAAAGACTTTAATTATTTATGGTTCTGCTTTTAACATTAACAACGATAGTAATCATTTCATCATAAAGTTCGAAACAATTCCGTCAACACGTACCATTCTACATACAAAGAAAAATATATCTAATTCTAGATAATAATTTAGCCCACATTCTATTTTCTGCTACTATCTCCTCCTCAAATTTTTAGCTCGTAATACAAAACAAAAATAGAAAAAAAGAGATGTGGAATAATTGTTAAATAGACAATTCTGCACAAAAGACAAAATAACACATTAATAAACGATTAATGCATAATTTCACTGAAGGTGGTCTTAATTAATACATAATAATTAAACGCACCGATTATTATCAGCAAAAGCAATAGTGCATTGATAATGTTTTTCTAATTCCTATCGAAATAGATATCAAATTTGAAAAAAAATATCAAATCGGAAGGCTTAAGGGTTCATTAATTACGTCAATTTCACATTAAAGTTATGTGCCCACCAGAATACGGGGAAAGTATTAAAATGTAAAAACCGAAACATCAGAGATTCTAACGTAAGAGGAATAAGTTGATAATGTAAAAGTTGTAAATATCAACGGCATGCTGAGATCTGCAATGTAAAAATGAATGTTTTTTGATTGTCTGATTAATTATAAAGTCGAACTGGTTATGCATCTGGTCACGTGTCAGTTCATAAAGCAATGAATGATGATTGGTTGCAAGGTCTAGGAGGGTGTTCTCCACTTCCCTTACTATGGTTTTCTACTGGATACCTGATATCTGATCGGTTTGTGAGTTCATACAGGCTTGCTAAAGAATCAAAATTACATCAAGAAATGAATTACATGCTGCCTTTTGATGATTTCCTTTAATCTGTAAGCATGGCTAAAGGGAGCAAAAAAAGACAAACAAAAAAGGCGATCACGAAAAAGACCTTCTGTCAGAAAAAAAGAAAGATAAGGATTAACTCTCTCAAAAGGAAAAAAATCAATTGAAAAGGCACATGAATATGTTCAAATTTTCACGACTGAAAATAACCCATAGACGATGAAATTTTGTTACTCAGTAAAGGATATACCATCTCCCTCGACGAAATTTCTCAAAACTTAGTATTAATTCAGATTTCAATACACTTGCAAGACATGTAAATATAAATTTTGACGAAAGGGATTTTTTAAAACGTCATTCCTTTTTAAAAAAATTACGCATTTGAACCTGCACTTGTAAACACAATTGAGACATATCAAAACTAATATTGAGATACATAATTCAACAGTACAAAAATCACGCGATTATCTCACTATGCTGGAAAAATAGGAATAAAATTGAGAATGGAAATGGGGAATGTGCCAAAGAGACAACAACCCGACCATAGAAAAAAAACAACAGCAGAAGGTTACCAACAGGTCTTCAATGTAGCGAGAAATTCCCGCACCCGGAGGCGTCCTTCAACTGGCCCCTAAACAAATATATACTAGTTCAGTGATAATGAACGCCATACAAATTTCCAAATTGTACACAAGAAACTAAAATTAAAATAATTCAAGACTAACAAAGGCCAGAGGCTCCTGACTTGGAACAGGCGCAAAAATGCGGCGGGGTTAAACATGTTTGTGAGAATTCTCCCCCTATACCTCTAGCCAATGTAGAAAAGTAAACGCATAACAATACGCACATTAAAATTCAGTTCAAGAGAAGTCCGAGTCTGATGTCAGAAGATGTAATGTATTCCCTGATGAATGTATTCCCTGAATCGAAACAAAATAAAGTTATTCGAAAAACAGATAAAATAATATCACAGTGATTAAAAAAGAATATATAAATGAAAGACTGAGTCAACTGAGTAGTTACACACTCTTCATAGAAATTACAAACTAATATATTAGAGACAATCCAGAAATCAACTATTTTATCTTTGAAATGCATAGAAAAGGGGTCATTTTCCATATTTTTCTGCCTAAATTTTACAAACTGGATCCTGAACTAATAGAAAGGGTGCAACAGAACACTACGAGGTATGAAAATGTCAGAATTCATGGGGGCCACTTGTTTCATTAACTGGTACTATCTTAGAGAGAATAGGGAAGTATTTGGAGAAATTCATGCCTCCAACAGTAGTACAACCAGAAACACATTTAAGGGACATAAATATTATTGAGAAATTGCAGGCACACATTTTTGTTCTTCCTTGGCCGTGATTTTAAATCCTGCTACTGATAATTCGTGACACCGAATCGCATTGCAAAATGCTCGACGCTCTATACCTCTCGACCACCTACCCTCTACAGTAGGTCAGATGCTACATTTCCTCGTCAGTTTTTGTCTAGCGTCGAAACATACTGAGTAAATAACATATACATGTATATCAGTTTAGCTACATGGTGTGTTAGTGACCTAATAAACGATATATACGGGGTCAGTAAATTTCATATGGAGTGAGAGCGATTAGGTCAATAGCTCACTGTGTACCGAACTCATCTTACTGACTATCTTTAAGTGTAGTATATACGAAGTCTTCCATACTTAGTATTAAGAACCTACCATTTTTCTATACAAAAAAAAAAAACAAACGACAACAATAACAACTGGTCAGCTTTACATTCATGACATTTGTTTTATGAATTTAATTATTACATCTATCATTTTTTTTTTCGTCTGTTGATTTAACGGACGCCATCACAAAATTGGTCGACCGTTATGGAATAACCGTTTCACAGATGAAATCGGATACTTATGTTTATGAATGTGACAAACTGAGTTAGACTATTTAGTGGATTTGTAATAACATGAGCAACACGACGGATGCCATATGCGGAAACGGATCTACTTACCCTTCCGGATCAACTGAGATCTCAATTAGTTTTTGTTTGGTTCGTGTTGATCTGTTTTACCTTTTCTATGTTGTGAGTCCTGTATGCTAAAATAATTGTTTGTCTCTTTTGCTTTATCTCTTTTAGCCATGACGTTGTCAGTTTGTTTTCGATCTCTGAGTTTGACTGTCCTTCTGTCTGCACTGTCTCATGTTGTGCAATATCAATATCCAATTCCCGCCAATTATTTGCAAGCAGCAGTTATTGATTATTCATGATGGATACTCATTATGTATACCTCAACGTCAACTTAGACACAGAATATATAGGACCCTATAAGTATGGAGTATTTGAACAGAAGCCTTATGTGAGTTTGTCGTCGTTACAGACGTAATACTGTGGTTTCATTATCACTCGTTGTATACCAAAGTTCTTGGGTTTCGTGGGTGCAGGTGAACCACGAGTTTAAATGCACAACGAGTTTAAATGCACAACGAAAAAAACAATTCTCTAAAGTTGTATCTAGACTTCGGCAGAACCACGAAAATTAAAGGTTTCCGTAATCAAATAAAATTGGTACCAACGAAAATAAAAGAATCCACAGCATTCCGTATTTTGTCGTGTTGTAACGTAGTAAACCGTAATAGACTTTCAGAACAATGGCTAATACCTAGCTATCCGTATTTTTCAACGTAATGGAATCGTGTCGTTTCGTGACACATTCGTAACAAATCGTATTGTATCCTTACCAGTACGTAGTTCTCCAAAACTAGCCGTAAAATCAATCTGGCCTCCGAAAAAGTACGGATTAATACAGTTTTGATAGGGACTAAAATGGACCAGTACGGTCTCATATGGTTTAGTAAGGAGTTGCTACGGTCATTTTATCAGTGGTCAAATTTTGCGCATGTTCAAAAATTGTTAAGGATGTAAGTACTACTACGTATGACTACGGCAACAATACGGATATCTACTGACTAATACAGATTACCACGAATGATACCGGATCGTATCCGAAGCTTATCCGGTGTCAAATCCGTGAATGTGTGACCTAGGCATAATGCATTTATGGAACGCCACGGCTGTCTTATGTTGAACTCTTATATTACGTGCTGTTGGTTTATTATTACTTGATGATAGTTTGTGTTTACATAATATGGTTTTGACATTACGTAATGATGTTTTGATATAACTGAATAAAGATAATCATTACTTAATAATGTTTCGTATTGACCTGATGTAGTTTTGTCATTACTTAATATGGTTTTGTCATTGCTCGATGTGTTTTCATCATTATTTAATGTGGTTGTGTTATTAGGCAATGAGGTTTTAACATTACTTGATGTGTATGTGACTTAAAGTAATGTAGTTGTTTCATTATATGACGTGGTTTTGCTATGTCGTAATGATAATTTGCCGATTCTTTATATGGCTTTATCATTACGTAATGGTGTTTCAAAATTTGACGATTTTACATTAAATAATGTGTTTGTTTCAGTATTTGATGTGGTCCTCTCATTCTTTGATGTGGTTATTCCATTACTTGATGAGGTAAAACAACGTGACCAATTCGGAAAAATATTATATGTTCTATTTTCAGACCGATTCCCATATGCTCTATTGATGAGTACTGTTATCCATTTAGTTAAAGTTCAAATCAAAGTTCAAATTGTTGTTCAGAGTTATTTAGTATGAAAAAGGGGAACGACAGACAAAAATTTGAAAAAGGTACTAAAAATTAACAGTAATTCGAATATAAGAGGGATATCACTAAACCATTTGTTCCTGCCGTTTTTTCTCTTGATCTGAAATGGAAGCAGTAACATTATACATTCGTTACGGATTCTAAGGAACCCTTTGTCTCGCTTGATAAATCTACTGTCAATGTAAAAGCGTAATGTTGACTATACAAACTAAATTTAAAAAAAAAAAATTTTCTGTAGATGCTTTTTTTTTTACCTTGAGGAATAACTCCTATCCAAGTTTTGGATATCCCCTTTATGTCCGAATAACTGTAAATGTTTAGGTAATTTTGTTCTGAATTTTTTCTGTCGTTCCCCTTGTTCATACCATATTCGGTCCGGGACATTATAGTCCTTAGAATAGAGAGTGTCTTACTTGCTAATTAATTTTATACCCCTTCAAAATTTATTTCTTCATGTTTTATTCCTCAAATAGCAAGTAGGGGGGGGGGGGGGGGGGGGGTGAAATTAAACTGTAAAAAACTTGGGTCATAAATTTTACAGAAAAGTAGTGATTTGGTCCATTCGAAAAAGGTTTAAAAAAATAGCATTTCGGAAGCTATCTAAAGATTTTAAGACCACCTTAACATAAAACTGTCCATATTTTGAGTTGAAGCCGACGAATTTTCTATAATTTTAATATAATTTGTCAAAAAGTAGTACAACACACTCTAAAAATATTATTGAGAAAGCGCAAGGATGTTTATTTTTTCAATTTACATTTATTGTCTGAAAGCAATGCACTGCGACAGAACTATTCTCGAACCAATAACTCTGAACAAAAATTTGAACCTTAACTTAAGGCATAGCGGTACTTATCCAAAGCACATTACCCAAACGACAATTATTTTCGAATTGGTCACGTGGTTTTACCTCATCAAGCAATAAATAACAACAAACAGGGTCACATCAAATACTGAAACAAGCACATCATGTAGTGTAAAATCGTCAAATTTGAAACATCATTACGTAATGTTAAAGCCATTAAAATAATTGGCTAATCATCATTATGCAATAACAAAACCACATCATGTAATGAAACAACTACATAACGTTAAGTCACACTTACACCAAGTAATGTTAAAACCACATTTCCTAATGACACAACCACATTAGATAACGGTGAAACCACATCGAGGAATGACAAAATTATATTAAGTAATTACAAAACTATATTAAGTCAATACGAAACCATATCATGTAATGACTATTCCGTATTGAGTTATATCAAAACCTCATTTCGTAAGGTTAAACCATATTATGTAGAGACTAACTATCAAGTAATAATAAAACAACATAACGTTATATCAGAGTTCCACATAAGAAAGCTGTTGCGATCCATATGCATTAGTTAAGCATTGAAATATATAAGAATGAGGCAGTCTCAAAACATAGTCATAATTTTTCGTGAGGGTTACGAATGGTAAAATTGAGAATGGAAATGGGGAATGTGTCAAAGAGACAACAACCCGACAAAATAAAAAAACAACAGCAGAGGGTCAATAACAGGTCTTCAATGTAGCGAGAAATTCCCGCACCCGGAAGCGTCCTTCAGCTGGCCCCTAAACAAATATATTCTAGTCCAGTGATAATGAACACCATACTAATTTCCAAATTGTACACAAGAAACTAAAATTAAAATAATACAAGAATAACAAAGGCCAGAGGCTCCTGACTTGGGACAGGCGCAGAAATGCGGCGGGGTTAAACATGTTTGTGAGATCTCAACCCTCCCCCTATACCTCTAACCAATGTAGAAAAGTAAACGCATAACAATACGCACATTAAAATTCAGTTCAAGATAAGTCCGAGTCTGATGTCAGAAGATGTAACCAAAGAAAATAAACAAAATTACAAAAATACATAAATAACAACAGACTACTAGCAGTTAACTGACATGCCAGCTCCAGACTTCAATTAAACTGACTGAAAGATTATGATTTCATCATATGAACATCAGGCACAATCCTTCCCGTTAGGGGTTTAGTATCATACCATCATAACATATATGAGAAGAACATAACCCGTATCATGCCAACAACTGTTTTTAGAATAAATGTGTTTAGTTCCGATGCAAAGACCTTATCTGTGACTCAATATTAACGCTAAAATATGCAATGTTTAATGACTTGACAACATTATCGTACTTATATTCCTTCTTAAGAAGTCTATTCAAAGGTTTTGTAAGTTTCTGAGGTGAATACTGACACCTTTGTGCTTTATAAAGAATATTTCCATAAAAAAATGGATGTGAAATACCTGAACGTATTAGAAGTCTGCATGTTGAGCTATATTTACGAATGATGTCTTTATACCGATGATAAAATTTAGTAAATGTTTTGACTAGTTTGTGATAACGAAAACCCTGGTGTAATAATTTTTCAGTAATACATAAATTTCTCTCGTTAAAATCTAAAACATTGTTACATACACGAGCGAATCGTACAAGTTGAGATATATAAACACCGTAAGATGGTGAAAAGGGAACGTCACCATCTAAAAACGGATACTTAAAGATAGGAAATGAAAAATCATCCCTTTTATCATAAATGTTAGTATTCAGCTTTCAATTAGTGATATAGATATCAAGATCGAGAAAAGGGCAGTGGTCATTGTTAGTATTAGCTTTATTTAAAGTAAGTTCAACAGGATAAATTTCATTAATATACATACTGAAGTCGTCATTATTGAGAGCCAAAATATCATCCAAATACCTAAAGTATTATTAAATTTGTTTATCAGATGTTGTTTCGGTGGTTGCTTATTTTTGTCATAAATTGTAACTCATAACAATACAAAAACAGGTCCGCAATAAGTGGTGCACAATTAGTCCCCATTGGAATTCCGATAATCTGACGATATACGGAATCCCCAAAGCATAGATCTCATAACAATAATAAATGATATTAGTTGACGTAAAAAAACGTACAAAGTGGTATGCATAGATCTCATAACAATAATAAATGATATTATTTGACGTAAAAAAAAACGTAAAAAGTGGTATGCATAAGTGTAAATAACTTGTGTTAAAACAATGATGTAAATTCAGATATGTTACAATTCGCATGCTAATATACAATGTATCATATGAGGATAACGAAATCAGAGAGTTATATTTTAATATTGGATTTTGTTAAGAGTAAGAGATAGCTTGCAAGCAGAGGTGTTATGGTGCATTCGAATTGCTTACTATTTAATTTTATTTGTTTATCATAAAAAAAATCCTTCATATACAACCTCCATATGTGCACTTTAAAGACAAACTGACGAAGGGACACCAGGTTTATATCTTACATCGATATATGAGCTCGCTGGTTTTCTTTACCTTGGCTTAAAGAAAATAACAATGAGGCAGTGTCAAACCATAGACAACGAAAAACAAGATAACACCATGTACAAAGGGAAAAAACTGTATTGCTTTAAAACATTACAGGTGTTATACCACCAAATCATGGTACGTCACATCCGGTTGACGAAAATAGGTCGAAAAAAATATTCCCTTGAATTTGACAGTTGTAGGTTATTAATTCTATATTCTATTGCAGGAACACATTCTGTGTCATAAATATATGTCTTTGGTATTTCAAAGCACCATTATTTTTTTATTTGGGGTTTCTATAGAATATTTTGTAAACTTGAAGTTACATGGTTACTAAATTTTGTAAACCGGTTAAATAAGGGGAGAAATTTTATTGGGTAACTTCCAGTGATGGTTATTTTCTTATATGCAATGAAATGATATGTGATTTTTTTTCTATAGTACTGGACAGGATAAAACTTTATTCATGCCAAGTATTTGTTTATTTGAAACAAAGATAAATTCTGCAATTTTTTTTGAAAAGTTCAATTTAACAAAGACTAATAGGGATAAATCAGTGGTGGTATAACACATAATATGGGAAGCTGTACATGCACCCTTGACCTTGTGAGTACTCTCATGTGTTAAAATTTCTTGCTAAAAACAATACAAGAACAAGTTTCCAACTTAGTATGTATCTCCTTTAATTGCACAATCTTACAATATTATATACTAAAGAAGGAATTAGTTTTACTCACATTTAACAAGATCTTTGAACTTCTTCTCCTACAAAGGATTACATTGTATTCATTGATATATTGTTGGATATTTAAACTCAACACTATCCACCAGAATTTTGAATATAAAGAGAGATACTAAATAGTTATTTCTTAATAATCTATTTTTTTTTAAACTTTATCATGATAACGTTCAACAGCCAAAAATCTATATACAAAGTTCTTGGTGCGGTTAGAAACAAGGCCTTAACATTTTTCTCCAGTGATTAAAACTTCTTGCATTTAATGACCCTACCTATCCTCTTCGCCCATGCATGGCGGAGCATAAGGTCGCCACAAGATTTTTCCATCCAGCTCTGTCTTAAGCTTTAGCCTTTGTTTTGGTTTCTCCCCATGTCATGTCAAGCTTCTTTAGTTTTGCTTCAATCGTTCAACGCCTCTTGGTCTTTCCCCTTGGAGCTTCCATCTGAGAGCATCTCTGTCGAATGTAATTTAGGATACATGTGGACGGGCATAAGTGACTATAAACAAACCACAAAGATAATTTTGGTCACTTATGAAGGTGCTAGGCATTTAGGTTTTGCGTTCATAGACATAGTGCAAATTACACAAATCAGAAACGGAATTTAAGTTTCATTGTGATCTAATTTTTTACATCAATTAATCTCCCAATATCATTTTCGGCAAATTTAATGTCATTATTTTAATCAATAACATGTGTAACAGCATCTCTTTAATTCAGTTCCATAACACGACGTCTCATACTCGGTTAAAGCCTTGAAAACTTTCAACGAGGAAATCTATTCAATTCATCAACAATCGCCACTTTTAAATCGACAAGATTTCGTGAAGGTGGATCTCTGATTAAGATTTCTGCCGATAGAATTACAGACATGTCGATAGGGTGTATTTATAAAGACATGGAACGCAAAAAGATAGTGTAAATGGCTTTTTGCTCTTTGGACTCGGTTACAATCCTTGCCCTGTGTGGTCTAGAATTGTAGTCCATGTACAAGGGTCTTGACCATGTTGACGCAAGTAGGGGATTATCAAAATGAGGGATTGCATTGTTTCTAGGCACCAAATCTCTGTAAGTCTGTCCGTTTATGTTCCCCTGCAGAATATGCATACCCAACTTATCACGGAATAAATAGCAACGCCGTACTGTACCAGCACCGAATGCAGTCATTGGGCAAATGTTGTTTTGGTCATAAGCCGTTTTATTATCCTGCGAAATTCGTATTATTGCGTCTAATGCTCATAACAGAAACGACTCTCATCTGACCAATGAGTGTTTGCCAGCTACGCATGTTTGAAGCATTGATAAATATTATCCCATTGAAACCTGACTGTACAGTGCCTGCTTGTTAGGACAGGTCTCCTGACAACCCGACTTGCTATTCGGTCGCCTCTATGAAGTCGACGGACCAATGTTCGAACACTAACACGATCACCTGGAGAAACAGTGTATTAGTAAACGCGCAGATGCCCTTTAATAAAAAGTTTTTTGACATGTTTTTCGGAGTTCAATCCTTTTGATCCTAATGAACTTTTTAGTGTATGTTAAAATGGTTAAAGGCAATTCATAACACTAAACATGAATAGTTTTTTCCCAATAATAAAATAAAATATTGCCAGTTATATTTCGGTGGTGCTTTTGACGGACTGCATAGGTCAAAGTACGGTCTTCAACACGGAGCATTGGCAAACACCGAACAGCAAAGCTAAAAAGGGCCAATGAAATTTACTAGTGTAAACGGGAAATCAAGTGTCAAATTTATATAAAAAACGAGAAACGAGAAACACTTATGAACCACATCATCAAACGACAACTACTGGAAATCAGATTTCTGACTTAGGAGAGGCGCAATTAATTGCAGCGGATGGAAACGTTTTAATGGTACCAAACTTTTACCCTTATTCAACCAATAGTGTAACATCACAACATAGAAAGACACACTATAAAATATCGATTAAAATGGTTTAACTCAATCAAAAGACGTAGTTACACAAATGAACATACACAGAACGAATAAATTTGATCAATGGTACAATGTAAATACAAAATTGCTAATAATAAGTGATGAATAATAAGTAAAAGTATTTTACCGCTGTTAAATGGTTAACAACTTCTGGAAAAAACATCAACCTTGCTAAACTATTCAGCAATTTGCACTAATTGCATACACACGAAATAAAAACAACTTTGTTATACTTCTTTTGTCAGTATTATCTATGATAAACGGGACGATTTCAACTTCCCAATTATCAATTTCCCATTTGTCAGCAGTCACATACCCTTTGCCCTTCGTATGGTGTTTACATATCTCAATTAATACGGTTTCTCGTGCATGTTCACACGTCTGGCGTATATACAAAATTTAGTCCTGGTATCTATGATGAGTTTATTTACCATACGGATTTCATATACAGGAGTGTGCTCCTAACGGAGAAATTGCTCAAACAAAGTTATGAGGAGGACAGATTTAAAATGACACTGCGTTACGGACACCATCACGAATTGGTTGATCCATACGATACATGTATGTCTTTGTCAAAGCTTACTAAGGACATTTTTACCACGTGTTAGATTGTGATTTGTCATTATATCGTCTGATTTTTTTATTACCGAACGTGACTTATTCCCGATTGTGACTGTTTAGCTGAGTGTGAATTCGCACTGCTATAAGACGTGTTACGGTACTTTTCTATCTCAAATTCATGTATTTATTTTTGATGTTATATTTGTTATTCTCATCGGACTTTGTCAAATGTCTTTACTTTTGTAGTTGTAAATCTTATTTTTTCACTTGTATTCGTGTTTTATGGTAAATAAAATTAATCTTCCAGTTCATTTATTAGATTTTAGTTTAGATCAACGAAATTTATACGATATATTTTGTTTACAGTGTGATTCAGAAGAAACACCGACATAGCTAGATAATACAATTAATTATCTAATCACTACACCAATTTGATACTAATTAGTATCGTAATTTTCATTGATATTAATAAATGTTATATCAGTCTTACGAATCTAATCTTGAATTCTATCCTAATCATATCTTATTTTTGGGAAACCATTTTAGAAATTTGAATGTAACGTCACTGCGTTGATGGCTTTGGCTAACTCGGCTGTGTATGTTCATGCGCTGGTATAGTTTTATGTAATGTATCTGTTTTTTGTCATTCGCGTCGGCGAATGACTATATAAAGATAGACAAGACTTTACTTTGAAAATATAATCTTTAAAACGTTTAAAGTGACGCCTTTCTGTTTAGACGCTTGATTTTGTCTCCTGTCAGGGACGTTGAAGTGTTGGTGATAAAAACAAAAATGTTAATATGATGACAAATTGGCACAAGATAAGGAAGTGGAAACAAACTTTTGTATAAACAAGTATAATTGATAAATATAAATTATATTTTATGTGAAAAAGTATCTCATTAGTTACATTTTATTTCGAAGTTCATTGATGTAAATATACACTTTATGTTGAGTTATATAATGATCTATTAATAAAAGAAAAGGCGGTGAAGTGTTGATGATAAAGAATACTTTATAAAAAAACAGTAATATGATGACAATTTGGCATACGATATGGAAATGTAAAAAAACTTTTATATAAACAAGTTATAATTGATAAATATAAATTATATTTTATGTGATATACTGAATCATTAGTTACGTTTTATTTCGAAGTAGCATATGTTGACAATGATGTAAATATACACTTTACGTTGCCTCATGACCTACTAATGAAAAAAAATATGGGTATTCTGTTTCTGAGCTTCTAAAAACAAATTTGTTTTAAAATGTAAAAAATGCGTTGAATTTACGACATATTTTTATGAATAAGAATCTTTTTATCTAATCAACCTGTTTTCGCTATGAAAAGATTGTTTTTGCCAAGATTGTTCTTTCACTTTCGTGCAATTTATTTTGATTTTGAGATGGCCCCTATAAAGCTTTAATCATACCTGGGGTTTACATTTGCACAATCACGGTTGTTTTCGCCTTTTAATATTGCATTGTGGGATCGCTCACAGCTATCAATTTACCTGTTTACCGACATTGAAAGTGGATGAAAATATGGCTGGAAAGGGTAAGTAATTCTAAATTATAACAAAATGAACAGCAAAAGAGGAAATAAGCATCAAGGGGTGCCATATTTTGACGATAATTATAGCGGTAGACAATGTACTATTATTGCATTGGTTGCTTTGAGCTTTCTTTCGTTGAAACTTGCAAGTCAGTGGACTTCATCTGACATCGACAGCGTTTTAACAGAGGGTCATGTCAGATACATAGAACATATTATTTGGTGTATAATCACGACCAAGACAATAACAAACGTATCTTTAAACTGCAAAATCGGTGTTTAATCCTATAATAATTGTTCTAGGAGTACTATGAATTATGAAACCACAAACCATTGATGGCTGAACGAACCAAGAAATTTGGTTTCTATGTATATAAGAAGTTTATTAAGTTCAAACATTATCACAACATGAACATTTTGTTTCTTCAGAGTTCCAGACCTTGTACCAAAAGAGTATCATCCTCAAATGAAGAAGTGCCATTCAAAAGGCTGAAGATTAAAGACAAAACTAGCAGTGTCAATATTGCTTTATGGAGAGATTTGTCTATGACAAACGTACAGTCTGGATCTTATGTCCGATTGGTAAATTTTAACAGAACATCAACTTATGACAAAAAAACCAAAGGACAGAAGCCAGTATTGGCAAACATGACTGGTTCATCTATTGAGGTGAGTATTCAACATTAAAAAGGGTTAACAAACACTGAAAAAAAATTATAATCAGACATGATACTATAAACCAACTAATTTTCGCAAGCGTTTTAAATTTGTGCATTTGAAAATACCCAAAAAAAATTTTGCTAACATTCCTAAATATTATACAAATGCAGCAACAGAACAATTTAATCGAGAAAATTAGTAGCCACTAAGGTCATCAGTAGTAACAAAACGCGAAATAAACCGGTTTACAGTCTTGATGTGTGTTATCACATTAATTCGTTTAAAAACATTATTTCTATTAAAACCAAAATGTACATGTTTATTTAAAAAAAAATTAGCATACAAACTTGTGACCATTCCTTAAATTTTGATATTTCTGGCATGCCTTCAGCAGATTTCAACCGCGACGTTTCTAATTTTTAAATCGCCTCTACAAAGTATATGGGGATTTATGGAGTAACCTAATTGTTTATGTCTGTGTGCACGTCCACACCAAGAAATATGGCTTTTACTTATATGCATTTTATACGATTGTTACTAGTACAAAGTATATAAAAAAATCAAGGTGAATTTGTAATCAAAGATTACCTTATGTTTTATTTGCAGATTCTTCCCACACCAGAGGAGGATGACATATCCTCAAATGAGGAGGATTCCGAAGATGAAAATGCAAACTATAGCATAAATGGTAATCTGATTGGATTAGATTCGTCAAATAATTATAGGTATAAAATTTTAGATTGCACCGTTCTACTGTTCTTTAAATTATACCACAATGATTTTGTTGCCGTTTTGCTTTAACCAAGGTTTATTCAGATAGCGTAAGCAAACAATTGTTCAAAGAGATTAATTTCTAAAGAAGGTCATGTAAAACTTTACTAATGGTACAAAACATGAATGTTTGGCTTTTGATACTTAATATTCTAATTTTAGTGGGAAAAGGGAGGTAATGCTTATAGAATTAAATAATAATTATTAGTAATGGTTGATAACCCATTTTTGCAATTCTTTCTTTATTTTCCTGGACTATTGGATCACCAGAAATTGATATTATTTATTACAAATCGTTCTAAAGATTTTTATAAAAGGAATTATGCACAATTTTGATATTTTGCCAATTGTATTAGTTTCCTTGTATATAATGTTAAAATAGTGAATCATTGGTCATAGAATGGCATTTTTTATATTGATTTACAAATTTGTGACATAATTTCAACATAAAAATAAATGGCAAGTTTTCAATTTCTAATAGGTATTTTATATATATTTTTCAGGTGTTGTCTTAATGAAAAATGCTATTATCAAAAAGTGAATGACAAGTTTACCTGCCCAAAATGTGGGAACATATTTACACCAACAACAGCTGGACATGCTGTTGTTTTAAAGACACTTATCCAGTGCGATCAAAAGATGCAGACACTCACTATCTTTACACCACAACTCAAAGTTTTGTTGGAATCAGCTACTATCCCAGTGAACAGAACAAATTTAAATGAAGCAATATCTTCTTTAAAGAAAAAGCTGCCATTAAAAGTGTTCTTCCAAAATGAAGGGGACATCATAAAAAATATTAAATCAATTTAATTGTTCTTTTACTATTTTGTCTGCATTTGATAAAAAGTTAGTTTGACTTTTGTACTTTTGTGTTTTTAGACAAAACAAGACATGCAGGTAGATATAAATACCATTGATGCTTAACGTTTGGATTAATTATTTTATTTTGAATTTAAAGAAGAAACTTGAAAAGAAGTGCAAAGTTTCTAAGCAATATTAAACAGTTTAGTTTTGATATCTTAATGCCATGTTTCATATATTTTAACTGTATATTGTAGACTAGTTATACCCCCGCTCCAAAGGAAAGGGGGGTATACTGTTTTAATTCTGTCCGTCCTTCCGTCAGTCCGTCCGTCCGTAACACTTTTTCGAAACACTTTTCTCAGATACTATGTATCACAGCTATTAGATATTTGGGATCAAGCATCAGGTTGGGGTGCTGTACCGTGTAAGCGGTTTTCAGGTCTGTCGCTCTTCGACTCCCGTTTACGGACTTAGTACATATATTAAGACATAGGGGTATAATGAACAATTTTCGTAACACTTTTCTCAGCTATTATGTATCACAGCTATTAGATATTTGGTATCTAGCATCAGGTTGGGGTGCTGTACCGTGTAAGCGGTTTTCAGGTCTGTCGCTCTTCGACTCCTCTTTACGGACTTAGTACATATATTAAGACATAGGGTATAATGAAAAATTTTCGTAACACTTTTCTCAGCTACTATGTATCACAGCTATTAGATATTTGGTATCTAGTATCAGGTTAGGGTGCTGTACCGTGTAAGCGGTTTTCAGATATGTCGCTCTTCTACTACCTGTTTACGGACTTAGTACATATATTAAGACATAGGGGTATAATGAAAAATTTTCGTAACACTTTTCTCAACTACTATGTATCACAGCTATGAGTTATTTGGTATCAAGCATCTGGTTGGGGTGCTGTACCGTGTAAGTGGTTTTCAGGTCTGTCGCTCTTCTACTTCCTGTTTATGGACTTGCGGATTCCTATAATGATATCGTTAGCGGGGGTATACTTTTGTGAGTATTACCTCACAGTTAATCTTGTTTTTTATATGTTTCTTTTTGTACTTCAATCAAAGTTTGATATACTTATCTAGTCAGAATGAATAACACTTAAGGTGCTTTATTTAATCTTTAAATTGGTAATATTTAAACTTGGATGTAAAAGTTTTGTTTTGGATTTGCATACTTTGAGTTTTTTTTAACATAAATATTTACAATTGTTATTTTATTTCAGTACATATAAGTAACATTGATGCTTTAAAATTGAATTAATTTCTTCATATATTTGTTTTAAGTCAGAAGAAATATATTGTACACCAGTTTTTTATATGTTTTTTTCATATCATGGTTTGGTATGCTTATCTTGTCAATATGAATAACAATCAAGGTGCCATGTTTACTGTTTTTTGTAGACTAGTTTTTTTATATTTTATTTTCATATGATGGTTTTGATATGCTTATCTAGTCAGTATGACTACACTTAAGGTGTTATGTTTTGTATACTTTTACTGTATACTGTACACCAGTTTTTTACATGTTTATTTTCATACTTATATCAAGGTTTGATATGCTTATCTTTATGTACTTTTTTGATGTAAATTTTTACTTGTTGACATTTTCAATAAATTGTTTTATCAAAAATCCTTGTTCATTTGTTTAAGAGAAACCAAGGATTAATATACTCAACTGCAATAAGTGATCATAATTATATTTGAAATTTGTCTTCCCTATGACAAAAAAATTGTTAAAGCAATACACAGGTATTTCTTTCAAACAGCAAAAAGGGTAATTTGGACAAAATTGTTATTAACATTAAACTGTAGTAATATAATTATTCCCCACGCAACAAAGTTTCAAGGATATAATGTTTTTGACCCATCAGTCTGTCAGTCTTAATTTTGTCATCACAACTCTAAAACTACACCACAGAATTCCATGAAACTTTATAAAAAAGTAAGCACTCCACACGTAGTTGTGCATGTTACCATAAAATTGTTATCCCTATGTTTTGTGGGAATTGTACCTCTTTCAACTTAGAAATATACATTAATGTACCCCTGAATTAGCTAGTAAACAGAACTCCTCTGAAACTACTCAACAGAAATTCAAGAAAATTGGTCAGTAAGGACATCACATCTAGTTTTGCATATTACTAAAAAGTTCTTTTCCTCCTTAATATTCTAGAAGTTATACCCCTTTGAACTTTAAAAAAAGGTCAAAAGTCAAGGTCATATGAAGTTACAATGGAAAATGGCATACTGTCAGATTGAACACATCATATTTGTCCTGGACAAAAAACAATAGCTTGACATTAACATGATTAGTCATGGTCATGGAATAATAATGTTATGTCCTGGACAAAACAATATGAAAAAAATAAATGATTTGACCTTAAGGTCACAGGGTAAAGTCATATGATGTTCACAATAGTGTATAACACAACACCACAACCTTAATACATCTTCCTACCAAATATGATAAATGGCACACTGCCTTGGCCTAATTTCTTCATATATGTCATGGTAAAAAAATATGGAAAATAATAATAATTTGACCTTGAAATGGAGGTCACAATGGTGCATGAGAAATCACCTTAGCCAATTACATTTTCCTACCATACATGATTCGTCAATGTCATGGGATAATAATGTTATGTCCTGGACAAAACAATTGGAAAAAATCAATAATTTCATTTAAAGGTCATAGGTCAATGTGATATGAAGGTATCAATGGTGTTTGACACACCATCTCAGTTTAATACACCTACCAAATATGATAAGTCAATGTCAAAGGATAGATTTATACCCTGGACAAAGTTGTATGAGAAGAAGAAAAACTACTAAAACAGTATGACTCCCTTCATCTGAAGGGAAGACATTATAACAATGCAAAACATTGAGAAATGACAAAAAATAATAGAACAAAAATTACAAAACAATGCAATAACCATTGAAGGTCCAACATTTACTCTCAGAAAAACAAATAGAACATTGGGTGGGCTGGAAGGGTAAACATGTGAAGATGACAACTTAAAAACTTTTTTAAAAAACATTTCTAAAACACATATTTTTAAAATAATTATCATTCTTTTATTCACAAAATGCCAATCGAATGACCTCAGCTTTTTTAAAAAGCTAATCTTGTATTCTGTAGTTTGTAACCACTTCGGTTAAATCATGTATATCTAATATATAGTCATTCTATAAAGGAGTAGGTCCGGTAAGGACCGATTTTGGCCTCAAATTTCAGTTTCATCTGACGAAAGATTTTGACCACTTTTAAAACACTTAAGTGTCTATTTCATATGATGCAATTAATTTATGTGAAAGATTTTAACTTATTTAGTCATTAAGAACGATCCGATTCAGGCTCAAATATGAGAAATCTACCAAATATGCGAAAAAATGTCAATTTTCAGATTGATTTTGTCAAAAACGAAAGTGGCCGCATCCGTGTTCATCCTCAATCTTTATATATGTTATGTATTATCATCAAATACAACTTCCATTTCAATATTTTGGATGAACACGAATGCGGCCACTTTCGTTTTACACGGAAACTGTCTAAAATTTAACTAAAATGCTGGAATTGTGAAGATTTCAGTAATTTAGCATGAATTAAGGGTGCTAGTTCTCAATATATGTGCATTGTATTGTCAAAAAGAGCCCATATTTATGTAGCAGAACCTTTCTACTATCCAATAAATGACTAAAAGTTTACATTTTAACAGTTTTGTAAAACTGCTATATTTTGGGGCCAAAATGGGGTCTTACTGGACCTACTCCTTTACTGTTTGCAAAAGTATGAATTATTGTAAATAATAAGGATGTTCTTAACCCAGGCAGAAATCCCTAGACGTATTGGTCGCAACGGTTTGGAACGTTTAGTCCTCGGTGCTCTTCCACTTTGTACTTTTTCGAACTTTTGTCATCTAAGCGCACGTCTGGCGTATTAAATTTTAAATCTGGTACCTTTTGTTAGCTATTATTTGTGAAAAAAGCTTGTATATAGACCAGATATAAATAAGTAAACATTAAATAACAAAAATGCACTTCAAATAGTATCAACAGGTCAACTTAACAAGATTTGAGAGTACTCGCAGTTTCTGACAGCTAGTTAAAATCCAAAACAATTAAAAATAAAAGGTCAACTAAAATTAATCAGAGATATTTAGTATTTTAACATGACTTGTGCAATGCCAAAAATAAATATATCGACAGGCAGTAGGGTGGTTGCATGTAGGAGTTAACCTATTTATAGATAAAAAATGAGCGTGGGTGTGTCTTTATACATCCAGTTTGAAAGGAATATAGATATTTCAACATTGGTAAGATAAAAAGCATTTTGGATGTTGATAATGGCAGGCCTGTCATATCATCTTAATGATAAAAAAGCTAAACATATTTGTTGACAAGAAACCTCAAGGTTTAGTGCAACAGAGTTCTTGAAAAGATGTTGTCAAAAAGTTTTGACCATCAAAAGTTGCAATTATCGAATTTTCAATGCAGTTATATCTGTAAAAGATCAATCGACGAAATATATGGACAATTTCATTTCGACCTACTCCAAAAAAAAAACAATATTACCGTAAATTTAAGGATGTTAAATACTGTTTTTAATAAGTTTTCTACAGATACAGCCAAATTTAATAATGAGTATTTGTATTTATGAAAGAATTTAGAAAATGTTTAAAGTAATGTATGGTAACGAAATCACTGACTACATAATTTACCAATAATGCATTGATGATGTCCGCTAAAACCTATGTCATCACTAAACACATGGGAATAACGAACGACACGTTTAATCATTTGGCAGTTCGAATGGTAGGAGGTGCGCTAAATGGAAGTCATGCGATTTCATAAATTATTGATGATTGTCTTGTGGTAAAGAAAATCACCCCCTTCTGTAGCACCTGGTATATCGCCTTATTTGGGGTTTGGTTCCTGTTGTGTAGTGATTGATTGTATGTGTAATGTTTTTGTTTGTTTATTGATGTTTCATTTTTACTGATTAAAACATTTTCGATTGCCAAATGTGTTTCTTCTTTCTTTTTTTATAGAAATATTTGTATTATAAAAGATAAATTGCGAGTAAACTCATTCCAAATAGAATACACAAATGAAACATACAAAGCTTTGAGCACAAATTTGCAAGTCATCTAATAATAAGTGTAAAGGTCTATGTGAAGGTCTAATTAAAGAGTACATACAGTATATATGTATTTATTTCCCGAATAGGAAAAATACATTTCAATAAGTAGCTGTTATGAAAAGAAAAATCTGCAAAAAAGTGACAGGGATAAACATCAAGCTATTTTATCTATTTACATAAACAAACAACAAAAAACAAGACAAAACAATACCAAGACAAAAATGAAATAACAATCAGAGGACAAACAAATATTGCTATTGCTTTCCATAGCGGATGTCACCCTTGTCCGCTAATTGCCACTAAAGGGCAGCCATTTTGAAATTTTCAAACAGTGAATGCAAATATATGCATGAAAAAATATATATTTATTAGTTTTGAAAGTGTTTAGAGCGTTCGTGCACTGAACATACTTCCATTGGCGGCAAATTTAAAAGTCCAAAAAAAAATGCTACATCTATGTATGGTGGTTAACATTTCTGTAAAAAAACATTAGGTTAAGAGGATTTATAAATGTATTGCATTGATTCCATGGTAACGGCAGCCATTATTGAAATTCCAAAGTTCAATGCCATATGTACATATGCCAGTCAACATTTCGGTAAAGTTTCATTAAGTTTACAGAACTTAGACATTGTGCTATTTTTTATCAGTTTCCAAGACAACATGATAGTTCCAAGGAATCTCAAAATAATCAAAAACTTGTATAGAGAGGACAAATAAAAAAAAAAATGGTATTTACCAGAAACTAAAATTTAATTTTTTACTTTAATTTTGTTTCCACAGTAATAACGACCATTTTGGAACTGCCAATCCCGACTGCACTTCTGCATATTGTGCACGTGGTTAAAATTATTGTATAGTTCTCCGAGAGTATCACCAGCCCAGGAGTCAACACTTCTGTGGGCTGACATGAATTATCATTGATATGGTCATATATATATACATTTTCTGAATTTTTGAAATACTAAAGCTTTTTTACCCCGGGAATAGATTACCTAAGTTGTATTTAGCAAAACTTTTAGGAATTTTGGTCCTCAATGATCTTCAACTTCGTACTGTTTTTGGGCTTTTTAACTTTTTTTAAATTCGGGCGTCACTGATGAGTCTTTTGTAGACGAAACGCGAGTCTGAAGTTAATACAAAATTTAATCATGGTATGTATGATAGGTTTATTTAATAGACGACTGATATATTTATTCAGCTGCAAGTATCTTTAAATGTAGGAATATAACTCTAAGATAATAGACGACAGTTGCATAAATAAAAAATCTGGTACTCTACTATTTGAGAGAAACACCTGAAAATCAACTGTGTGGTGTCAAATGCGTTATACACGTTAAAACACATTTAGAACAAAGATGTACATGGTGTACCTACATTTGTTGCATATGGAATATTTTTCATAGATCACAGCTTTGGCGCTGAGTAAGAAAACAAAAGAAAAACATATAAATATGCATGTTCGTGAAATACGTTAACCTCTTCACAAATCTGAAAATATAAAGCTAATTTGATATCATGTTATCTTTATTCTGCAATTTATATTTGATATACGATACACAGCTTATGCATTTCCTTAGACTTCAAATGATTGAAAATTTAATGTTAGTCTCAAGACATCACATATTTATTTAGATTCCGCAATTAAGAATTATACGATTTTCGTTTAACACATACATGAAAGACTTTATCAATCGATAGTGTGTCAATACTTTTATTTAATGTCATAATACCAAACAAAAATAAAAGTTAACAGTCTTGTCTATCTTTTAGGGCCATGCCTGTTAATATTACGAAATATGTAGCCTGTGACTGTAGATACGAACTGGTAATCATTTTGATTATTTAAATAACTATGACATCTTTGAATTGCATAAGGTACTGTTTTTCTCCCATCGTGCATGAGTTCTCTTAGATCTGTACTGTGTACCTTTTATGTTGTAATTAATGTATAAATACCCTGCAAAGTCCAGTCAGTATTTTTGTTATTGTTTTTCTATTTTGTATCGATCGAATTGGCCAAATAATTTTCAATAAACTCATCATTTCAACTTCTAGTTTTAGTCTTTTTATATGTTGTACTGTAACATCCTTGTCCAAGGTTAGAGGAATGGTTTGCGCCATGTTTAACCTTATTTTCCACATTCTTCATGAGCCTGTCTCAAGTCAGAATCCTGTAGTTCTGTGATTGATTTATGTCTGTATACCAATATTGATTATTTCCTGACACGCAATAACTTTCGTCTCAAATATCTATGTGATCGTAAAATTAAGAATATTACCAAAACTGCAGGTTTGCTTCATACCTTCATACTTCAAACAGGATTTTGGTTTGGTTTCGTGTTACTTTTTTCTTATCTCCGGTATTGACAAGTTTCCATTTTGCACAGTCATATCTGGATTACCTAACAGGGGTGTGATTCAGACACAAATATAGCACAGATCAATGATTCAGAATATCAGAAGTTTACGATCAACGTGAGAAATGGGTTGACAGCTACGATGTGTATTACACCAGAGTCACTACTGACATATTTGTGCAATCTTAGAGCTGCCGGAACTGTTGTCTGGCTTTTTAATTTACCAATTGTGACATTTTGACTAAGTGTGGATTTGCATGCAGGAGAATGAATGCATAACTTGAATTATATCTTCTTAATTGTAAAATCTGTTGGATCTAATGTAATGAAGTTAAGTTCTCTCAGAGTGAATTGGAGTAGTACATCTGTCAAAATCAATATTGTATGGAAAACCACAGCTGTCTTATCTGGAACTCTGATATTACTTTATGTTGTTTTGTCTTTACTAAATATGGTGTTGACATTACGTAATGATGTTTTAATATAACCATATATGAAATAGTCATTACTTAATGATATTTCGATATTACACGATATGGTATCGTATTGACTTGATATAGTTTTGTCATTACTCAATATGGTTTTGTCATTATTCGATGTGGTTTCACAATTATTTAATATGGTTGTGTCATTATTCAATGTGGTTTTAACATTACTTGATGTGTATGTGACTTAACGTAATGTAGTTGTTTCATTACATGATATGGTTTTGTTATTTCGTAATGATGATTTGTCTATTCTTTGTATGGTTTTAATATTACGTAATGATGTTTCAAAATTTTACGATTTTTCACTACTTGATGTGTTTGTTTCATTGTTTGATGTGGTCTTGTCATTGTTTGGTGTGGTCCTGTCATTCGTTGATGTGGTTGTCCCATTACTTGATGAGGTAAGACCACGTGACCAATTCGGAAAAACCTGTTCTATTTTTAGATAGATTTCCATGTTGTATGTGCCTTGAATGCGTGTGGCCATCCATCTCATTAGTGTTCAAATTAAAGTTCGGGTTACTGTTTGAGTTAAACTTTGAGTTAATTTTCGAATTCAAGTCATGCTTAGAATCAAAGTTCAAGCTAGCATTGAGTTTCGAGTTGGACTTCGAGTTTGAGTCACATTTAAAGGCAGTGATCTAGTTAAAACTTTGAATTTGAGTCACTTCTTGAGGTAGAGTTTAGGTAAGATTCGAATTTAAGTCTCATTTAGATTAATTAAGATTTCGAGTTGAAATTCGAGCTATTTTATATGTCTTTTTGAGTTCGTAATTAAATATTCTATCGCGGAACAAGGGCTTTTGCTCGGGCTTCCGAAAAGAGGGCTCCGGGATATGCGTACTGAATAAACAATGTTGCAGTATACAAAACGCAACATAGGATTTGAAATAAAGTTAGATGTGGTGTGATTGCCAATGAGACAACTATCCACTAGAGTTTAAATGCAGTGGGTGTAAGAAATCATATATAAGCAACCGTACAGCCTTCAACACTCCGTATAGTCAGCTACAAAATTGTGAAAATTATTTTATTTTATAACAGATTTCAATATGTCGTTTGTTTAATGTACTTTGGATGGGTATCGCCAAAGTTAAAGTTCAAATTAAATTTCGAGATCTTGTTCAGAGTTATTTGGTATAAAAAGGGGAACGGCAGACAATAATAAAAAAATTAAATCCTAAAAATTTTCAGTATTTCGGACATAATTGGGATATCCCCAAACCACTTTGTCCTGTTATTTGATCCGAAGTTCTCATATAGAAGCAGTATTATAACAAATTTGTAAAATAGTCCACGGGACGCTGTGTCTCGCCTGATATTGCTGATTTCAGTGTAAAAGCGTAATGTTGATCGGCTGTACATTTATCGGTAAAAAAAATGAAAAAAATGTTTTTCTGTAGATGCTTTTTCTTGATATTGAGGAAAAACTCATATACAAGTTTTAATACACTTCATGGAGATAATAAATGTATCATGTCAAAACAGTTTAATTCAGTTTTATTTAACTAAAACAAAACTGTAAGGTTTTCAACAATGAGCAAAACCCATACCCCATAGTAAGCTATAAAAGGTCCCGAAATGACACCACTTTCGACGACGTTGTTGTGTCTCACTGCCGCTACATTTATGTCGCAGGCTCGACACAAATCAAAAGACTTATACTTTTTTGTTAACAAATGAGACACTTCAAATCAGCTCACACGTAAGTTACAGGAAAATTGTGAGAGGGGGGGGGGGGGGGCTCGTACTAAGTCACAAAGCATCAATATTATAAAATAAGAATTCTCTGATTTTTTTTGTAGCGTTAATGATCATTTGAACATATATACGAATGTCAATCTTTTACTTTTAATCAATTGAGTTCTCTGATCTACCTCGCACTAATTGAAAAATAAACTTTATGGAATATCTGTTTCACATGTGACGACGAACATGTTCCAGTTGTCGTAAAAATAATACCTTCATCTTTTACTCGAATGTGAACTTCTAAATAAAACCAAATCACTCGTTTTGTAATTTCGCGAATAACACGACGGGTGCCACACGTTGATCAGAATCTCCTTACCTTTCTGGGTAACCCGAGATTACCCAGTCATACCGATCTATTGAGTCAGCCAATTGAAACTGTTTTTAAGCCACCACAACTTTACCGCAACTGAAAGTTGGGGGCATAGTGTTTAACCTCTGTCCGGCCGTCCGTCTTTCTGTTCCATTATGTATATATTTATTCCGCATAACTCCTCCAACAGTTTGAATCCTAGGTAGTTTTCTCTTTACTGTCTGTTTGTACATATATTGAAAGTGTGCTGCATGTGGTCAGGGTTTAATTTTTATTAATATGCGCTCTTTTTCGAGAAAGTTGAACTTAGTCATTTTTGGGAAATTTACTTGCATAAGTAGGTCGTTTCCAGATAACTCCTCCTACAGTTTGAATGCTAGGAATTTATCACTCTGCTAGCTGTTTGAACATGTATTAAAAGTGTGCATGTGGTCAGAGTTTTTTCTTTTTATTATTTTTCCTCTTTTGTGAGAAAAAATGAACTTTGTCCCTTTTGGGGTATAAGCAGTTAAATGAGTGGAGTGCGGGGGCATCATTTTGTCTAGTTTCCATATTTTTCTCTCGTGTTGTGCTGTTACACTACTGTTACAGTCTGATGTTCGCTCACATACAAGTTAAACTCCGCCACGTGCATGTTTTTTATGTACCTGCCCCAAGTCAGGAGCATGACGTTCAATTGTTGTCGTTGTATACATATGTGTCATATTTGTTTTTTTTGTAAAATAGACCGTTAGTTTTTTCGTTTGATTTTTTTTTTCACATAGTGCATGGTGGCCTTTTGTAGATAACTATACGGAGTGTTGAAGGCTGTACGGTTGTCTATATATGATTTTGTACATCCACTGCATTTAAACTCTGGTGGATAGTTGTCTCATTGGCAATCAAACCACATCTAACTTTATTTCAAATCTTAGGTTGCATTTTGTATACTGAAACATTGTTTATTTAGTATGCATATCCTGAAACCATCTTTTCGAAAGCCCGAGCAAAAGCCCTTGTTCCGCGATAGACAATTTAATTACGAACTCAAAAAGACATATAAAATAGCTCGAATTTCAACTCGAAATCTTTATTAATCTAAATGAGACTTAAATTCGAATCTTCCTCAAACTCTACCTCAAGAAGTGACTCAAATTCAAAGTTTTAACTAGAACTCTGTCACTCGAAGTCCAACTCGAAACTCAATGCTAACTAGAACTTTAATTCTAAGCATGACTTGAATTCGAAAACTAACTCGAAGTTTAACTCAAACAGTAACCCGAACTTTAATTTGAACACTAATGAGATGGATGGCCACACGCATTCAAGGCACATACAACATAGAAATCTATCTAAAAACAGAACAGGGTTTTCCAAAATGGTCAGGTGGTTTAACCTCATCAAGTAATGGGATAACCACATCAACGAATGACAGGACCACATCAATGAATGACAAGACCACATCAAACAATGAAACAAACACATCAAGTAGTGTAAAATCGTCAAATTTTGAAACATCATTACGTAATATTAAAACCATATAAAGAATAGACAAATCATCATTACGAAATAACAAAACCACATCATGTAATGAAACAACTACATTAAGTTAAGTCACATACACATCAAGTAATGTTAAAACAACATTGACTAATGACACAACCATATTAAATAATAGTGAAACCACATCGAATAATGACAAAACCATATTGAGTAATGACAAAACTATATCAAGTCAATACGAAACCATATCGTGTAATATCGAAATATCATTGAGTAATGACTATTCCATATTGAGTTATATAAAAAATCATTACATAATGTCAAAACCATATTAAGTAAAGACAAAATATCATTAAGTAATAATAAAACAACATAAAGTAATATCAGAGTTCTAGATAACACAGCTGGGGCGTTCCATAATATTGTGTCTGTTTATGTTATGACAGTGCACATGGGTCAACATTATCAAATAACTTCATGATGTTTTTTATTACATTTGTTGATTCGGGATTTTCTCGTTTCTTATACAGAACTGTTGGTTTTCCTGTTTGAATGGATTTGTACAAGTCCTTTTCGTGTCCCTTTATGGCTATTCGGTGTGAGTCAATGCTCCGTATAAAAGGCCATACTTTTACCTATAATGGTTTACTTTTAGAAATTATGACTTAGATGGAGAGTTGTCTCTTTGACACGCATACCACATCTTCCTACATCTAAATATTTGCAAATAAAAAGAACAATTAAAATAAACCTGGTAATGACAATAGCCTCTACTTTTTTATAATTTTGATTGTTAAATAAACCTTCTTTATAACTGATATGACAACAGTCACAATGAAATAAAGGATATTTGTAATAACAGATTTTTACATCCTTACATGATTCTCAGATTTATCAAATTCAGAGAGATAGATGATCTAGTTTTGAAGTCTTGTTAAATAAAAAAAAGCATATTAAGGTGTTTTTTGTTTTTTGTTTTTTGTTTTTTTTTGGCATGTTTTAAAAAAAAGCAAACTTTATTTTCCTTCATTTCTAAATAAAATTTACATAATTTTCATGGTTACAAACAATAGTTAATTAGCTATATTTCGAATGAGGTAACAACAGAAAAATAAATCACTGACAATGTTTAACAGAATGTAGGAAGGAAAGTCTCATTACAAAAAGTCACAGACGATATGGCATAGACTAATATAAAAGTCACAGGACAAAATGTCACAATTCAGTTTTTAGATTATTTTTCTTTGAATAAAAAAAACTCTTTTGTTTAAAAACATTTTTGTATTTTTCTTGAACTATTATATATGAATTATAAAAAAATGAATAACAGAAAAGTTATGTCTTCATATATTGTTTGAATGCATGAGTAAGATACTGTTACATTTTACGACATTTTCCTTTATGGTTGGTTGAGTTAAAAACAAATATCTCTTTAAAATTAGTTCGTCTTTTTAAATCACGTGTTAATGTCGCACTTTAAAACTAATGCCTTAACAAAAGTGTTGGAAACTGCTTCAGGTTTGTAAAAAATGATCTTTTTTAAAATCTGTTCCATTTACACAAAAAAAAGGTTGATGCGGTTGGAAAAAAACTTAACGAAAATATTGCCAAAATTCAAGAAAATGTAACATATTACATATTCAATAGTTTCATCATATATTCGTTAATGGTTACGTTTTGCTAACCAGCGATATCCTAATTTTCTGTGATAACATTTTATAGCATATCCTTCCACGTCTCTTATTTTGCTTAATGATATTTAATGCTTATATGTTATAGCATCAAGTCTATAATACCAGAAAAATATATACCTGTTAAATTATTTGTAAAAAAAAATGAATAGAAAAAATACTTATCAAAATAAAAAGAAGGGGTATTTATTACAATGATGTATTTCTACACTTAAGACCGGGTGACATATAAGTAAACAAAAATAAGTCGACGTAATTCCTTCAACAATCAGTAAAACCCATATTGAAAACGAACGGCTTGAATGTATGTAAAACATTTGCAATATTTATGCCGACGAAAATGACTGCAATAATGCATATATTTGATCAAATTTTGTTAAAACAAAATCATTCCCAATATAAATAGAAGTCTTATACCAAACAGATAATAGACAGTTAATACAAATTAGATTGATGCTATTAATGTTTTCTGTTGTGTAACTTGATGAAGAAAAATCAGGAAAAGCACATCTGACGCACAAAATTAAAGTGTTATTTTCACCACATTAGGACCTAAATCAATGTACAGTGTCAAACTCACCAATAAAATTGGTCAAGCGAAAAACTCAAGATATTATTTTAATGTTTGAAGAGGTTGATCATTCTAGTTTTTGTGTTTTCTTTTAAAATATATATAGTTTATGTTTTTCAAAATGCATTGCATTTCGCAAGATATTGAAAAACAGCATCGGAAATGATTACCAGTGCGCTTAGTTAAATTTAAAGTTATTAGTGGTTTTTTTTTTAAACTCGTTGATCACTTTAACATATAAATCATTTCAGAAAACAATGCCCATAAGGAGTGTTTTAATGTATTTTATATTTTTTTTATTATTTTTTTTTTAAATTGTCAGAAAATCATATTTTATTTCATCGAGGTCTGGCACTAGGAAATGATTCATCGTTTATGAACAGTAAATCAAAATGATTTGTTTTCAACAGATTTGTAAAATTATTGCACTACATAGCACTCACACCTTCCTTAAATTTTAACATATTTATTGCTAGTGGATCGGGGAAACAAGTAATTACAACTTAAATTAATCCCTTTACACTTTGCGGTCGCGAGTGCTGCCTCGTAGTGGCATTAACCTGCTCTTTTTCGAAATCTACAAGGGTGTCATTTACGTGCAATAGATATTGTTCTCTCTTAACACAGGTCAGCCATTTATCGTCCTCATCCGACAGACTATCATTATTTCTCTAGACCATACTCGCAAATGGTGTCGAAGGAGATAGAAAATTCGGTCCCTGAAATTTTTTTCCCGGAACGGGGATCGAACCAGGAACCTTTGTATTTGTAGTCCGATGCCCCAACCACTACTCCACGGCTCTCTCAGTTTCCTTGATCTATGATGACTAATTATGATCTTGAATATATCTTTTTTGTCAAGTTTATATCTTTGTTAAATTAATTCACAATGTAAAAGTGTGAGCTGATCATTACTTAAACTTGTTTATTGGTATTTTAATTTTGATAGGTTATAAAAACGCCTTACTTCAAAATCATTGACGTTTTTTTTTTCTTGATAAAATTCCTAAATTGCAAAACTCAAAATGATTATTGAAATTGAAAGAATAAAATGTACAATAATATACGATTATATGACGAAATACTGTCAATTGTATCGGTTTTTAAAAGATTTGGCGTAAATCATGCACCAATTTGCAGAAGTGAAGTTCAAGATTGTCCGGGCATTCCGTACTACTAGTATTTAATACGTACAGCAGTTACAAGTGTATCATTTGCTTCAGATGGACAATTCGTCATTCGTTAAAAGATTGTTTAATTGTGTATGATCCTTTAAAATCATTCATTTTTAGACACCATTCCGTTTTCTTTGTTTCTTAGTTGAAATGTTTTGAGTAAAAATTTTCTTTCTTCTTTGACTTTACTAGTATTTGTTTGGAACGTTATGGAGAGAAGGGTTATGAACTTATTCAGTGATGAGTTATACTCGTTTTCTTAAACGGAACATCCAATATCCAAAAATCAACGTCAATTTGCTTTATATTTGAATATTATACTAAAGAAATCGGATACGGGTCACGGAAATTATATTGAAATGATATGGAATTTTGAAGAAAAAAATGTCTGTTTTAACATAAATTTAAGTGATAGACAGGTTGCGGGGATGGAAAAAAAATATACACAACAATTTACACCATTTAAACGAAACATAATGACTGTCGTTGCAAAAATTATTCCTTAGCAATTTTTAAAATCGAAGCGAGAGGTTTTTAACATTGCAGTATAAGATACAGGCTAAAATGGCTGAAACGTCGAATTTGCAAATTTCGTGTTGAAAATTTGCTAACAAGGTCATTACAAAAACAGTTTGCGGGTTTAAAACTTAAAACTTGAGTGTGCAAATAATAAACAAGTCCAAACCTTGTATGTGTAGTCGTTGGACTCAAGTTCCCACGTAAAAGCAAAAGTACTACTTATTTCTGGCTATGATAAACTTTTGTATAATAATCATATCATCTAAAAATAAAAATAAAAATAAAGAATAAGATAGTTAACTAATGTAAAGCGACAATCTAGATTTTTATCGACTAAGAATGTTGACGAAAATCTTCAAATATATTGATTACAATTAGCTAACACGGGGGCCTCGGTGGTCAAGTGGTCTAGGTAGTTACTACTGTAATCACTAGCCAGACAACACTGAGGCTGTGAGTTCGAACCCCGCTTGTGCGGGTGCACTCGACTCCAATCTTAATTGACTATGATTGTCAGTTTTCCTATCGAAGATATGTGGTTTTCTCCGGGCTTTCCGATTTCCTCCAGCAATAAAAAACTGACCGCCAAGAAATAGCCTAAATGCGGTGCTTAAAAGAGGCGTTAAAACACCCAAAATCAAATCAAATCAAATCAAATTAGCTAACACTAAGCATGACACTGTCTAAACATTTATATGGTTCGTCGTTTTTGCCTTAGTGAAGATAAATAAATTTTAATTGGCGTTAGAATTTTCAATATTTATTTTCCTGTTTAATTGAATTTGAGTTTTGGAAATATTTCATTACGGTAAATTAAGGAAAATTATCCAACATGATAATCACTTTTATCTAGAATGATCAATATAACAGAAGACAATACAACACCATTTTAGTTTTGAAGTTAAATGTACTCATTGTAAAGGAAAAAACAACAAATGCCAATTATTTCAATTTTAGAATTATTTTAAGAAGAAAAGTTGGCCTAATATTGTGATAACTTGTATTTTGTATTATAATGATAAATAGGTAATAATAATTATTTATTCCGTAAGCAAATATACAGCTCGTAGGATTAAATACATACACAAAGTATACAGTTTACATATTCATATACACATACAGTATTAATATATAGCGGAGTTTGGCATGTAATTTACATTGGTAATAAAGGTTCATAACGGAAAATCAAGTGTTACGAATTTTCTCTGCCTCATACAGGTATTAACCAGATTATTTAATTCTTTAATATTTCTTACAGTAAGTAATTGAGCTAATTTGAAGGTAGATGGGTTTCTATAATAATATATAATAATATATGTACTTCTGACATTTACATATTTATCACACTCTAAAATTTGATAAATTTAAAATGATATTCGTCTTCGATTTCTTTCTTATTACACATATTACAAACACGCTCATTTCTGGAAATATATAAGTATCTTCCAGTTTCTACATTAAGTGAATGTGAATTGATTCTATATTTAGTTACATATGACTGGTATAAACTGTTCAATGGTCGATTCAAATAAGATTGCAAAGTATGTCCATCATGTATATATTGGTATACATTACATTTTGAAGTATTTTCAAAAATGACAAGCCTTCAGCTATATAATTATCAACAATTCTTTTTTTAAATTCATGAAAAAATAATTGACTATTTGCAACACTTTGTGTTAACCATATATCATTAAATCCATACCTGTTTAGTATGTCTCTTTTTTTACAACTCCAATTGAGTTTATCATTCGGTTTAACAAAACTTGATTCGTACATGTCTTCATATATACTATTCAATATACAATTATTAGATTCTAATAACTTCAACCAGAAATGAACCATTCTCTAAGTTCAGTATTTTTGTGATTTTACTTCTTACATATCTATTTATATACAATGGTAAACGCCCTAGTTCAAAATACAACATATGGTTTACAGTCGTTTTTCTCACTTTCAAAATTATTTTTAAATAGAACAAATGAAGCGTTCCTATATCAGCTCCCTTATGGAAACCCCATATTTCACAACCATAATTCACAATACTTGTTACATATGTATCGAATAAGGATATCAAAGTCTCAGTGATATAACAATCACCATAAATCTTACTCAACAAACAAAATGTAGCCTTTTTACCATGTTCAGATAGTGTTTTCTGTGTTACAGTAACAGTGCCGTTATAGTTTAATAACAAACCAAGATATACAAACTGATCACACATTTCTATCATTTTACCATTCAAATACCATTTTTCGTTCTCTTTCAGTACACCTTTGTTACGAAAAACAACTATTTTGGTTTTTATTAAATTAATGTCAAGACCATTTTTGTATGAAGTATCATATACAATGACTATCATTTTTTGTAATTCAAAAATACTTTCGCTGAAGAGAACTGTATCATCAGCATACATAAAAAGATAAAGATTTAACAATTTTACTTCATATGGTTTTATTCCTTGTTTAATTAACTCAATTTCTATGTCATTTACATAAATTGCATATAAAAATGGTGATAATGACTCGCCTTGCATTAGGCCAACATTACAATGAAAGAAATCTGAAAATTCACCATCTAATTTAACACAAGTTTTTAACTTAGAATACATTAATTTAATAAGATTCAGTAAATTTCCACTTATACCGCATTTTAACATTTTTTACCATAAAACATGATGTGACACACTGTCGAAAGCTTTAACAAAATCAATAAAACAACAATAGAGACGTTTTCCTTTACGTAAACTTTTTGATACAATAGAATGAAGGGCAAAAATCGCGTCGAGTGTACCATATCCAGGGACAAATCCAAACTGCGCATCAGTCAATATACTGTATTCTTTGCACCACTTTAATAGTCTTGTATTAATGACAGAAGTAAACAATTTCCCATCATGAGACACAAGCGAAATTCCTCTGTCATTTCCTGTATCATCAACTTGACCTTTTTTAAATAGCGGAACTAAAACACTCTTGACCCATATTTCTGGAAACCAACCGGTAATAAGTATTACGTTAAACAGTTTACATAACAGTGGCAGTAGGGCTAATTTACACTCCTTCAAACATTCATTTAATAGATTGTCATAGCCTGTTGCTTTTTCAGTTTTCAATTTTTTAACACAAACATCAATTTCTTGCTCCGTAAAAGGTCGGTCCAATTATTCATAAATGACTTCATTGTTGACTTCTACTACCGGTCCGTCGTCAAATTTTTCTTTGGAAAATAAGTTTTTAAAATGCGTAACACAATCGTTTAATTTTCTGTTGCTTTCTATGGCCTTTTTTCGTTTCCTAAATGTTCGATAAAAGTACTTAGGATTTGTATTTCTCATAGAACTCAACATGTTCCATTCTGTTTTTATATCGTCTTTTTAAACTATTCTCAGTTCGTTTCAATCTGTGTTTAGCAAGATTAAAAATTAGTCTGTTTTCTTCACACTTATTTTGGTTAAATTGTTTCAACGAGCGTCTGTATTCTATATACAATTGTTTGCAGTCATCGTTAATCCACGGTTTATCTTGTCTTGTATTTATAGGTTTATAAGTTCGCTTTGAGCTGTTACAATAATCATATTTTAAAACTTTAGTCACTTCGTGTTACAGTTATGCTACATCCATTCGTATTTGAAATATAAAAGTTGCACTTTTTTTCCCAAAACGACCATTACATACTCTTATACCAGAAAATTTACATAAGTACAAAATTTTGCGGCAAAACGAATTAGCCTGCTTTATATCCTCTGTTGTTCTCTTATTTGGTAAATCAGGTTCATAATTAAGTAAATCAGTTTCATTGCAATTAAATACATTTAAATTGTCTTGCATTATGAAGTCATTTTCTAACCTATTCTTTCGTTGAGATTACCAATCACAGTAATGTTACCTAATACACTATAATGTTCTATGTGTTCCTGCAAAACGTCAAAGACATCTAAGTCATACTTTCGGTAAAACACATTATTATAAGGGGGCATATATATAGCACACAGATACAAATCTTTACTATCAAACATAATAACATTGCTTATTTTTAACCATATCATATTATTAGCACAACTATTCAAAACTTCAATATACGGATTTAACCACTTTCTATAGAAAACAATTACTCCTCCTTCGTTGCACTTTTCCATATAAAAAAACTTTTTATCATAACCATTTAATTCGAATTCCGTCGGCATTTGACCCAGCACTCATTTAAGCATACGATATCACAATTTGTTATTTCCATTAAAAATTCTTTGTCTTTTAGTTTCCGCAACAGACCTTTAGAGATATTCCATGAGCACACATTTAATGATCTTTTATTACACTTATCACTCTCAACAGCAGTACAGCCATTATCCGCAAACTCCTATGTCTGCCACAATATTCCTTCAACGAACAGTTTATCTCCTACTAAATATGCCTCTTTATTTTGTTTACGTTTTTCCTTCATAACCGGTATTATTTTTTTTCGTTTTAGTAACACCTCTGTTGGGTACTGAGGACTAATTCCAAAACTTGTTTATCTTAAGCGACCCGAAGCTTTTCGTACCATTTCTCGATCACCGAATTCTGCGAATTTTACCACTATTGGTCTCAGTTTTTCGGCATTCGTCTTTTTGCTACCAGGTCTATAGGCTTTTTCGAGATTGATGCGCGTTTTAACGTCTGTAATGTTCAACCTTTGCTCGAGAAAATCTATAATAATGTTAATGTAATTTTCCGGTACTTTTTTTCCGCTGCATTCGCCTCCTCGGGATCACCCTGTGCACCTTTTATTCCGGTATCCATTTCAGTAACTTCAATTTGTTCATCGATAGCAAAGAACAAAATATTATTGTTAAAGTTTTGTTTTTCAACGTCGACAAGTCTATTTTTTATATTTAAGTTTACTATTTTAGAGGTTTCTATGCTTTCAGACACTTTTTCAAGTTTCTTTTTAATAGCTTGGTGTTCATCCTTTATATTGGACATAAATTGGGCACTATGTTCAAGCGTGCTTATTCTGTCTTTGCAGGATTTCATATCAACATCAACAGCACTAAATTTCGATTCGTATTTGTTTAATCGCTCTTCAATAGAGTCTTGCTTGTTGAGTTTTGTTTCCATCGAATCAACTTTTTTACATAAGTCATTTAGTATCATCTTAATTTCGTTTGTTGCTAGCTGAGGCGGCAGGGGTGGGGGTGGCGGTGGTGGACTAGGGTATTGTTGAAACTGACAGGGCTGGCCATGGTACTGGAAATTTGGTGTACTTGATTGAATGGGTGTGTATTGACTAAATTCCTGATTAATTGAATTGTTCATGTTTGTATTTTGATCGTAATTTATAGTAGGTGAGTTGTTGTAAAGACACGAGAAGGCCTCGCTTAGTGTATCTGTTAAAAATACCTTGTTTTCGTCATCCGTTATGTCACCTGAACACTTTTTCTTCTTTCCATTTGTAAACAAGGAACTATCACTTGTCGAGCCCTCAGATGACTTATTTAGGTAAAGATATAGAATACAGGTTATTACAGTAATATACAATTAAAGCAATAAACCTGCCACCCCATGAAGATCAGATGTTTTATGCTTATTTCTGTTATTTGGTGGATATTGTAGTATAGTGCAATGAAAACCCTAAAAAATTTTATGAAAACCGAATAAAAATCATATATTAAAAACGGTACACAAAACTGAGAATATTGACTTTTATAACATAAAGGCAAAATGTATAATTATACATATTTTTTAAGAGCGTATTCTAATTTTTCGTATGAATAATCTGTGACCGATATCAAAACCCTATGCCACAATAATTAAAGCAAATGATATTCATATACAATATTAAGATACATTTTTTCGTAACTTCAATTTTTTCAGGTCTTAGATATAAAACTGAAATAATGATTCATTCTACATAACTTTTGTTTATTTCAAAACAATTTCATCGCGTCCATTAAAAAAAAGCTTTTACGATTGCATGTTTTTTTGATTCTTTGTAATGAAAACTGTAGCTGCTTTATAGAACTGCAATAACATCATACGATTTATTATATTTATTATCATTTTATACAAAGAAAATTCGAGACCTCGTAAGTTGTTCATATACTATGTTATGACACCATTGAATGCATTAAAGTAATATCTTTACCACAAAAAAAAATGCAAATCAAAAGAAAGTTAATGATTGCCAAACAAATAAAACAACACAATCTGGCATGGAATGTTTTGTCTAAGTTTTAGATATCGGTCACAAAATATATTCATTCCACCAGGAAAAACAGACTGATCGAATGAAAATGTTATGTAGAGACAGGCCTGGTAAATTTACAACACTTTATAGTCATATCAATTTAGACTTTACATTTCTGTACTACAAAATAATATAGCCTGTTTGGATAATAAAGTCGACCTTCTGAACATATGTTTCAACGTTATAGATTTGATATAATGTAAAGATATAAAGATAATTGGTACATGTCACTCCTTACCAGTAAAACTCTTCTAAATAGATAGAAAATGTATCTGCAAAACTAATATATTGTAATTGCTCTTAAAGGGAAACCGAGAAACAAAATGTTTCGGTTACATGAAAAAACCCACAAGAAACATCAGTGCGGAAATAAACGAACAAAAGAATGACACAACCTTGCAAAAACAAAAACAAAAACAAAAAAAGGGCGGCAATTCAGATGATACCGTTTGGGTAAATAATATCCATCTTAAGACAACCATCAATTTGAGATAAATTATGTTGAACGAGAAAGGAAAGAAAGTACCTGCGTCATACTCATGATACTGTCATAACGGAAAATTGTCAATATATTTTTTTATGTATAGCAGATTAATGAGTCTGATAGATGTTTTGATATCTGGACTAATTTTGGCGATGCATCTTGACATTATAATTATATTAATTTTTTTCTTCAAGTAAAGATATAATATTTAGATCATAATTCTCTTTAACTTTCATTGTAATAATATAAGATGGGAACATTCAGATGAACAACAAAGGAATTTAGTTTGAATGCACCCTTGTTGTTTCGCCATTTGTGCTCATTCATTTTTGTTTTATAATGTTATATTTGAAATAAAACCGGTGCACTCGATATAGTTGAACCTTTTTCCTTTTGTTCTCTTTCACCTGATAAGAAACAAAACCCTAGAAGAAAAAAAGTTCTTTCGAAGAATCAACCCGGACGATACCATATTTCAATGAAATATGCCTTAAAGCATAAACTAATGACCTATGTGAGGTCAATATTTTTCTTGATAAAAATGCAAAATATGATTTACTTCAACATTTAAATTAGTTTGATATTTTGCTGTTGACAATTGAGTTCCATCGTTTAAAAGCTTAACAATGTATCGTCATTGACGCGCATTTTAACTTTTAAAAAAAATTGAAGTGTTGTCAATTTATCGCTTCAAGAGAGGGACATTATCACATATATGAGATATTCGTTTTTGTGTTACATGTATATTGATCATGATTACATACCGTCTTCGTATCAGTTCTTAACATTTTAAATGAACATTATACGTTTCACTCTATCAAATGATCACCAATAACAGCCATGTACCTCACAAAAAGCTAGGAAGTATAGAGTCGTCAATGATTACCTGTGTTAAAATGTATTGCCATTCAAAAATATACTATTTTGAATTGTTCATTCGTTACAAATTGTTGTAAAAATAATAATTTTTTTCCGATATAAATTTCATTACAATTTGTTTTGTGAGAAACATTGATTGATTAAATAGGGAAGCATTGAGTCACAAGAGCAGGCAGTCAGTGTATTTTTCCTTCACCGTTATCGGGTGGTAACAATTCATTTGTGTCTTACCTCATGCAGTAACAATAATAATTTTAGTGTGTCTTGATAATAATTTTCTAACGTTTATATCTAGATTAATTGATGAGTTTTATTTCACATTCTAAATGAACCGTATGACGTATTAAAACCTGGACGCATCAGAATGGAACATCCCACTTTAGTGTGGTCGGTAAAATAGGAAAACAAATCTGTACTAAATTTATAGAATTTGTAGTTGTACCGTTTTTGTATGATAATAAACAGTATCGAATTAATAGAAAGCATAAAATTACAAGTTTTCAGTTATGCCGAAAAGTACTGATATATCGGATGGTAGAAATGTACCAAAAAACGTGGGTACATCCTTGGTAGTGTATAACAGACACCAAACGCACGTGGAGGTATTCACGGAAAATATATAAATAGTCTCAGTGTACGCGAAAAGCGTGATAAGCATCATTGTATCTTCCTGAACATATAGCAAAACTTCTTTTGTCTAATGATGAAGTCGAGATATTGTTTAAAGGGGCAATATGTAGGATAATGTATATAACGTTTATCCACAAAACAATTCAACACTTAATGAAAATAAATCTTGACAGCAGTGTATTTTGTATGCTTGTTTTACATTGACATGTTCAACAGTGTTAAAGTTAGATACAACCCTTTGCAGTCAATTCTGCAAAATATTTTACAGAATAGACTGTTTGGATTATATCCTCTACTTAGCATTCGAGAACTTGGGATATTACACAATGAAAAAATCGTGGATTTATCTCCAACAGTAATATATGGGTTGATTCCTCATTGTTTGTCGAGAAGTGTTCAGTCTCAGAAAAGGGCGGGCTTTACTTATTGTAGGTACTAGTCTTTTCCAAATAAAATTCAACAAAGATTTATTTTTAATGCCCATTGACTCTTATTCTTACATGACTTTCTACATCTCTGTTAGGTATTTTTGATCACGCGTTTTGAACTTCATATACAATTTCCCAACATTTAGAAAAAATGGACCTTGTATCATTCTACATGTAAAACTCAAACGACGCTTATAATCAAGCGTATATGAATTGTTCTCTTTGTATTAGGTGTATTCCTATATAATGGTTCGTCATTGACCTCTGAGGCGATTAGAATTAAGTACACGTACATGTATTGAAAAGATATTGTACTTGATAAAAACAATGTTCTCTTGTATCTTTTATTATTTGTTTACAATATCATGTTTGTAACGAATGTTTTTCTTCTAAAACACGAATAATGTCTAAAGTTACAGCGAGCAACGATGTAAAAGTTACGCTTGCCTAACAAAACATTTACTAGATCTTAAGTTAAACGAAGTATCAAAATCTAGGTAAGAGTAACTTAGCACAAAGTGGTTACTATGCTTATTTACATGTTCTTAATAATCGAGATGGATTCATTGAAAGTATGATCATTGAATTTTGTTGTCGAAAGTTCACAATGTTCAAAAAGCTCATATCCTAAATGTAATAAAAGAAGTCTAAAGTAAGAGTTACCTTATAATTTCGACTTTTGGAAGAGCGACACAATGTGTTTATCAGAGTATTGTTTCATTCAAAAGGATGCCCCAGTAATGCATTTAACTAAATATTTGTTTGGAAAAATAACAAGACGTTTATACAAATGAAAAAATTAAAAACATGTGAATTGTTGCTATTAGAATATCTATCATTTTATTGCTTTTCTGAGAATTGGAACTTAAATGCAATTCTATTTTAGATTAATTTCATTGTCCACATACACGTTTTCAGACATATCATGGGGATCTACATGAACGACGTCCACAAATAACCACAGAATAAACCAAATCCTAATCAATTGGTCTTCTGTTTGCTATTTTTTATCGTTATATTCTACTATAACACTTTTCTTAAAAACGTATTCTATTGGCTTATTATTGACATAGTCCAACCTGCCTTAACTTATACGTATCGTGTCTTTTTTCAGCGAAATCATTGAAGTGTTTAATTATGTGTACAACATTTATTCATTTTTTTAATTTTTTTTTACTCAATTAAGAGGTATTTATGTTTGTTATGAGTCTTGCGAGTCTAGATATATCCTCATTTTCAATCGATAGGCCTAAATCACATATCAAATCATATTAAAAAAAGAGTACATTGAAAATAAGAATACTATTTATTCCAATAGTATTTGTAAGTATATATGTAAGTGGCAATAAAAGAAGTTATGCATTAATCTTAAATCCTAGGCAATTCGCTAATTAAACGCCTAAATAAAAAAAAGAGTAAATGAAAATAATCTATTCAAAGGAAAAAAATACATTTTGTATATGATAAACTATTTATAAACTGAAGATTGAATGCCAACTACATGTAATAAAATCGTAAGTATAAAAGTAATGTTAAGAATGATGTAATAAACCTCTTAAAATAATGTAAACTTGTTGGATAGTTTTCTCATTGACAATCATATTACATCTCCTTATTTATATATTAAACACAATCATTTAATTGCAGTATATATACCAGTGTAACCTGTCCTCAGTTCTAAATACTTTTTGACGTATGACCACAATGTATTTACTAGTAATGGTGTTGACTGATTGAGTGTAAAAAAACACGTTTTTAAATTCTTTAAAAGAAAAACTGTATTCCAAATAGTCAAAAAAATTGTTTCTTAGTTCCCTAAATATTTTACATCTAATAAAAAATGTTCTTCGTCTTCTAATATGTTACATCTATGAGTATTTGAATGAAGTCCTTTTCTGTATTTAAATTATGGTAATTTATCAATTACTTATGTTTTTTTTTTCGTTCTGTAAGTAAAGGTTGATTTTGTTTGAGGTTCTTATATGAATAAGATAACCTTTTTCATCACAACTTTGCAGCCTAATATGAATAACATTTTCAAAGTAGTTTGTAAAGCTTGTTTTATATCAACTTTAAATTAATTATTTATTCTTAGGTTTGAACTAGTATCTTGTTGTATTTGTGCTATATCTCAATTTAGTGCACTTAAAATATTAATACATAGGTTAACAAGGAATACACTCCTTTTGTGTCTCGATTATTACTAAGCATTGAAGCTTCTTCCAAAAGAGGATTTAATGTACAGCTTTCAAATTTCTTCAAATAAATTACAATTTGTGTTTTAATATTAAATTCTATAGGAGGTCTCCTTATTAAGCTTTAGTTTCAAGTTTAGATACATTGTTCTAGTTCCCAGAAAAATGTACAAAATTCAAAATGAAATTTTTCACTAGACTTTTTTCTGCAAAACACTGTGTAGGTTTTTCATGAATTCAAAGCTCAATTGTTTGCTCTAAAAAAGAGATATATATATATACGAGTCTAAATTGAAAACTACGTTCAAACCTATGATTGCGTTGGATAAAAACCGCAATTTTTTATACGTGTGCATGTAAAACAAATTTCGTTGTAGAAGGGTCTAAAAACAGCACAAACAACATTTTCCAAAAGATCAAAAAGTGGAAAAGTAAATTTAAACAAAACGCATTTGACTAACAGGTCGAACAACTGATGTTCTTAAACCCTGCTGACTGCCATTGGCGATTGCCAAATAAAATTGATCACGAGATGTAACAAAATGGATCTTAATATAAATTTAATACTAAACAGAAAACGATAAACTTGTGACCAAGATGTCATGCCACAAGCACAAGGTGTCAATATTTTTTTTGTACACCAGATCTAGATTTCGACAATATATGTCTCTTCAGTGATGTTAGGGATCGAAACGGTATTTGGAAGGCCATATAATTTACCCTCAATTTCAGATCGACTCTTGAGTTTTAAGAGTCAATATAGGATGAACGGATCATATAAACCGGAGGGAAAATATGATACAAGCCCAAACGAAAAAATATAAACGAGTCTAAATTGAAAACTACGTTCAAACCTATGATTGCGTTGGATAAAAACCGCAATTTTTATACGTGTGCATGTAAAACAAATTTCGTTGTAGAAGGGTCTAAAAACAGCACAAACAACATTTTCCAACAGATCAAAAAATGGGAAAGTAAATTTAAACAAAACGCATTTGACTAACAGGTCGAACAACTGATGTTCTTAAACCCTGCTGACTGCCATTGGCGATTGCCAAATAAAATTGATCACGAGATGTAACAAAATGGATCTTAATATAAATTTAATACTAAACAGAAAACGATAAACTTGTGACCAAGATGTCATGCCACAAACACAAGGTGTCAATATTTTTTTTGTACACCAGATCTAGATTTCGACAATATATGTCTCTTCAGTGATGTTAGGGATCGAAACGGTATTTGGAAGGCCATATAATTTACCCTCAATTTCAGATCGACTCTTGAATTTTAGGAGTCAATATAGGATAAACGGATCATATAAACCGGAGGGAAAATATGATACAAGCCCAAACGAAAAAATATAAACGAGTCTAAATTGAAAACTACGTTCAAACCTATGATTGCGTTGGATAAAAACCGCAATTTTTATACGTGTGCATGTAAAGCAAATTTCGTTGTAGAAGGGTCTAAAAACAGCATAAACAACATTTTCCAAAAGATCAAAAAAGTAAAAAGTATATTTAAACAAAACGCATTTGACTAACAGGTCGAACAACTTATGTTCTTAAACCCTGCTGACTGCCATTGGCGATTGCCAAATAAAATTGATCACGAGATGTAACAAAATGGATCTTAATATCAATTTAATACTAAACAGAAAACGATAAACTTGTGACCAAGATGTCATGCCACAAACACAAGGTGCCAATATTTTTTTTGTACACCAGATCTAGATTTCGACAATATATGTCTCTTCAGTGATGTTAGGGATCGAAACGGTATTTGGAAGGCCATATAATTTACCCTCAATTTCAGATCGACTCTTGAATTTTAAGAGTCAATATAGGATAAACGGATCATATAAACCGGAGGGAAAATATGATACAAGCCCAAACGAAAAAATATAAACGAGTCTAAATTGAAAACTACGTTCAAACCTATGATTGCGTTGGATAAAAATCGCAATTTTGATACGTGTGCATGTTAAGCAAATTTCGTTGAAGAAGGGTCTAAAAACAGCATAAACAACATTTTCCAAAAGATCAAAAAAGTGAAAAAGTATATTTAAACAAAACGCATTTGACTAACAGGTCGAACAACTGATGTTCTTAAACCCAGCTGAACGATGCTTTATTTTAAATTATTCTTTATCTTTCCTGTATCATTTTTCGTCTTTTTCGTTACGACCATCAGGTTCTAAAGTGTGGAGTTGGTGGATTTAAAAGTTGTCTCTTCTCCTTCTCACTGTGGTGTCCCACTCGGTGTTGACTTCTATAATTTGGAAAGTAACATTATCAAAAGGATTTTGGTTTTGTACGATGAACGATGGTTGTTGAGCCGAATATTAAATTTCTCCTTTGTTTCTCCCACATACTGAATGCCACAAGTGTCACTTGTTACATTGTAATATATAAATGGAGTTCTCCGTTTTACAGTTGGAATTAGAGTAGATGGTACAATTTTGTTCAGTAACGGAGCTGATGAAAGAACTGCTTGTATTGGCAGCTTTACAACACAATCAATTCCTTCGACCACATTGTTTGTAACAACCGGGCTATGGATAAGGCTGCTTTGCTAATACAGATGTCACTAATTTGTCACGGATGTTTTTATGTCTTCTGAAGGCAATGACCGGTGGTGAGGAAAATACATTTTTTAGATTTAAATCATTTTCTATATTTTTCCAATGCTTCTGAACAATGGATGACACATTTTTAAAATCAGGATGGTAAGTGAATACAAGGGGTATTCTGTTAGCTGCTTTATTTTTATCTTTGTACTCAAGAAGTTCTTGGCGACTAGTTTTGTTTGCTCTTTCGAAAGCGCTATCAATGATGTTGTTATTGTATCCTCGAACAACTAGATGTTTACGAAGTTGTCAAAGTCTAGCATTTTTCGTATTTTCAGTAGAGCATATTCTCTTAATTCGCAATACCTGGCTGAATGGGATACCACGGGAGCAGTGTTTATGATGGCAACTTTAAGGAGAAAGGAATTGATGTTTGTCCGTTTGTTTGGTATGGAGGTCCGTTATAATGGTTCCGTTCTTGATGTAACTCGTAGTATCGAGGAAGTTTATTTTCTCCATAGATGATTCATATGTAAATTTTATTGAATGGTGGAAAGAGTTACAGTGTTCTAGAAATTCATTAAGATGTTCTTGTGAATCTGTCCATTTGAAATCAATATCGTCAATGAATCGGAACCATGATAAGGGCTAAAATGTAGCACTAGCCAAGAGGCGTTTTTCAAGTTGGCCCGTAATATGTTGGCATATGACGGGGCCATTTTTGTGCCCATACTAGTACCGTCTATCTGGAGATAGTGTTTTACATTGAAAGAGAAGTTGTTATTCTCCAGTACTTGTTTCAGAAGTGTAACAAGGCACTCAGTAGGAGGATTTTTTTCACAACGAGTGTTCCATGCCTCTTCACACGCTGCTTGTTCAGGACTGTGTTCATTAGACGTTCGCGGTACCGCTATGTATGTATTGTAACGTCACGCTACTTATGACGTTGAGATTGATGTGCAAGATGAGTTTTAGAATCATTACAAGTAGAAACAGCTAGTATTTCTTATTGTGCCTAACAAGTCTTATAATACCACTCTAAGATAGTGGTGCCGAAGGACCAAGATGAGTTCCAAACTACATTCGATACGTGCAGGACACAGAAGTGTTATTTCCCGACTTTTGAAGAAATTTGAGGACATCAGAGACGACGGAGATGAGCCCGTGAACACTGAAGAGTTAACTAAATTTGTGAACAATCTGTTGAAGAAACAAGAGACACTACAACAATTAAATGAGGACATTCTAGAAAATCTTGATGAAAGAAGAAGTAGAAGCCGAGATCGTCGATTCAGATGAGTTTGCTTACACATTAGACGGAAAAATAACGCAAATACAAAAGCTCATTCTTGTCAATACATCCGCACTCAATACAAATGCAAAAGATTTCGTTAGTTATAGCGGCCCTTCTCATTCCGCCCCTGCTCAGCCCGCTCATGATCAACAAAGTTATGCTCAGTCCGCTCATGATCAACAAAGTTATGCTTAACCCGCTCATGATCAACAAAGTTATGCTCAACCCGGGAGATACACTAAACAGAATACATGTAATTCAAACTTCCGTGAACCGGAAACTCAGTTTTCACGTAGTAACACTAGAGTAAATGAGTACAACAAGTTGCCCAAATTGAATCTTCTTACCTTTGATGGTAATATTATGCAGTGGCAGTCATTTTGGGATTCATACGAGACATCCGTTCACGAAAACACTACTCTAGGAAATGTTAATTATTTGAAGTCACTACTGCATGATGAGGCATTGAAAACCGTCACAGGGTTTGCGCTTACACATTCAAATTATGAGAAAGCTATTTCTTTACTGCAAGAAAGATATGGACAATCGCATGTAATAAGACAGAAGTATATGCAAGCACTAGTTGATAAATCAGCCCCTAAATACACGATATCTAGCATGAAAAACTACTACGATGAAATTGAGATACACATTAGAGGTTTGGAGTCATTAGGTCAAAGTGAAGACACATACGGAGCGTTTTTAGTGCCCATTATTATGAACAAACTACCCGGTGAAATCCGCAGAAATCTTGCCAGACAATATAGAGTTACAGATTTACAACTGAATGAATTACGCCGTGGAATTTTCGATGAACTTTATATTATGGATGCAGGAAAAATTCAGAACAGTTAGTACCCCCTACAGCTACCGCTGCTTTTCTGACAAATACAATTCTAGTAATCGAAATAGAGGTCACAAGAATACAAACGCAAGTAACACTAAACCCAAGCCACACTGTGCGTACTGTAAGGAGCCACACTCGTCTGTTAATTGCACTAAAGTATCTGATTACAATGGCTGAATGTCAATCGTGAAAAAAGACCGCTTATGCTTTAACTGTCTAGGACACCATAGCTTATCTGCATGTAAATCTACAAAAATTTGCAACAAGTGTCACAAACGTCATCACACCAGCATTTGCAAAGACAATGTTAAAACAAATGAAGACAACAAACCAACAGGAGATGTAAGCGTAGGCACAATTCAACACAACGCGGAGGAACCAGACATTGTTTTACACTCACAATCGCCAGATCGTGTACCTTTGAAGACAGCAATTAACCCAGTAAGTGCAGAACATGAAATACTTGATGCAAAAATATAGTTTGATGAAGGCGCACAGCGGTCATTTATCACAGAGGAATTAGCCGAGAAATTGAAACTCAAGCCTACTGGAACTGAAAGCGTTAACCTATCCGGATTTGGAGACAATGCAAATAGTACTGAAATTCGCAATTTGAGAACAGGATTGGTATATCTCATAACTACAGATGATAAACTGCCGATTCGAGTCTTGATCGTTCCAGAGATCGCAGCACCAATGAGAACCTATGTACGCCAAGCAGCAAAACTTACATATTTGTCAGGATTCAAATTAGCTCACCCAGTAACAGCAGATGAAAACTTTGAAATTTCTATTCTAATTGGAGCTGATTACTTCTGGTCAATTGTTCAGAATGATATTATCCGAGGCGAAGGACCGACAGCTGTTCAATCAAAAATCGGATACTTGTTGTCTGGAACGCTACATTCACACAACTCTGACACAGATGGATACAAGAGAGCTTCAATGATGAACGTGATGATCGCAACAAAAACCGATGAGTACGACTTGGAGAAATTTTGGAAAATAGAGTCACTGGCTACCGAGAAAATTGACACCACACAGTTAGAAGAACAGATAGATATTCAAAAGACTTATGAAGAGAAACAAATTCGTTACCATGACAACAAATATTTTGTAACGTTACCATGGAAAGAGGATCACCCTACGTTACCGACAAATAAAGCCATTGTACAACGAAGGACAGAAAATGTAGTAAGAAGACTTAGCAAAGAACCCAAACTACTTGAAAAATATGGAGAAATAATGGCAGAGCAGGAGAAAAGGGGCTTCATAGAAAAAGTGGATACTACTAATGAGACCGATGAAACTAGCAAAATACACTATATTCCGCATCATGCTGTGAGAAAAGATTCAAGTACAACACCAGTTAGGGTCGTATACGACTGCAGTTGTAAAGCAACACCAGAATCGCCTAGTCTTAATGATTGTTTGATGACTACTCCACCCAATTTAAATGACTTAGTCGGCATTCTTTTAAGATTTCGTTTACACCAATTTGCCGTTACTACTAATATAGAGAAGGCGTTCTTGAACGTTGGATTAGAGACACAGGATAGAGATGTCACACGTTTCTTTTGGTTCGATACACCAACAGACCCATCAACTCCACTATCAACTTACCGATTTAAGTCTGTATTATTTGGAGCCACTTCATCGCCATTCATACTGAATTCCGTTCTACAAAAACACTTGAGAGAGAACCGTTGTGGATATACTGACACTTTAATGAATGATTTGTATGTTGATAATATACTGTCGAGTTTTCCTACAGAGAGTGCATTACTACTGAAATATTTTGAAACAGCAAGAGACTTATTAGAGCAGGATTTAACTTGCGCTCATGGGCTTCAAATTCTCAACTTTTGCGAGACCGCGCAAATTCACACAACGTATTAGACAAAGATGAAATCATAAAAGTGCTTGGATTGAAATGGAACACTTGTAACGACACACTTACTTTCGCCAAACCGATATACACCGATATTGAAGATACACGTCTGACAAAACGAGAGATTTTAAGACAATCGTCGAAAATCTATGATCCACTCGGACTTATTGGTCCAGTTACTGTGCGTAGTAAGATTCGTATGCAGACTTTGTGGGAGAAAGGATTAAATTGGGATGAACCTCTTACATCTGAAATTACAACAGAATGGAAGTGTGTACTACAAGATATTAATGAATGTTCACATTTGGAGATTAATAGACCGTATTTCAAAGAAAAATCAGACAATGTATAATTACATGTTTTTACGGATGCAGGCTTGAAAGCCTATGGGGCATGCACATATTTAGTCAGTGGAAAAGAAACCGTACTTATCATGTCAAAGAATCCAATGGCACCTCTTAAACAGTTAACAATCCCGAAGTTAGAACTCAGTGCAGCTTTGATAGGCGCAAGACTCGTCAAGCATTTGAAATCGTACTTGGATGTTACAAGCGTTACATTATGGAGTGACAGTCAGATAAATTTGTGTTGGCTTACTACTGAGAAACAATTACCCGTTTTCGTTAGTAATCGAGTGAAGGAAATTAACGAAATTACTCAAGAATACCAATGGAAGTACTGTCCGACAGATTCAAATCCGGCAGATATGCTATCGAGAGGAGTAACTGCAACGAAATTCTTAGAATTGGATCTTTGGATGAAAGGACCTGAATGGCTCACTGACAAATCAAACTGGCCACAGTGGAAGAATAAAGAATCACACATTCTTAGCACTACAATTGAGCAAGGACAATCAACTAGTGAACCGCAACAGAAAATCAGATCTTATGAAGGAATAAGTAAAATTATGGATATAGAACGCTACAGCTCATACCAAAACCTTTTGCGTATAACAGCATACATGTACAGATTCATAAACAACTGTAGAAATAATGACAAACTAACAGGAAATCTTAGTGACAATGAAATTCAGACTGCTTCGACTTTATGGATCCGAGATTCGCAACTGCGTAAATACCCGGATGCTATTGAGTGTTTAAATAACAAATCAGAGAAAAATGTGCTAGTGAAGCAATTTAGATTGTACATGGACAAAATGAACATTATCCGTTGTGGCGGGAGAAATTAACAATGCACCTATTGATGAATCAGCTAAATTTCCAATACTAATACCGAACAAAGACAGACTTTGTAAATTAATTGTGATGGATGCACACGCAAGGAATGTTCACTCTGGATTAGAAAGTACAGTGACATTTATTCGCCAGTCTTACTGGATTCCGTCGATTCGACAATGTGTGAAATCAATACTCCGTAATTGCGTTACTTGCCGTAAAATTACAGGAAGACCCTATTTTACTCCCGACCCACCACCACTGCCATCCGACAGACTTAATGATTCACCACCGTTTCCCGTAACCGGTGTCGACTTCACAGGAGCATTGAATGTGAGAACAAAAAGCAACAGTATTAGTAAAGCATATATTTGTCTATTCACCTGCGCTAACACTAGAGCTGTGCATTTGGAAATCGTTGAAGACCTTACAGAACAAACATTCATTCTAGCGTTTAGGAGATTCACCAGCCGCAAATCGTTACCAAAAATCATGATGTCTGACAATTGTACAACATATACCGCAGCAGCGAAGGAAATTGAAATGCTTACAAAATCTACTACTATTCAGGAACAACTCAACATATATGGAACTCAGTGGAAATTTATTCCGAAGCGTACACCATGGTATGGTGGTTGGTGGGAGCGATTGATCGGCTTGACCAAGAATTGCATAAAGAAAGTGTTAGGACGAGCACTAGTTACTTTAAAGTGCTAAAGAAAATTTTGACCGAGATAGAGGCTATATTAAATGATTGTCCGTTAACCCACGTATCAACGGACCTTACCGATGATGAACCGCTTACACCGTCTCATCTTCTCTATGGAAGACGTATTAAAACTTTACCGTATTCAGGAACAAATAATTTCAACATTGAGGAGAACGTACAAAACTTAACACATTACACAGCAAATAGACAATCTAGTGTTCAAAAACGCATTATTCACGACTTCTGGAACAGATGGCGACGAGAATATCTCACTTCACTCAGGGAACAACATAGAAACACCGGAAATAACACCCAAATCATTAAAGTGGGCGACATTGTACAGATTCATGACGATACCCCAAGGACAGTGTGGAATATAGCGATTATCGTTAAGTTAGTTTATGGGAGAGAGGGACTTTGTAGGTCTGCCATCTTACGCACTAAAAATGGTACGACATCTAGACCGATAAGTAAGCTATATCCACTAGAACTCTTATCAACAGATAGTCCGTGTGATTCTAGTGACAATACTATTACTTCAACTAGAAAAGCAAAAACTGATGCCAAGGAGAAAATCAAAAGTTGGATTCAACCGTTCCGTAAAACATAAAGACTGTTTAAGTGTAAATAGTTAAAGTTTTGTTTCATTTGAGAGACAATAGTTATTTCATTTTAAGAATTTTTCTTTATTTATTGCTTAAATTATCATTCGCGGGCCCCCAGGATGTTCAGGACTGTGTTCATTAGACGTTCGCGGTACCGCTATGTATGTATTGTAACGTCACGCTACTTATGACGTTGAGATTTATGTGCAAGATGAGTTTTAGAATCATTACAAGTAGAAACAGCTAGTATTTCTTATTGTGCCTAACAAGTCTTATAATACCACTCTAAGATACTGCTATTCCTTCGTCTTGTGGAATGTTGGTATATAAAGAAGACACGTCCATGGATGCAAGTATAGTATTGCTTGGTAAAGGATTGAAGCTTTCCATTTTCTAGAGATAATCGGTTGTATCTTGAATGAATGAGGGTAGTTCTTTCACATGAGGTCTTAGATGATGGTCTACAATGAGGATACAATAACAACATCCTAGACTTGGACAACTTCGTAAACATCTAGTTGTTCGAGGATACAATAACAACATAATTGATAGCGCTTTCGAAAGAGCAAACAAAACTAGTCGCTAAGAACTTCTTGAGTACAAAGATAAAAATGAAGCAGCTAACAGAACACCCCTAGTACTCACTTACCATCCTTATTTTAAAAATGTGTCATCCATTGTTCAGAAGCATTGGAAAATTATAGAAAATGTTTTAATTTAAAAAAAAAAGTATTTTCATCACCACCAGTCATGGCCTTCAGAAGACATAAAAACATCCGTGACAAATTAATGACATCTGTATTAGCAAAGCAGCCTAATCCATCGCCCGGTTGCTACAAAAATGTGGTCGAAGGAAATGTTTGTGTTATAAAGCTGCCAATACAAGCAGTTCTTTCATCAGCTCCGTTACTAAACAAAATTATACCATCTACTCTAATTCCAACTGTAAAACAGAGAACTCTATTTATATATTAACATGTGACACTTGTGGCATTCAGTATGTGGGAGAAATAATGGACAAATTTAATATTCGTCTCAATAACCATCGTTCATCGTACAAAACCAACAAAGACTGTCCTCTCACAAGACATCTTCGTTTAACGAAACATCCTTTTGATAATGTTACTTTCCAAATTATAGAAGTGAACACCGAGTGGGACACCACGGCGAGAAGGAGAAATTACTAAATTAAATTATATAAGTGTCTAAGAATGTAACTTAAACACACTAATGAGTGTTATAAAATTAGTTGTTATATTTTATATATTATTACTTAAGGAATAAATCATGAATTTCATTCTATTTAACTAAAACAACTAATTTTTTGGTGTACAATAAACGACAAAAATATGTTTTATATAAACCATCAATCACTATGTTAAACTTTTACACGAATTTTGTGTAGCTCAAGCCACAAAGATATTTTTTGTAATGCATCCGATTTCACCTAGATAGATGCACACGCTCGATGAAGCTAATTTGTTTAGCGAAATATTGCGTGAATAATATATTAAATATAACAACTAATTTTATAACACTCATTAGTGTGTTAAAGTTACATTCTTAGACACTTATATATATAAAGGGACTGAATAAATAGTCAACGATTAATCTTACAGGTTGATGGATCATGTAATATAATTCTGTACACTACGAAATATAATATATAACAAGTCAAAAAGGGTACAACATCACCATTAAATAACTATAAAATGAACAAATATTAGATATTTCGGATAACAGATATCCTGCTTCAATAATAGCACGATGTCAAATGAATCATGTCAATATATTCAAACTGAGAAACTATTAAAATCTTGAAATTTATACAATTTAAGCAAACACCACAGACGCTGGTAAAATTTGATTCCAATTGACCACTGAAGAAATCACATAAACTTTTAAATTTCACTCATCACTCTCATTTACTTTAGTTACTAGTCTTTCAATCAGTCAATTGTAAAAATTGTTTTACAATTTTAAACTGAAATAGTCTATTAGTTGCCTTCCTTTCTTATTTTGAAATTTTTGCAAATTGATATATGATCTTTCACGTATTGTTTTTTTTTCTGATTTAAATTTCAGAATTTTACGGACACCATCACTAGTTGGTTGGCTGTTATAGAATACACAATGTAATCATTTCAGAAATGATAACGGATATGTTCCTTATTTCGTAACTATTATCCGTTTTCCTTATATTTTATGAGAATGTGAGTTTAAAAATGCCACATCAATAACTGTTTTCCTGTTCATATCATGTATATAGAAATGTGAAATTGTGATTTAATAAAAAAAAAAGTGGATCATGCCACGAAGATTTATTTTTATGTAACCCTAAAGTTAGAACTTTTTTTTTTACTTTCTGTTTGCTGTTTTTTAAAGGCCGCAACACTACAAATAAACATAATATCCTACTACCTTCCCGGATTGACATCCCCAAAAAGAAGTCTATATATATGTTTCAATTCAGACTATTTTATTTCAATCTACATTTTGACATGCACTGAAAACTGGTAATATAAGACAAGACTGGAACCTATTACTGTTATGCCATGTTTTAAAAAAATACATCATTTATTTTGTTTCATTCAGTAGACATATTTGAACATAAAAATGCCATTAAAAGAATTGTTTAGTTGTATAATCAAATTTAATCCGATAATTAAAGGAGTACCTTTTTCTGAAACAAGGAAATATTTGGAAATAAGTCATGCCTATCCTAAAAAGGAATAAATCTCATTCTAGTCTATCTTTATGAATGTTTACTAGTAAGTGGATACTGTAAGGCTAAAAGAGCATTCATATTTATTGTTTTTTTTCCTTCTCTTTGATTGAACCACATTCGAGATTTTACCTCTCTTATTTGTCCCATGAAATCTATCCAAGTGGGCATTTTGTTTTAGATAAATTGAAAAACTACTCTAATTTTTTTTAACATCATTATTCATCAAATATGCTTGTTACATTGTTACACCAGGAAACCAAGCTTTTCGTGCTGCATCCTGTTACATTCCACTGATTACCCAATGACTTTAGTACTGGATTAAGTTTCATTGTTTTTCTAAAAATCGACAAGAAATAAAAAAGTGGTTATAATCTTCTTCTTCGTTACATACATTAAATAGACTGTCATTATTCTGTTTCCATTTAAACAATAATTGTTTTGTTGGTAATATGAGTTGTAAAAGTTTCCATCTATATATTTATTTTCTTCTAAATAATGAAACATTTAAACATATAGTTGGCTAATATTAAGGTTCTCATTAATTTGTAAAATACGCATCCATTTGCTAACACCAATTGATGGTTCAGTTTTATTTTTACAAATTGACTTATATAATATATTTGTTGAAAAGCTTGAAGCCTTAATGAAATTACCTTTCCAGATATGTTTCTGTCTAGGAATATTTGCAATACTTTTTATAGAACTTTCAGACTGTAACATCTGAAGCCAGTCTTTTGGAATGGCTTTTTTAAAATATTTCTTTCTGCAATCCAATTATTCTAAATTTTCCAGAATTAAACGTTGAGATATATTACCAGTGTCGTCTATAATATCATTGACAAATATCTAGTTACTCTTAATCAAATTTTCAAAAATAATAGTTTTATTTCCAAATTAATCAGTTTGTTCCCCCAAATTACCTGTTTCCGTACTTCTGTGAAGTTCGTAGGTTTTTTTTTGTCTGTTCACCGCCTAATATTATCCAACATTTAAATACTTCTTTATAAAATTCAGAGATATGCATTCACATAGACAAATAAAATCGTATAATATGATCAAAATGAGGATGTTAATTCGATGTATGCCTTTTTGTGCTTCTTCATTACAATTGTTGTTTTTATAGTATTAAGATGATAACGCAATGTTGTCTGCTGTACCCCTATTTTTGACATGTTTACCTATTGTGTCTGTTTGTTTTGTTCACGCATCGGTGACAATGTAATGGAATTTGATGCGACTGTCATACGAGTGAGAGGTTTAGCTAGCTATAAAACCAGGTTCAATCCACCATTTTCTACATTTGAAAATGCCTGTACCAAGTCAGGAATATGACAGTTCTTGTCCATTCGTTTTTGATGCGTTTTGTTTTTAGCTCACCTGGCCCGAAGGGCCAAGTGAGCTTTTCTCATCACTTGGCGTCCGGCGTCCGTCGTCCGTCGTCCGTCGTCCGTCGTCGTCGTCGTCCGTCGTTAACTTTTACAAAAATCTTCTCCTCTGAAACTACTGGACCAAATTAAACCAAACTTGGCCATAATCATCATTGGGGTATCTAGTTTAAAAATGGTGTCCGGTGACCCGCCCAACCAACCAAGATGGCCGCCATGGCTAAAAATAGAACATAGGGGTAAAATGCAGTTTTTGGCTTATAACTCAAAAACCAAAGCATTTAGAGCAAATCTGACATGGGATAAAATTGTTTATCAGGTCAAGATCTATCTGCCCTGAAATTTTCAGATGAATCGGACAACCCGTTGATAGGTTGCTGCCCCTGAATTGGTAATTTTGAGAAAATTTTGCTGTTTTTGGTTATTATCTTGAATATTATTATAGATAGAGATAAACTGTGAACAGCAAAAATGTTCAACAAAGTAAGATCTACAAATAAGTCAACATGACCAAAATGGTCTGTTGACCCCTTTAGAAGTTATTGCCCTTTATAGTCAATTTTTAACCATTTTTCGTAAATCTTAATTATCTTTTACAAAAATCTTCTCCTCTGAAACTACTGGACCAAATTAAACCAAACTTGGCCACAATCATCATTGGGGTATCTAGTTTAAAAATTGTGTCCGGTGATCCGGCCAACCAACCAAGATGACCGCCATGGCTAAAAATAGAACATAGGGGTAAAATGCAGTTTTTGGCTTATCACTCAAAAACCGAAGCATTTAGAGCAAATCTGACATGTAGTAAAATTGTTTATCAGGTCAAGATCTATCTGCCCTGAAATTTTGAGATGAATCGGACAACTCGTTGATAGGTTGCTGCCCCTGAATTGTTAATTTTAAGGAAATTTTGCTGTTTTTGGTTATTATCTTGAATATTATTATAGATAGAGATAAACTGTAAACAGCAAAAATGTTCAGCTAAGTAAGATCTACAAATAAGTCAACATGACCAAAATGGTCTGTTGACCTCTTTAGGAGTTATTGCCCTTTATAGTCAATTTTTAACCATTTTTCGTAAATCTTAGTTATCTTTTACAAAAATCTTCTCCTCTGAAACTACTGTACCAAATTAAACCAAACTTGGCCACAATCATCATTGGGGTATCTAGTTTAAAAATTGTGTCCGGTGACCCGGCCAACCAATCAAGATGGCCGCCATGGCTAAAAATAGAACATAGGGGTAAAATGCAGTTTTTGGCTTATCACTCAAAAACCAAAGCATTTAGAGCAAATCTGACATGTGGTAAAATTGCTTATCAGGTCAAGATCTATCTGCAACAACAAAAGAAAGAGAGTTTTTAACGACCTCAGCTGGCTATACAACCCTTGCACAATCAACTGAATTTTGCAGAAATCATTAATAGGATAGATTGCCCTTATATGATAATTTTTTATTACCTTTTTGGTTTTTTTTGGCAAAGTGGGGGGGGGGGGGGGGGTTGCACAACAACAAAACTACTTCACAACTTTCTCATTACTTTGCATTTCTTGTTAGATAAATTTTACAAAAATTCTCCCCTGAAACAACTGTTGAATTTAAACAAACTTGGTTTAAATCACCACTAGGATATCCAGGGACCACTGTGTATGATGACCCTGCCTGCCCACATGGCTGAAATAAAACATAGGTTTCAAATGCACTTTTTAGTATTATATCTCTGAAACTAAACGACAGTACAACAGTTGCATTTATCATGCAACAATTGTAAATAAAAATATCAGGTGAGCGACACAGGGTCCTTGGACCCTCTAGTTTGATTTTGCCATGTGATTATGGACTTTCCGTATTGGTTTTCCTCTGAGTTCAGTATTTTTGTGATTTTACTTTTTGATATATTCTAGAATTTTCTCCTTTTTAAAATTCATCTTAAAAAGTAACCAATTAATACCAACCACGCTGAGATATTTTAATGGAATCAAGTTCCAGTTTGAAATATCATTACCAATGAGTTTCCTTACCCAAGATGCTTTTAGAGACATAAACTAACTTTATATGTCAATCATTTGTAACCCCCTTCTTAGTTTGACTTTATCATGGTATTTCTTTAACCTTATCTGGTTTACCATCCCAGATGTATTTATAACATTTACTTTCTATTTCTTTTCTGAATTTCTCAGGACTGTACAGGCACTTGCAAAAAATGTAAAAAAATGGTTAAACTAATGTTTTTATAACAAGAATGTTCCCGATTAAAGTTAAATTACGTATCCCCCATAAATAGTTTATTCATTTTCTCAATTTAATTCGCCCAGTTTAATTTTTCATATTCGTCTCTGTTATGACCAAAATATATTCCCAATGCTTTGACTGGTTTGTTTGTCCAATTAAACCCAGCTACCTTATCTTTACTATTTTTCAGTTTTCCTATCCATATGCCCTCTGTTTTATTTCTATTCAAAGTTAACCCAGAAATGATCCAAAAATTTCTATTTCATTCATAGCAGCTTTGATTTCTTTCTTATTACTGAGATATAAAGTAGTATCATCAGCTAATTGTTAAATTTTAATGCTATGATTTTTATCATCTAGTTTAACTACGAACCCTTTGATATCTCTGTTTGTTTTCGAAGTCTTAAAGCCATGATCTCCACGGATAAGACGAAAAGAAGAGCTGATAAGGGACACCCCTGCCTTATTCCTATTGAGTTATGAAATATTTCTGAAATCCATTCATTTTTAATAACACAAGTTTGTAACCCAGTATATAATGTTTTTATCCAGTTTATAAAATATTCATTAAATCCAAAATGTTTCAAAGTGATTAACATAAAATTCAATTCTAAGGAATCAAAAACATTTTCTTATTGAAGATTTTTTTTTTGCATATAACCATACAAACAAAATAGATTATACTTTCCTCTTATTTGACTATAGCTATATATAGGTTGCACTTTGTAAATACAGCTGTTTCTCAAACCACTCTTCATTTGGGGAGATATATAATATTCATAGATACTTGATTTTGTTTACGTACTGGTTCCCAGTTATGATTTCTATGTTTCATCTCATAGAGACAAAAATTGCGAATATTACGAGTTAACATATATATGCATATTGGTCATATTGAAATCTTTGGCAATCCTAGTATAGAGTCAAGTCTTTGAAGATCTGGGCAAATAAACGTTGGAAAAATGCCGCACAGACGTATATGTTGACCTTTGAAATAGATAGTTAATGTTAATAAATTTTTCATTCTAGGATATATTTTTTTTCAAAACTTTATAGTAAAAGTGGTTCAGATTTAGCCGTAAAAGGAGTTCTTATGGGGAATTGCATATTAAATTTCTAGTTTAAAATTTAAGGTATGATTTACGAAGAACTATTTAAGTAGTTGATGAAAATTTTATGCGTTTGTTAATTTTCAAATTGTCCTGTGTTTAATCCCGATATATTGATTATTAAATTTGGTATTTATTTGAAAAAGAATACCTGTTTAAATTTGTTATTTATTTGAAAAAGAATACCTGTTTAAATTTGTTATTTGAAATGTTTAAATCTAGTTTATTCTCGTTAAACTTTTAGTTTACATATGCGTCAATTTTTTTTAACAAAATCTAATATAACACAATTTATCTGAAATTTAAATTGGATTAAATAACAACTTTATATGAATGTAATTTTTTTCGGTAAATTTGAAATTCAATGCCATTTTTCGTAACGTGTTTTTATCTTGTTTTATTACAAATGATTACTTCTCCTTCTTATATGGACCAACAAGGCTTCAATACTGCTGTACAAAATAAAATCGAGCGTTATTAAGAAAAACAGACAACATTACGATTCAGCTTATTAAAATTGTTCAAACAGAAAAAAAAGAAAGCTGCAAATATACTAACAACTTTCGAAAGGAAATATTCAAATCTTGAATATCCTAAAAACATTTTAGAATGTCAACTAATTATATAAACTAATTATTTATATATATTGAGGGGTATACACTATACATAGTTAAACCAAAGTAAAGATCCTTCTTCGGATTTCCATAGACATCCTGGTTATCTTTCCCAATAACAGAACATACAAAACACATCAAATAACAAGAGCTTAAATAATGGCTAAATATCATCGTTTGTTTTCATCGGATTTGTTTTTAGTTTGATTTGTTTAGAAATTATTAAGTACTGATAAGTTTAAACGACATAGATTTATTGTTGACTTGACACCATCCTTTTTTAAATTAAAAGTGAAAATACAGAACTCTGAAATGATACTTATTGTTATCCAGTTTATACGAATGGTATCCATAGAGACTTATATGATAAGATAAACTTGGCACAGTCACAAATTAAAACATATACAAATAACGCTTTCGGAGAATCTCCGATCACAACCCTTTTTAGTGGGGTTCTAGTTTCTCAGTCTTATAAGATTTATATGTTGAGGCTTGTATATTGTTGTTTGTATATTGTTGTTTGTCTTTTAATTTTTTGTCCTTTTTTTGTCATGAAGTTGCTTGTTTATCGACAGAAATGTCTCATTGATATCTTTAATTTCGTGTCTCTTTTTCAAGAAGCTTTTTTTTTGTTTTTGAGACATTTTTGTATGAACTTCTCCAAAAAAAACGAGTCCTGCGAAATGAGTGTTGAATAGCAATGTTGCTGTTCATCACCTTGTCTTTATATGTGCTGAACTTTATACCAGAACCTCTGTCCACCGTTTATTTTAAAATCATTTTGAGAAAAGATCTGAATGATTCAATTTTTTATATACTATTTCCTGATGATTAAATGACATAATTTGCCCTTGCGCTTGATTTTATTTTCATTGTTTCCTTCGTGTATAGGCTGATTGTAGGGCGTTACATGTTTGACCGGTAGCTTTCAACGGACCCTGATTCATTGTCCAATGTTATTTTTACATCATTCCTTTTTGTTTGTCTGATACTTTTTCAGCAATGGGTCACCTCAAATTAGAGTGTGCAATGCTTCTTATTTCTACTCGAATATTGAACGGAGTTTTTACACCTTGACCTCACTTCATGTTTCATTAGTCAACGAATATTTTTCCTATGAAATGATTGTTTGGCGTCGATGCTAGACGTGAGTGCTCCGTCTGAAATTTATTTCCTTGTTATGGTTATTTTTTTAGTATTGAGGGTATCAGATACGAAATACAATGGATGGGCAATGTTGGCAATATTTCATTACTGTAATATGCAGGTGTCGGATCGGCAATGTAAACTGACATAGCTTTGACTTCCATCATTCTTCGACCAATGTTCATAAGCGTTGGTTTCTCAGAAACTATAAGACATACATGATGTTTTGAAATATCTGAAATAAATTTTAAAGTGTCGATCTGACCTTTAACTCTGTTTTATAGTTTATTGGTAAAATTTCAGATTCAATGTTTAAATTTTGCTTCGCATATACCTAAAACATTTATAAAATATACCATACAGACAAAACCTATTTCAAACAGGATATCACATCCTCATTTTTACAGAGATTTTGTTTACAAGCAAGGCAATTTAGAATCGATCCTGGTAAACTTTTCGATTCTTTGAATAAACTTATTTAAAGAATTAACAATTCAACACTGTAATTGGATCTTTAAATATATGTTTTTAATGGAATGCATATTAATTTTGTTATCAGTAAATCTAAAACATATATTATCGTTATACACATATGCACTATCATGTATCTACAATCTATTAATACATGTGTCTTGGCATCGCACACGGTCGTGTTTTTCTCTGACTGTTTATGACGTTTGACACTAAATCTAGTGTATGTTGGTAGTGTATTACTTGATGGTTAAGTATACATGGTAATCCTAAGTCACTCTTAGCTACGATCGCACTATGATCTATGAAAAAAATGCAAATTTTGACGATTGTACTGAGATCGTGTAGAGATCGTGGTACGGTCGTGGTGAGATTTTCATGGCCATAATAATCATGGTGCTGTCTTTGTGAAACCAGGTTGTAATCTACTAGTAAGTGTAGTGAGCGCGCAGTAATGTCGTATTTAGATCGCAAAAGTCGTTGTACTATCGTAACGAGAGCGTAGCGAAAGGGTTAATTTTGTATGAGATACTGCACTACGATCTCTTAATTCCAAGTCCCACTAGACAACGATTGCACCACGCTAGCGGCGATCTAAGATAAATTCACATCGTGGTGAGCTCGCAGTATGAGCGGCATGAAAACGTAAATTTTTGTTACAATCACGTTGCTTCTACGTCTTCATTACGCTTCTACAACGATCCAGCTACGATTATACCACATTCTAACCACTCCTATTCTATAACCTCATCACGATTATCACGATCTTTCTGCGCTGATCACGTCCTCATTACGACCATACCACGATTTATCCGATTGCAACACGAACTTACCACGATTTTACTGCGATTATAGCACGCTCTTACCATGACCATGTTACGATGATTACACGTTCATTCCGCGATCTGACAACGCTCCCAGCAATTACGTCAATATCGTGTTCCATATAAATGCTGTATCATTCCTTCTATTTTTCATTGACACAGTCCTTGGATGGTGTAAACTTCCCAAAAAAAGTGTATGGTGTAATGGTGTATGGCATATGGTGTAATGGTGTAATGGTGTAAGGTGTATGGTGCTATGGTGTGAAGGGAATGGTGTAATGGTGTTTGAGGAATGGTGTGATTGTGTAACGTGCGATCGGGAATGGTGTGAATGATGGTGTACGACATTTCATTGGTTGAAAATGAAGTTCTTTTTATTTTATTTTTTCTAATGTTAAACATAGACAGTAATAATAATCTTAATATTTGAAATTTAATTGCATAATGGGTAATTTCGGATCATGGAGACAGAAGGTGTAATGTATAAGGTGTATGGTGCAAAGGTGTAACGTGTATGGTGTAATGGTACAAGGTGTATGGTGTATGGTGTAATGGTGTATGGTGTAAGTGGGAAGTTTACACCATCCAAGGACTGTACGTAGAGTTTCTCACAGTTATGCTACCAACATCTACGTAAGGGTAAGGATAGAGGTGGAGGCAGAGGGATATCTGATAGTAACAAATCTTGATCCAGAAGCTATCTGTCGGACCATCCGATCCAACCTGACTTATTGCTGGTCCATCAAGATCAAATGACGATGCTTTAGTGACCGATAGTAGGAATGACACAGATGTGTCAAGAATGATTAAGCCATTGGCGATAAAGGACAAGTGGTTTAAATTACATACCGACAAACAGCTGAAGAGCTTTTATAAATGACAATGACAATGAGCATGATGATCGTAGTATTAACGTAAGAACAATGTGATGGTGACGGCATGGGCATCCTAAAATCGAATTATGGTCTTGAACAGCCTGGTAAAGGCTTGGTATAAACGTAGTATTGTCCTCATGGAAGCGTGTTTGGGTCGCAGTAAGAACATTATAGTCGTTGTTAAGTCACTGTGAGATCGTATCGCAGTCTCCCCAACTAGAATCGCGCTTTCTCTACACTGACGCTACGTTAGTACAGCGACTTTTACGATCTTACCATGACATTACTGCGTCCTCACTACGCTTTTACCACGCCCTGATTTCGCCACGACCGCATCACGATTTTTTTTAGCATATTCAAAGTTGACCACGCTCATCACGATCATGAAGACCTCAACACGACCGTACCTCGTCTATGCTGTCCGCATCATGCTCCTCTAAGTCCCCAGTCACACTAGACCACAATTGCTTTGTTATTTGATTTTGCCATGTGATTATGGACTTTCCCAATTGATCTTCCTCTAAGTTCAGTATTTTTGTGATTTTACTTTTTATTTTTTTTTGCACCACGCTCAACGCGATCTTAAATACATTCAGATCGTGGTGTGGTAGCGGTATGAGCGGCATGAACATGTAATTGTCGTTATTTTCACGATATATCGATGCTACTACGTCCTCATTACGATTAATCTACAACGATCTCGCCACGATGATACCAGATTCTCATCACGCTGTTTATACGATTACCATGACCTTATTACGCTAAACCAAGTTCTTACTGTACTACGATTGCAACACAACCTTACCGCGCTTCTATTGCGATTCTAGCACGTTCTTGCTATGATTATACTACGTTCTTACTACACTATTACTATGCTCTCAGTAATAACAATAACTTCGTGTTCCATATAGAGACAGAGGGAGCGCTGATGGTAACGGATCCTGAATCAAAAGAGATGTCGGGACATCAAGATCTAAAGACGATGTTTAAGTGAACGATAGTAGGGATAAAACAGATTGGCCAAGCATGGTTGAGACGTTGGAGAAAAGGGACAAGAGGTCTAAATACATACAGACAAACAAAACCTGGAGAGCTTTTATATATTTCCTGTAAAAACGACAATGAGCATGATGGTCGTAGTATGAACGTAGTCAGGTCGTAATAAGAGCATGATGAGGACGGCATGCATGGGTGTGCTAGAATCGTACCGTGGTCTTGAACAACATTGTATAAACGTAGTGGAAGCGTGGTTTGGTCGCGGTGAGAATTCGATAGTCGTAGAAAGGTCGTAGTAACGTCGCATTAAGATCGTAGCGCAGTGCCTCGGACTAGAGTCGCGCTTTTGGTACGCTCTTACTACGATGGTACAGTGACATTCGCGATCTTGTCAAGCATTAACTGCGCTCTCACTACGCTTCTACTACAACCTGAATTCGTAACGACTACATCACGACTGTTATGAACCTTTTCAAAGTTGGCCACGCTCATCACGATCACGAAGACCTAAATACTCATGGTGACCTCACTACGACCTCACTACGACCTTACTGCGATCTACACGATCGCACTCATTCGTAAAAATTTTCTTTTTTCCACAGATTGTTGTGCGATCGTGGCCTAGTGTGACTGCGGTATAACGACCTGACTATGTTCATACTACGACCAAAATACTCATTGTCATTGATACATAAACTAACGGCCTAATTTATATTTAAAAAAAAATGAACGAAAAACAAGATTAATATGTAACACAGCAACAAACGACATAACTGAATTACAGGCTTCTGACTTGGGACCGGCACATACAGAACATGGCGTGGCTAATGTAAATATGTTAGTGGGATCCCAATACTCCCCATAACTTGGACAGTGGTGTAACTACAAACACTACAAAAATCAGTGGAAAAAGGCTTATATTATCGCATGTGATGGATAAAAATAGAAATACAGATAAGTTTATTTAAAAGAAAATAAGATTTTAAATTGATCTTATCCAAATGTTCTTACTTAATAAACAACAATGGTTCTTTACATTATCAAAATCTGTTTATTTTTTTTCATTCTGACTCAACCTTTTTCCCGCAAAATATATCTGCCAAAAATACCAACTTATAATAAATAAAACTTACAATATGAATTAGCACATAATGATAAGTGAATAATGAATAAGGCCATTACAATGTTTATCGTTTGTTTTTTGGTTTAACGTTAGTGTGTCTGTTGTTTCGTTGCTTTCCTCTTAAAGTTAATGTGTTCTCCGCGGTTTTAGTTTGTAACCCGGATTTGTTTTCTCTCAATCGATTTTTGACTTTCGAACAGCGGTATTTTACTGTAGCCTTTATTTGTGCGAATGTAAGTGTGATAATTAAATGAACGTTTTCAATTTTAAGAAAGTAAAATTATGTTTGTGTTCATTCTTACAAACATATGCGAAACAAAAAACCGAAAAATATATAAACAAAACCAGTCAGACTTATACATGTTTTTGTGAATTATTTGCACGTAGGAAATATTTTTACTCATTCGTTGATTTGTCTTATACATGTATGTCTCAGGTAAATGCACAATTACAATGCATTACTAGATTTTATGAGTGGAAGGAAATCAGATTTTAAACGACAAAGCTTCATTGTTATATTCATTAAAAGATACATCAACTACGTGTTGACATAGTTTACTCGCTTTTTTTTCTGAATTAAAATAATGTATCTTATCGTTTTAGTTTCAAAAAAATTATTTTGTCAAGTTTAGAATTTGTATTCAATTAATAACTGTCAACTTTTACCGATCTGATTATTTATTGATTTCATTAAATAGATAAATGCATTTGCAGTTTCAGATTATTATTTTGAATCAAGTTTTTATCGCCGAAAAATATGTTAATCCCACCCTTGTCAATGTAGAATCCAACGTAGTAATGGTCAAGTGAACAGGTAATAATAATTGTTAACTCCTGCGAAAGTGCGTTGTTTGTTTGCAAATGAAAGTACAAAGATATTTTTCGTCATACTATTGATATACAGAGGTAAAAAGTTATTTTTGAAAATAAGAAGATGCAGTATGATTTGCAATGAGACAATGAAAAAAAAATGTGTAAACCGTGAACATTAAAGTATTTTGATATATAGCATGGTAATGGGGAACGTGTCAAAAAGACGACAATCCAACCAAATAGCAGAAACTAGCCGAAGGCCACCGATTGGGCTTCAAAACAGCGAGCAAATCCGCACCCAGAGGCGGTGAAGAATAATCGACAAAAATGTAAATCGTTTTAACGATATTATCAATTATCTGCAATATGAATTTTGGTCATTCTGGTAAAAAAACCTTATTATGACAGAAAAAAAATAGAGGCAAGGCCAGTTTATTCAGAAACCTAATACTAACGTACACAACACACTGAAGTAATCGCATTAATTCAAACAGAAGTTAGATAGGGTACGCACGTTACGTCGAAAGGACGCAAACATCTATCGCAATACGAATAGTTATCAAAGGTAACATAGTTTGATACGACAGACGCGCATTTCTTCTACATAAGACTCATCAGTAACGCTCAGATCAAAACAGTTAGAGAGCCAAAGAAGTACAAAGTTGAGGAGTATGAAGGACCCACGATCCCAAAAGGTTGTGCCGAAAACTGCAGAGGGTCACACTCAGGAATAAGACACCATTCGAAAATTTACATATAGTTTTTGCTTAAATCTAATTAACTTGACAATCTAATTATTCTTCTCAATGTTAGAATTGTTTGTAGATTGATGAATATTTATAAATAAAATGTTCTGATCTATTTGGTATCTGTTTTTTCTTCTTCGCCACAATCTGATACTCGTATCAGATATCCCGATGATCCAATAGGATCGATATATTGGCCATTACAAGTCCTTAGAGGTCTTGAACAATGATCCCTTACTGTTAAACAATTTGAACCCACGAGCAACGTTTCTCTTATATGTTGCATTAACATTCCGATACCATTAGTCAACTTTGCATACATAATCTGACTTCTTAACTGAATTTGACATTCCATACAAGCTCACATACATACATACGACGAAACTTTGTTAACTGCAAGGATAATTTATAAGTAAACAACAGAAAGTTCAACTAATAAAACGAAATTTGTTTTGTCTCTGACATCAAATATTTTATAAATTTATTGAAAACGGTTTGTACAAACTATGGTAAAATATGTTGGCAACTGCAAGTAAGAAATAACAAATTATTACTACCATTTATACTACCTCAGACAAAGTTAGCCTTGGATGGATTTGGCTATATTTTTGGTCCCTTTTGGTAGTATAGCTCTTCAACTGTTTCGGTTCTTCTACATCCTTCGCTTTAAAATATTTGTCATTGAGTGTTCCTGATACCGGTAAATCCAGAAAAGCGCATCGGACGCAACAAATTGAAACGTGCTGTTTTATTTTTTTACATATTAACTAGTATTATATATTGAAAGTGATTCTCAAGCTTTACAATGACCATAAAAGACTGTTCCTTCAGCATTGATTTTCTAACCACAACAAACAATTAAAAAACTATATGCATAGCGAAATCGTTTAAAACATTTTAAATTAGTGTCATGCTGGTTTTTTTTTTTAATGTTTTATCGTTGACCTAGACAAAGAAAGCACACTTGCGATACTTGTTCAATATTTTGTATTCAGTAAACAATATTGTTCATATTACTAAGTAAACCTTGTTTTAATCATGTTAATACAAAATCGACTTTTATCAAGGTTACAGATGCCACAGAGTCTTTGATACATAACTGGATCTTAACTGACCTGAAATGATATAAATATAAAAAGGTATGTCCGACTCTAACTTCCATTTATATGTCGTTAAAAGATAAAATATTCTAAGTCAATATACAGTGGAGATCACTTCTAACCTCTCATTAAATCTGTCAGGAGAACTGTTCTAGAACTGTCAGCCTGACACCTTTGAGTCAGTTCTAGGTTAGAACTGTTCTAGCTAGAACTGATTTGGTCAGTTCTACCTAAAACTAATTTGGACAGTTCTACCTAGAACTTATCCTGACAGTTCTACCCTACCACAGTTTTATTCAGTTCTAGCTAGAACTGACCAAATATTTGATCAGTTCTACTTCTAGAACAGTTCTACCGTTAGAATTGATTTCTAATTCTACGGCTAGAATTGATTTTTATAAATTCTACGGCCAGAATTGATTTATAAGTTCTACGGCTAAAATTGATTTATAAATTCTACGGATCAAATTGATTTATAAATTCTACGGCTAGAGATGATTTATAAGTTTTAAGAACTCTTTGCCCTAATATAAAGGCTTGGGAAAACAAGTGATTTAAATTATAGAGTTTTGTTATTTTGCCGGTTTTATTTCAGATTTATAATCGGCAAGAGAAGATGTTTAATCTGTTAACCACGCCATGTTCTGCATGTATGTGCTGGACCGACCGTATGTGCCTGTTCCAAGTCAGGAGCATGTAATTCAGTGATTTTTCTTTTGTTGATGTGTCACATAAATTATTTGTTTTTCTTTTATTTTTTGTACATAAATAAAACCGTTAGTATTGGGGGGGGGGGGGGGGGCATTATTATTTGAATTGTTTTACATGTTATTCTGGGAGTCAGGATGGCTCGTTATCACATAACAAAATTATCGGACCTCATTAACCAATATAATATCAGGTTACGAGTAGTTTTCATACCTCAGACGACCTGTTTAACAAAAATCTTTTGACCGCATCAATCTAAACTGCCATTATTTGCTTTTTCTTTCTGCAAATCTATATAGCTGCACAGTACTTCAGTTTTAATTTTATTAGGTCTAGAGGGACTGTAATATACAAGTTATAGCAATTTTGGAAAACAATTTTGTTCGCATCAATTTATAGTGCCACCATGCAGGGGCAAACCCAGCCATTTTTAAAAGGCTGGGGGGGGGGGGGGTCCAGTCCAACTCTATCCTCTCATTCAAATGCATTGATGTTAAAAAAAAAGTGGGGTTACAACCCCTGGACGCCCTCCCCTTGATCCTAAATATTGAATCATAAACAAATATCAGTAGCTTTTATACTTCAGACTGAGTCGTGTAATAAAATCTTTTGACTGCATCAACCAAACTTACCTTATTTGCTTTTATTATGTAAATCTATATAGTTGCATAGCAATTCAGTTATAATTTTAGGTCAAGAGGGACTGTAGTATATAAATAAATGCAATATTGGAAATCAATGACCACAACTTTTTTTTCGCATCAATTGAGGGTGCCAGCATTTCCTATTTGTATTCAAAATATCGTTTTTTTACGTTATAATACAACATTTTTTTCATTAATATCCCATAATTCGTCCACTGTGCAATTTTCGTTTGAACATTTGTCAAAACAGAATCTTACATGAATGTAAATCCAAGGCAAACAAGGTAAATTACGATTAAAATTTCATTCATGAATTAAATGCACAGTTATATTTATGAAGAGACTGTTAAAAACGGGGAAACGAAGAAACGTAAACAATGATGTTTCCTATGCAATCTGATAAAAATATTTCTCCGATGAGTTGGATAACCTTCTATTCACTTCGATATTTGTACATGTAACGTTTGATCAGTAAAAAATATAGAAAATCTGCTGTAGCAAAGTAATTGGAAGTGATTTATTTCTTCTAAATTCTAAAGTGCCCTTACTGCAGTGACGTCATTTAGAACTGTTCTACAGTACTGACTGATTTAGTCAGTTCTGCTGACAGTTCTACGGTTAGAACTGATTTGAACAGTTCTACCTAGAACTGATTTAGACAGTTCTACCCTAGAACTGATCCTGACAGTTCTACCTAGAACTGATTTAGTCAGTTCTACCTGGAACTGATTCTGACAGTTCTACTTAGAACAGTTCTAGGGTAGAACTGTTCTAGGTATAACTGTTCTAGGACAGGTTAGAACAGTTCTATGACAGATATTCTGACAGTTCTAATGAGAGGTTAGAAGTGATCTCCACTGTAGTTCCGGTTGTGAGTTTGTTTTTGTTAAATTCCGTAAACAAACAGTTCAGGTTTCGCTGCCGATATCAGTACCGATGATAAAAAACCTAACCAAATCATAAGATACCAGACATTTAATTTTGTACGCCGATTACGTGTTTTGATTATACAAGCCTCATCAATGAAAAAAGACCAAATCAAGTACGAAATTGAGGACATAAAATTTATTATATTTTTTTCAATTGATGGTACTTTTTGATTATCGAATTGGGGTACTAAAGCTAGGCCTAATAATGCACGGGTGCCACATGTGGAGCAGGATCTGCTTACCCTTCCGGACCACCTGAGATCACCCCTTGTTTTTGGTGGGGTTCGCGTTGCTTATTCTTTAGTTTTCTGTGTTGTCTCATGTGTACTATTGTTTGTCTGTTTGTCTTTTTTTCAATTTTAGCCATGGCGTTGTCAGTTTATTTTCGATTTACGAGTTTGACTGTCATTTTGGTATCTTTCGTCCCTCTTTTATTGTCCTAGTATAGTGAAGTATACATTTCAGAACATCACTTTTATTTCGATATATACAGGATTTCGTATTAACATTTTTCTTATTTTGCTCTTGACCACATGTTGGTTCGAATTTGTGGTTGATAATCAAATTCTCTGTATATTGATTATATTTTTTGTCTTGTATAGTCGAGTTGCTAATCAATATTTTGATAATTTTTTTCTTCTTTTCTTCATGTTCAATTTTCAAAATCCGCTGGCATTCGGCGTCTCAATACAAATGAAAAGGGAATGTACTTCAAGCAGGCAGCAGCATAAAATACATTCAAGTTACTTTCCAAATAACGTTTTTTTTTCCATTTCAGTTTTAACCTATAAAGAAACGTCGAGCTTAAAATATTAATTATAAATACCTTGTACTTAGGCGGTATTACGAAATTTGATGAATATTATTTGCATTTAAATCTAGTTGAACTGCATATGAATATCAAAAATGACATATGAAGCATTTATTATTCTTCTAGAGATACAATCAATTACAGAATTGTAAAGAATGTACGTATCACATTTCTAAAAAGTGGTGCCAAATACGACTAAGGTTATCTTTGTCTTGGATAAGAAAATCCTTAGTTTATAGAATAATTCTTACTTTTGCAAACGGTAAATTTATAAAAATGACAATACAATTGATGTCTATGTCAACACCGAAGTGGTGACTTACCACAGATAAAAATAAACACGTAAACCTAAAAACGAAAGCACACAAAACAGTAGAAAATAAGTAAAAGTGTCTGGAGATTGAAATTTTGTTTTGGTGTATTTTCATGCAAAAACGGATCTAGATTGAGAAATAGAAGTCACCTACCTTTTGTATCACTCTACCATATTTCTTAAGGTTGTCTATGTTCCGGTATCATACAGTTATAATACTACTTCAATGTGGAATGTTGTTTTTGAATATCTCTAAAGACGGGTAAGAGACACAAACTACTTATGCCGTAGGCACTCTGTCCGCTAAAGTAACGTCGTAATTTTATGATCTGCCGTCATACAATATTTAATTTTGTATTGCTTCTTGTTATCGCAATTGCAAATAGAATTATTGGGTTGAGTAAGAAATAAATTAGATGCAAAAATAAATGAATATTGGAAGAATTTTTACATGGTGTTATATTTATTGATATACAATAAATGAATTTTGCGTCCTGTCAAACAAAACGGTAATTTTTAGACGACGTAACACTTTTCGTTTATTTTATCGGAACATACTTTATTTTATTAAGCTGGCGCGCCATCTATAAACAACGGATATTTATAACAGAAGACTCATTGTGATGGAAAACTTTCAAAGATCGTCCTGTCAGATGCTCCGATCGTTCAGTGGGTAAATACATTAGCCCTGTATGTTTATAATGTAAAATTTTATCTTTCTGTTGAAAACGTTCGTAAATAAATTGGAGCTTTTCAGAGAACATACTTGAGAACTTCATTGAAATGATCCCAAAATTTTAGCTTGATCTGGCTTTCTAATGCATAGCGCGAACCAGGCAAACTATAGATGTTGATACTTTTTACGGAATTAGTCGACAACGTTGTGAAATACTTTGTAACGTTTTCTCATTTGACGATTTGTGTAATTCCGTGAACATGAAAGGAATTTGTGTTGCCCAAACACCGCAAAAAGTATGGCAGCCCGGTACCAAAGAAGACGTGTACGTTTGATATTTTTTACTTTGGATTGTCAAAAGTAATAAAGAAAATCTACGCCAAATAAAAACAGCATACTCTATGTAATATCTGATTGAAACGTAGACCCGAGTTGTCTATTTATATCACGAGAACCTATAGTCTGTTTCTTTTATTTAACTTTCACTTTTCTGTTTGTAAACTCGGGGGATGTGTGTTATTTTTACGAGAATTACCAGAGTTCAGGCAATGATTGTTGGTGACACTACAACCTCAGACTACAACACACTGCAGTTAAATATTCCACCTTAATTGTTTTGCTATATAATTCAGATAGAACTACCAACAAAGGCATTTCTTTTTGCTTCAAGAAAACAGTATCATTAGACTCAGACCTAACACAGCTGTATTTGTTTATAAAGTCGATTTCATGAAGTGCTCTCCTTTTTTGATAATATGAACAAGTATTTGTTTGTCCTTATATAAGATGAATGACTTAGATTAAAGAATTTTTTTTTAATCATGTGCACTTTAAAAAAGAGACCACAAAAACAAATCAATTAAAAAATAATGACCAACTAAACAAAGATACTGCTATAGACAAAAATACTTCATTTAATGTATATACACTATAATTTATCAATAAGTTAGTAGATAATGGTAATATGTTAATTAGACATGAACAGCAATCCAACAAATATATAGCTCTCAGCAAGTGAAAACAAAGGTCAAGTTTTAATATGCTATAACAAGTAAATGTGGGCTTTTAGATTTTATTTTTTTTTATTATTTATGCTATACATCTTGAGATAGAATTATTATAATTTTTGTTTAAATTTAATACCATGTATCAAATATTTACTGTATTAAACCTTAAAGCAAGTTCCCCAGTGCAAAAAAACAAAACATTAAAAGGTGTCAAATTTTTCGATTATTATGTCAGATGTGTGATTTATGTCAATGGTTAATTGGTGTTAAACGCCACTTTCAGCATTATGTACTGTTTCGTAGTAGTCGGTTTTTATTGGTTGAGTGAGAAAATAATGCTTGTAGAGAACCAAGATCCAAGATAGTAAAACTGACAAGCTTATAGTCCATTAAGATTGTAGTCAAACTAAAAGACTAAGTGTGTGCTTCGAAATTCACAACCTTTGTGTTGAGTGGATAGTGATAGAGAAGTTCAATGAAAAAGTAACACAACAATGTGGCATAGAAAAACATATAGTCTTTATCTATAGCACAAGTTAAGTAAACAAATGCTGAGTTCCCGTTTTCTCACTTTAGTTTCCGTCAAACAAATGTTTAAAAACGAATAGGTAAACAATGCTTATTACCACAAAAAACAGATCATGTTTAAAATTGGATGGCGTCACTTTTACTGTTCATGACTTATGTACCTTTATAAATGAAGCAATTACTTAACCTGTTGGTTTAATTCTCTTCCTCTTGTTTGCTTCGCCTAAATATATGGAATTTATACACAATTCTTACAATTACAAAAGGGTCTTAATGAAATTAATCCTGTATCTGTATGAGGAAGTTGACTGGTGCGTATTGTTACAGGCAGGTTATTTGCGTCCCCAAAACACATTCTCAATTTAATTAAACCATGGGGGTTGGGGGGGGGGGGGGTTGGGGGGGTTCTTTTCTTTACAAATACAATGTATACTGATCCCCAATTTGAAATAAAAAAAATTTCAATGCTCACATTTTTTTCTTTTGATAAAATTAAATAAAAATAATCTGATTAATCGTGTCAAAAAACTAAATAAATTTGTTTGTGCTTTACACATCCAATATTTTTACTAAAAAAAAACATAAGAATTTATATGCCCCACTTACGATTGTAGAGGGGTATTATGTATTCTGGTCTGTTTGTCCGTCTGTCCCGTTTCAGGTTAAAGATTTTGGTCAAGGTAGTTTTTGATGAAATTGAAGTCCAATCAATTTGAAATATAGTTCACATGTTCCCTATATAGATATGATATGATCTTCCTAATTTTAATGCCAAATTAGATGTTTGATCCAAATTTCACAGTCCACTGAACATACATGTAGAAAATGATAGTGTGAGTGAGGCATCAATGTACTATGGACACATTCTTGTAAGATTTGTATTGTTTAGTTGCTTCATTACTGATGTATTATATCATTTAACCCATCATTGACTATTTTTTTTATATTTTTATGTGGTTATTGTCTGTCCTTCTTGTGCCCCGTATATGAGAACACACACAATCATACACATACAAAAAACTCATATACATTTTTTAAAGTCATATGATACATATGAATTATTTCAATTAAGTATTTTATTTATTTTGAAGTAGAATGGAGGATTATCCTTGACTAGTTGGACTAGGCTCTACTTATATGATAGATATGCTGATGTCTAACTTGGAGATCTTGATTAGGTTGGAAAATATATCAGGTTACTGGTAGGTGGTTATTCATACATATCATGAAACAAATATATTGTAGAAAAAAAACATTGAAATTAGTAATATAAAAAAACATGATCATACAATCAAAATTAAAAACATTTTGAGAGTAATATTGAAATAAATATCTTTAAATGGCCTTAACAATTACTAAGTAGATGTATTCATATATGTTGTTGAATTATGCTGAAAGTTTTTACTAGTTCATTTGACTGGAAAAAAGCTGATCAATATTTCCGATTTTACAAAACAGACTACTAGACAAATTGCAAGATAGCAATTATGGAAGAGTCACAGTTGAAAAACCATTAATCTATAAAAGCAGATAACAGCTACTCATAACATTTTTTTTTAATCCATTTGATATTTGTTGTCTTGATCTTAAACTACCAGTAAGCTTTAGATATTTAAATATAGAACCGAACAGCACACACAAATTTCAACAATTTTATATTTTGTATTTTGTGTTTTTTTCAGATGTAGAAGTAGAAGAAACAACAGTGAAAAAAGAATGAGAGTCATCATTTTAATAAACTTTTAACTTGAAATTGAAATAAATCTATTTTTTCTTTATGTTTTTCAAAGATGAGCATTGTGATAAACTTTAATGAGACAGCAAGCCAATCCCAAAAGCTATTTGGAGGTCTACTTAAACTTCATGCAAAAATGAAATTTGTGGTTTTTCAATATAGATAAAATTGAAAGTTAGCAACTTTTTGATGCTTTGGTGCAACTTCCACGGTTTCAGATTTATAGCTTCAAAACTTGTTTATGAATGATTTATCTACTCCACATTTAAGATGGATATATCAGTATACAAAGAAGGAGATGTGGTATAATTGCCAATATGACAACTGATTTTATATGTATTGAAATATCTTCTTCTCTTGTCTCGTTATGTCTTTCATCCCACTTCATATTGACTTTCCTCTGTGTAACCATATTGGTTTCGATGGTGACTGAGTGGTATTACATTATTTAAGTCATTTTTCTGTAATTTCTAATATGTTTTTATTAAATAGTATTCTTTTAAAGCGTCATTGCATTTAAAATGATATGCATTGCTCAGAAGTTTCCTTGGTATGAAATATTATTTTCTGAATTTCAGTTTTTGCTGATATATGACATATATGATGTTGGGCTACTGCCACAACCTTATTCATGCTCTTTTCTGTCCTGAAACAAGCTAATAATTATTCAACAGCTATTCATTATATGTATTAGAAATTACATAGGTATATTAAAAGGGCAATATGCCAATCATTTAGTCTTATTGCCATAGGACCGAAAAAAGCAGATTCCTCCAGAGAAAAAAATGCGCCAAAGGGGGAGATAATGTCCTTAAAAAAATCTACTGTACCGATGACAAGAAATAATGTCATTTTGTTACCGGACAATAAGTATGCTTCAAATTGGTGTACACAAACAATCATTTTCTGTTAGATTAGCAAAAGCTGCAGAGTCACTACTTATGGCATACTAAAAAGTCTCATATAGTAATTACGTATTAAGAAAACCAATATAAAGCTATATACCCAACTTAGAAGAAATTGTAAGGAACAAATCAGCAACTTTAATATCATATATAACAAAACGGATTTTAATGAACAGTGCATTTTTGATTTCTTATCATGACAACAATAAAAAATAGATAAAACATTTTCATTTTAATAATAAGAAAATGTTCAACTTTGAATTGTTACTTACTATCAGCAGAAACAGGCATCAAGAGTTAAAACTACTCACTAACATTTGCAATTTTATACAACTCAATTTAAATTAAAATGTAATATTAAACGCAATGTAATAAATAAATGAATTCGTTCAAATTCAACTTCAAAAGAAGATTGTGAAACAAGAACACAGTAATAAAGCACAGCAGCATGCATGGCTAAAGAGATTTGGCGATCATGCCATGCCGATAGAAGTAATGTTAGATGTACAGCATCATTGACAAGTTTTGAGAGAGCGTAGCAAACAGGAAAGTGGTATGCAATTATGCAATGTTATTATATACTAAATAAAAACTAACAGACATACACATTCAAAATTTTGAAATATGAAAAATAATTATACATGCTATATACCAATGTAATATAACATCCCTCCAATACACACTTTTTTTTTGTATTATATAAGTGATTTTATGTATGTAATCTAATAATAACTTAAGACAAAAACATGTAAATGGATTTATAGTATACACCTATTGACTGGGTGTGAGGGTAATAGCAAGTTTGTTGTCCCTGAGGTACCAACTATTGCTCGAGGCAAAGCCGAGAGCAATAGTTGGTATGCGAAAGGGACAACAAACTTGCTATTACCCGCACACCCCGTCATTAGGTGTTTTATTATACTGAACAACACAGCCATTAAGTATTTTATATATATACCAAATAAATAATTTTCTAAAAGTGTATATATATATCATCTGAATGAAAACAAAAATGTCACATAACTTTATATGCACATGATGAACTATACTTTTTTTTTATAATTCGTTTTGTATTAATAAATATTTCATTAATTTCAATCAAGACAAGAAATACTTATGTTAAACTTTCTGTGCTTAAAAAAATTCTAGCTAAAATACACCAAACGCAAATTCACTTTTTATATACGGAGAGCGAACCCATATTAAGAATAAGGTACTATATTTTAGATCTTTAAAAACTTCCCAGTGAAGATTTGTTTTTCTTTTTTATAATTGCTTCTTATAAGTGAAATTACAATCAACACAAACAGATTCCACCGTTTACAATATTAGCGGGAGTTTGACGTTGCAAAGCATACGTAACCAAGCAGAGTAGTCAATGACATCATTATTGTCCTATGAAAAATAAGCATGAAAAGTACGGGAAAGATGATAATGAAACTATTAACCGGTGTAATAATCTTTGAAACTATTGACTGGCAAATGGTTCTGTGGAATGAAATAGCACAACTATTTCATTACTTTTTATATAGAAAAAAGACACTGAAGTATAATAATCTATTTTATAATACTATAGGATAAAGTTATTTTTTGTTTTTCTCTTCTCTCGTTAATAATAATGCATTTAACAATAAAATCAATACACTAAAAACTTAGAAAAAAAACTTAGAAATAGTTATACGAACGCAATCACAACAAATGAGTGAATTTAAATGTCCAAAATGATGTACTCATGTGATCTAAAATCAATATATATTTAGAGCTCTCTTTTAAATTATGTTTTTAGTGTCTTTTTCTCATATCTAAATAGAACAAGATAAAATCACAGATGCACCAAACAATATCTAGGATTAGAATTCGTATATGATTATCTTTGCAACAACCCTATGAACTGAAAATGCAATAAATTTTGTGCATCGGCACTGTAAATATTATATTATGCTTTCTTATCCTTCATTTATTTAAAAGGAGTAGGTCCGGTAAGACCGTTATTTGGCCGCAAAATATAGCAGTTTTACAAAATTGTTAAAATGTAAACTTCTAGTTATCTATTGGAAAGAAGAATGGTTCTGCTACATAAATATGTGCTGTTTTTGACAATACAATGCACATATATCGGGTACTAGCATCATGAAGTATGCTAAATTATTGAAATCTTCACAATTTTAGCATTTTAGCAAATTTTGGACGGTTTTCATCTTAAATAAAAGTGGCCACATTTGTGTTCATTCATAAAATTGAAATGTAAGTTGTATTTGATGATAATACATAACATATATAAAGGTTGAGGATGAACACGGATGCGGCCACTTTCATTTTTGACAAAAAAAATCTGAAAAGTGACATTGTTTGGCATATTTGATAGATTTTTCATATTTAGGCTTACATCGGAGCGTATTTAATGACAAAATCAGTTAACATCTTTTAAATAAAATAATTGAATCAATTGAAATAGACACTTTTAAGTGTTTAAAAAGTGTTCAAAATCTATCGTCAGATGTACCTGAAATTTGAGGCCAAAATCGGTCCTTACCGGACTTACTCCTTTATTCACATTTGTTTGTGTCTTGGTTTTTTTTGTTCTTCTGTTTGTATATATAACTACTGTTAATAGATTAACAGTAGTACTATTAACTGTTCATCACGTACTTTTTCTTCGGTGTATGTCAATTTTTCTGTAGGTCAGGATTTGGTCCTTTTCGGCTCCTTAAATCTTGCTAAAAGGAGCTATGCAGGAACATACATTTTTCTTTTGATGTCGATAATGAGTCAAACCATGATATACACACAAAAGAAACTATACGCAGCAAATGGTTAAACAATAATGAATAATGAACTATGAATAATGGACGTACTTCAACCTTGATAACTGTGGAATTTTGCGAAAGACTTTAATTATTTATGGTTCTGCTTTTAACATTAACAACGATAGTAATCATTTCATCATAAAGTTCGAAACAATTCCGTGAACTCGTACCATTCTACATACAAAGAAAAATATATTTAATTCTAGGTAACAATTTAGCCCACATTCTATTTCCTGCTACTATCTTCTCTTCAAATTTTAGTTCGTAATACAGAACAAAAATAGAACAAAAAGATGTGGAATAATTGTTAAATAGATAAGTCTGCACAAAAGACAAAATAACACATAAATAAACGATTAATGCATAATTTTACTGAAGGTCGTCTTAATTGATACATAATAATTAAACGCACCGATTATTATCAGCAAAAGCAATAGTGCATTGATAATGTTTTTCTAATTCCTATCGAAATAGATATCAAATTTGAAAAAATATCAAATCGGAAGGTTAAAGGGTTCATTAATTATGTCAATTTTACATTAAAGTCATGTGCCCACCAGCATACGGGGAAAGTATTAAAATGTAAAAACCGAAACGTCAGAGATCCTAACGTAAGAGGAATACGTTGATAATGTAAAAGTTGTAAATATCAGGGGCATGCTGAGATCTGCAGTATAAAAATAAATGTTTTTTAATTGTCTGATAAATTATAAAGACGAATTGGTAATGCATCTGGTCACGTATCAGTTCATAAAGCAATGAATGATGATTGGTTGAAAAGTCTGGGATGGTGTTCTCCACTTCCCTTACTATGGTTTTCTATTGGATAACTGATATCTGATCGGTTTGTGAGTTAATACAGGCTTGCTAAGGAATCAAGATTACATCAAAAAAAAAAAAGAAAAAAAAAGATTACATCAATAAATGAATTACATGCTGCCTTTTGGTGATTTCCTTTAATCTGTAAGCATGACTAAAGGGAGCAAAAAAAGACAAACAAAAAAGGCGATCACGAAAAAGGCCTTCTGTCAGAAAAAAAAGATAAGGATTCACTCTCTCAAAAGGAAAAAATCAATTGAAAAGGCACATGAATATGATCAAATTTTCACGACTGAAAAAAACTCATAGACGATGAAATTTTGTTACTCAGTAAAGGATATACCATCTCCCTCGACGAAATTTTCAAAACTTAGTATTAATTCAGATTTCAATACACTTGCAAGACATTAAATATAAATTTTGACGAGAGTAATTTTTTAAAACGTCATTCCTTTTTAAAAAAATACGCATTGGCACCGGCACTTATAAACAATGCAATTGAGACATATCAAAACTAATATTGAGATACATAATTCAACATTACAAAAATCACGCGATTATCTCACTACGCTGGAAAAATAGGAATGTATTCCCTAAATCGAAACAAAATAAAGTTATTCGAAAAGCAGATAAAATAATACCACAGTGATTAAAAAAGAATATATAAATGAAAGACTGAGGCAGCTGAGTAGTTACACTCTCTTCATAGAAATTACAAACTAATATACAATGATATATAAGAGACAATACAGAAATCAACTATTTCATCTTTGAAATGCATAGAAAAGGGGTCATGTATGAAAACTCATTTCCATATTTTTTTGCCTAAATTGTACAAACTGGATCCTGAACTAATAGAAAGGGTGCAACAGAATACTACGAGGTATGACAATGTCAGAATTCATGGGGGCCATATGTTTCATTAGCTGGTACTATCTTAGAGAGAACAGGGAAGTATTTGGAGAAATTCATGACTCCAGCAGTTGTACAACCAGAAACACATTTAAGGGACATAAATATTATTGAGAAATTGCAGGCACACATTTTTGTTCTTCCTTGGCCGGTATTTTAAATCCTGCTACTGATAATTCGTGACACCGAATCGCATTGCAATATGCTCGACGCTCTATACCTCTCGACCACCTACCCTCTACAGTAAAAAAAAGCTGTTTGTGGCCAGATGCTACATTTCCTCGTCAGTTTTTGTCTAGCGTCGAAACACACTGAATAAATGACATATATACATGTATATCAGTTTAGCTACATGGTGTGTTAGTGATCTAATATACGATATATACGGGGTCAGTAAATTCAATATGGAGTGAGAGCGATTAGGTCAGTAGCTCACTGTACCGAACTTATCTTACTGACTATCTTTAAGTGTAGTATATACGAAGTCTTCCATACTTAGTATTAAGAACCTACCATTTTTCTATGCAAAAAAACAAACGACAACATTAACAACTGGTTAGCTTTACATTCATGACATTTGTTTTATGAATTTAATCATTACATCTATCATTTTTTTTTCGTATGTTGATTTAACGAACGCCATCACAAAATTGGTCGACCGTTATGGAATAACCGTTTCACAGATGAAATCGGATACTTATGTTTATGAATGAGAAAAACTGAGTTAGACTATTTAGTGGATTTGTAATAACATGAGCAACACGACGGATGCCATACGCGGAAACGGATCTGCTTACCCTTCCGGATTAACTGAGATCTCCAATAGTTTTTGTTGGGTTCGTGTTGCTCTGTTTTACGTTTTCTATGTTGTGTGTCCTGTATGCTAAAATGATTGTTTGTCTCTTTGGCTTTGTCTCTTTTAGCTATGACGTTGTCAGTTTGCTTTCGATCTTTGAGTTTGACTGTCCTTCTTGCATCTTTCGACACTCTTTAAAAACCTTTTATATTTCTTTTTTTTTCGTTTTGAAATGGAAATAATTCCTTCATGCCAACAATAACAACTTGTTAGCTTCAAATGTGTTTTATGGACTTATTCTAATGTTGCATCATCAATTCCTTCGTCTGTGAAAACTATCATATTGTTTTTTGCTTTGAAATGGAAGTCACTCTTAATTAACCCCATATGGTAACTATAAACCCTGTAAGGTAAATAACCCCATATTGTTTTAAGACACTAATTATCAAATATATATAGTCAGCACGTGTAGTCCTGTAACCAATCATATCCCTAAATCTAAAGGAGGTAAAATAAATGTATATGTATATTTAATATATCTTTAACTCTTTCTTATATTAATTTTTAATCAAATCTAAAGATTTCGGAACGACGCAAAAGATCAGAGAGGATAACAGAACGATGAAAGGTGTAGTAATTCCGAAAACCTTAATTATAAAAGCCGAATTTGATTTATAATTATGTAAACAAATATCGAGAAAAAAATATTCTCTCAAAATACTGGTAGAAAAACACAATTAATTTCTCAAAATGTACTTATTTGTTATTGTACGCGATAAACACAGACAGAAACATTATTATGCATATAATGATAATAATAACTAGAGGCCCTCAAGAGCCTGTGTCGCTCACCTTGGTCTATGTGCATATTAAACATTGGACACAGATAAATTCATGACAAAATCGTGTTTTGGTGATCATGATGTGTTTATAATGAACATTGCCCAGTAATTACAGTGGGAAATATATTCTAAAAATTTAGTGTGATAAAGTATCACCGCAGAAAATTTTTATTTATTTTTCTGTATGGGAGTTAAGTAGACTGTCCGACTTAATCTTTTCTTCTCACGTAGACTACAGCTACCCAGCCTTTATTTGCACCTAGTGCGGACAAAAGTCTTTCGTACAACATTTTTTATTAACTTTTCTGTGAAGTAGTGAGGTTGGTTGTCTGACCCTAAATTTGGACCTACGTTAAAAAAACTGTGCGGAAGAACACCCTGGATTTGTTCTCCAGAATACCTCAGGTACCCAGCTACCCTTTGCACCTAGTGCAGACAAAAGCATTGTCGTTGAACATTTTTTATGAACTTTACTGTAAGGTAGATTGAAGGTAAGAAGACTGTCCTACTCAATATTCGAACCTACTTAAAAACAACAAACTAAGCCGTATAACACACTGTGTTTTTTCTCAAGTAGACCACAGTTCCCCAGCTTCCATTTGCGCTTATTGCGGACAATGATTTGACGTAGAATATTTTTTATTACCTTTTCTGTGAGGTAGTGGGTATGTCCGGCCCTAACTTTGGACTTTTTATTAATTTTTTTTAACGTAGCCGAAGAACACCCTGTGTTTTCCTCAAGTAGACTACAGGTACCCAGCCTTTCTTTGCACCTTGTGCTGACAAAAGTGCTTTTCTGTAATGTAATGGGGTAGGGTGTCCAACCCAAACTCTAGACCCACTATGAAAAAAATAAACTAAGCCGGAGAAAACCCTGTGTTTTTTTCTTACATAGACCACAGCTACCCAGCTTTTCTTGGCACCTAGTGTGATAAATCAAACCGCAGAAAATTTGTTATTAATTTTTCTGTATGGGAGTTAAGTAGACTGTCCGACTTAATCTTTGGACCTACTTAAAAAAATTAACTAAGCCGAAGAACACCATGGATTTTTTATCAAGTAGAAATAAGCAATTTGCACCTTGTGCTGACAAGTTTTGTTATACAACATTTTTTATTACCTTTTCTGTAAGGTAGTGGGGTTTGGTGTCTGACCCTAAATTTGGACCTACGTTAAAAAAAATCTGGGCGGAAGAACATCCTTAATTTCTCCTCCAGTATACCTCAGCTTACCAGCTTCCCTTTGCACCTAGTGCAGACAAAATTATTGTCGTAGAACATTTTATTTAACTTTTCTGTAAGGTAGACTGTAAGGTAAGAATACTGTCCGACTCAATATTTGAACCTACTTAAAAAAAATAAGCGGTAGAACAACCTGTGTTTTTCTCGAGTAGACCACAGCTACCCGGCCTTTCTTTGCACCAAGTGAAGACAAAAGTATTGCCGTTCAACTTTTTATTAACTTTTCTGTAAGCTAGTGGGGTAGGGTGTCCGACCCCAAGTTTGGAACTTCTTTAAAAAAAAACTAAGCTGAAGAACACCCTGTGCTTTTTTTCTCGAGTAGACCACAGCTACCAAGCCTTTTTTTGACATAGTGTAGACAAAAGTATATACGTAGAATTTTTATTATTAACTTTTCTGTCATGTAGTTTGATACGGTGTCCGAACCCACCTTTGAACCAACTATATACAAAAATAATAAACTAAGCCGTAGAACACCCTGTGTTTTTCTCAAATAGACCACAGCTACCCAGCTTTTGTTTAAACCTAGTGCGGTCTAAAGAATTGCAATTGAAAATATTGTTATTAACTTTTCTGAAAGGTAGTGTGGTACGGTGTCAGACACCAATTTTAGACATATTATAAAAAAAATAAACTAAGCCGGAGAGCATCCTGGATTTTTTCTAAAGTAAACATAAGCTATCCGGCTACCCTTTTTACCTCGTTGTGACAGACGTTTTGTCGTTCAACATTTTTATTAACTTTTCTGCAATGTAATGGGGTAGGGTTTCCGACCTTAAATTCAGCCCTACTTTAAAAAAAACTTAACTAAGCCGAAGAACACACTGTGTATTTTCTCAAGAAAATTACAGCTACCCAGCCTTTCTTTGCACCTAGTGCGGACAAAAGCATTGCCGTAAAACATTTTTTATTAATTTTTCTGTAATGTAATGGGGTAGGGTTTCCGACCCTAAATTTGGCCCGACTTTAAAACAAATAAACTACGCCGGAGAACACCCTGGATTTTTTCTCAAGTAAACATAAGCTACCCGGCTTCCCTTTTCACCTCGTGCTGACAAAAGTTTTGTCGTTCAACATTTGTTATTAACCTTTCTGTAATGAAACGGGTAGGGTTTCCGACCCTAAATTTGGCCCTACTTTAAAAAAATAAACTAAGCCGGAGAACACTCTGGATTTTTTTTCTCAAGTAAACATAAGCTACCCGGCTTCCTTTTTTAACTCGTGCTGACAAAAGTATTGTCGTTCAACATTTTTTATTAACTTTTATGTAAGGTAGTATGGTACGGTGTCCGATCCCAACTCTAGACCTACTATAAAAAAAAACTAAGCCGGAGAACACCCTGAATTGTTTCTTAAGGAAACATAAGCTACACAGCTTCCCGTTTGACCTTGTGCTGACAAAAGTTTTGTCGTTCAACATTTTTTATTAACTTTTATTTATTGTAATGTGGTAGGGTGTCCGACCCTAAATTTGCACCTACTTCAACAAAAATAAACTAAGCCGGAGAACGCCCTGTGTTTTTTCTTATGTAATCCACCGCTTCCCGGCTTTTATTTACACCAAGTGCGAACATATGTATTGCCGTACAACATGTTTTATTAACGTTTCTGTAAGGTAGTGTGGAACGGTGTCCGACCCCAATTTTGACCAACTATATAAAAAAAAAAATTACCTAAGCCGTAGATCACCCTGTAGTTTTTTTCTTAAGTAGATGACAGCTACCCAGCCTTTCTTTGCATCCAGTGGGGGCAAAGGTTTTGCCGTAGAACATTTTTTAATAACTTTTCTGTAAGGAAGTGTGGTACATGTACGGTGTCCGACCCCAGCTGCGGACCAACTATTTACAAAAAATAAACTAAGCCGTAGAACAACCGTTTTTTTTCTTAAGTAGACCACAGCGACCCAGCTTTAGTTAAGCCTAGTGCGGACAAAAGTATTGACATCGAACACATTTTTATTATTTTTTCCGTAAGATAGTGTGATACGGTGTCCGATCCCAACTCCAGACCTACTAAAAAAAAATAATAAACTAAGCCGGAGAACACCCTTGATTTTTTCTTAAGTAAACATAAGCTACCCAGCTTCCCTTTTTATCTTGTGCTGACAAAAGTTTTCTCGTTCAACATTTTTTATTAACTTTTATATAATGTAATGGGGTAGGTTGTCCGACCCTAAATTTTGACCTACTTCAAAAAAAAAAAAAAATAAACTAAGCCGAACAGTACCTTTTTTTTTCTCAAGTACACTACAGTTACCAGCTGTTTCTTTGCACCGATTGCGTACAAATGTATTGCCGTTTAACATGTTTTATTCACTTTTCTTTAAGGTAGTGTGGTACGGTGTACGACCCCAACTCTAGACCAACTATATAGAAATAAACTAAGCTGGAGAACACCCTGTGTTTTCTTCTTAAGTAGACCACAGCTACCCAGTTTTTTCTTTGTACCTAGTGTGATAATTTATGACCGTAAGACATTTATTATTAATTTTTCCGTAAGGTAGTTAAGTAGACTGTCCGACTTAATCTTTGGACCTACTTAAACAAAATTATCTAAGCCGGAGAACACCATGGATTTTTTATCAAGTAGAAATAAGCTATCCAGCTTCCATCTACACCTTTGGCTGACAACATTTTTGTCGTAGAATATTTGTTATTATCTTTTCTGTAAGATAGTGGGGTAGGGTGTCCGACCCCGAATTTGGACTTTCTTTAAAAAAAAATAAACTAACCCAAAGAACACCCCGTGTTTTTTTCTCGAGTAAACCACAGCTACCCAGCCTTTCTTTGCACCTAGTGTGCACAAAGGTTTTGCCGTAGAACTTTTTTTTTTTACTTTTCTGTAAGGTAATGGGGTAGGGTGTCCGACCCCAATTTTGGACCAACTATATAAAAGAAATAAACTAAGCCGTAGAACAGCCTTTGTTTTTTTTTCTCAAGTAGACCAAAGCTACCCAGCCTTCATTTAAACCTAGTGCGAATAAAATCAATGCCTTTGAACAAAATTTTCTGAACTTTTCTGTAAGGTAGTGTGGTACGGTGTCCGACCCTAACTTAAGACCTACTATATAACAAAATAAACTAAGCCGGAGAACACCCTGTGTTTTTCTCTCAAATAAACCACAGCTACCCAGCTTTTATTTAAACCTAGTGCGGAAAAAGTATTGCCATTGAACATATTGTTATTAACCTTTCTACAAGGTAGCGTGGTACGGTGTCCGACCCCAACTTTTTACCTACTTTAAAAAATAAACTAAGCCGGAGAACACCCTGGATTTTTTCTAAAGTAAACATAAACTACCCAGTTTCCCGTTTGACCTTGTCCTGACAAAAGTTTTGTCGTTCGACATTTTTTAATTAACTTTTGTGTAATGTAATTGGGTATGGTGTCCGACTCTAAATTTGGACTTACTTTCAAAATTTTAACTAAGGTGAAGAACCCACTGTGTTTTTTTAGTAGACCACAACTACAGTACCTGGCCTTTCTTTGCACTTAGTGCAGACAAAAGCTTTGTCGTACAACATTTTTTAAAATTAATTTCTGTAAGGCAGTAGGGTTGGGTGTCTGACCCCAAATTTGGACCTACGTTCAACACAAACATTGCGGAAGAACACCCTGGATTTTCTCTACAGTATACCTCAGCTATCCAGCCTACCTTTATACCTAGTGCAGACAAAAGTATTGCCGTAGAACATTTGTTATTGATTTTTCTGTAAGGTAGTGAAGAAGACTGTCCAGCTCACTTTTTGGACCTATTTAAAAAAACTACCAACTAAGCCGTAGGACACAGCTACTCAGCTTCTATATGCGCCTATTACAGACAAAAGATTTGACGTAGAACATTGTTTTTATTAATTCTTTCTGTAAGGTATTGGCGTAGAGTGTCCGACCTCAAATTTGGACTTTCTTTCAAAACAAATAAACTAGACCGAACAACACCCTGTGTTTTTTTTAAGTAGACTACAGTTACCCTGTCTTTCTTTGCACCTAGTGTGAATATTTTGCAGTACAACATTTGTTATTAACTTTTCTGTAAGGTAGTGTGGTACGGTGTCCGACCCCAACTTTGGTTCAACCATATGAACAAAAAATAAACTAAGCCGTAGAACACCCTGTCTTTTTTTTTCTCTCAAGTAGACCACAGCTACATTGCTTTTCTTTTAACCTAATGCGGACATTTTTAGTATTGCCATTGAACAACGTTTTATTGACTTTTCTGTAAGGTAGTGTGGTACTGTGTCCGATGCCAACTTTAAAACTACTCTATAAAAAAAAGAAAACTAAGACGGAGAACACCCTGTATTTTTTTTTCTAAAGTAGGCCACAGCTACACAGCTTTTCTTTGCACCTAGTGTTGACAAAAGTATTACCAAAGAATATGTGTTATTAATTTTTCTGTAAGGTAGTTAAATAGACTGTCCGAATAAATCTTTGGACCAACTTACTTTTTTTTTAATTAAGCCGAAGAACACCATGGATTTTTTCTCAGGTAGAAATTAGCTACCTAGCCTTTCTTTGCACCTAGTGCGGACAAAAGTCTTGTCGTACAACATTTTCTATTAACTTTTTCTGTAAAGTAGTGGTGTCTGACCCTAAATTTGGACCTACGTTAAAAAAAATTGGGCGGAAGAACATCCTGGATGTCTCCTCCAGTATACCTTAGCTAATCAACTTCCCTTTGCACCTAGTGCAGACAAAAGTATTGTCGTAGAACAATTTAATTAACTTTTCTGTAAGGCAGACTGTAAGGTAAGAAGACTGTTCGACTCAATATTCGAACCTACTATTTCAAAAAAGACTAAGCCGAAGAACAACCTTTGTTTTTCTCGAGTAGACCACAACTACCCAGTCTTTCTTTGTACCTAGTGTAGACAAAAGTATTTACGTAGAATTTTTTTTATTAACTTTTCTGTTATGTAGTGTGATACGGTGTCCGAACCCAACTTTGAACCAACTATATAAAAAAAAAAAAAAAACTAAGCCGTAGAACACCCTGTGTTTTTTTTTCTCAAATAGACCCATCTTTTGCTTCAACCAAGTCCGACCTCAATTGTAGTCCTATTATAAAAAAAATTAATCTAAGCCGGAGAACACCCTTGATTTGTTGTCAAGTCAACATAAGCTACCCAGCTTTCCTTTTTACCTTGTGCTGACAAAAGTTTTGTCGTTCAACATTTTTTATTAACTTTTTTGTAATGTAGTCGGGTTAGGTATCCAAAGTTGAACCTACGTTAAACAACAACTTTGCCCCGCTCACAATAATTCAATTTGTAACCTGATTGGGAAGTTTGAGAAAAACCTACACCAGGGTTACCTAGGTATCTGTTTTGTGAAAAGTAAAGAGTGGGTGATATCGATCATTACATTGCTCGAACAGAATGAGTGAGGTTAAACACACCGCAAATCCTGACAAGAGAAGTTACTCTGACAATAGCAATTCTGTTAACATTTGTTATAAATAAATTCTTCATAGATACCATCTACATTAACGTTAACTGTAGTTAATCTTGTGAAGGATACAGAGATACAAGAAGACCCAACAATATTACACTCGTCAGCATAATTTCACTCAAATGTATTGTTTAAAACTGCAGTAGCCCCTGTTTGGTCTGATCGTCATACACTGATACGAATATTTTGTTTGATGAAGGAGCTCAAATGTCTTTTTAACGGAGGGTCTTGCGCGACAACGAAACCTGCAGAGAGAAGGAACCGATAATATTCAACTTTCGTTATTCGGAGAAACCAACACTAATGCTAGGCGACTTGATAAGGCCACAGTTTATGTTGAAACTGAAATTGGACATACAATCCCAACACAGGTGTTAATCGTTCCAATGGTAGCTACACCGTTATAGAATCACATTCTTTACATTGACAAGAACCATAACTATTTCAAAGGTTTAAAGCTTCCACATCCAGTTACGCATCAGGATACCTTTGAAATTTCACTATTAATTGGAGAAGATTTTGATTCGAAAATAGTTGAAGATAAAGTTATACTCGGAAACGGACCTACCGCAGTCAAATTGAAACTATGGTACTTACTTGATGGACCGTTATAATCAGACGAATCGCAGTTATCAACACCGTCAAGTATTTTTAATGTTCTGATTTCGTATATAAAAAAAAAACCAGGAACACGACTAAGAAGCGTTAATGAAGCCTGTTGCTATAGGAATCGACTGTCCAAAAGTACACGAAAAAGAGAATGACTATATTTGAAGTTACGAAGAATCTTCAAGTGAATTTCGCGACAACAAATTATATGTAAAGTTACCTTGGAATCACGACAATGATTCAACAGAATAATAAAACCTTTTTTTCGTTTTTCGAAATAAAGTGATCAAACATATTTATTTTTAAAATTTTAAAACGCAATAATTATGGACTGTTAATGCTGTGCGATTTTGTTTTGCGAAATACGTTAGTATGACTGTGAAAGAACTATATATTTTTTTTTAATTTGAGAGACTTTAATCTTTATTTAATGTAATTTATATATTGTATTTAAATTTTCCTTTCTACGTAATCTACTTTTTGACGACCCGAGAATGTCTAGGAGACAGCGGGACCGGCAGCGTCTCGGAAGTCATATTTTATCCAAGGTCAACGTCACATCGGCAACGTCAAATTAATGTTTCCCTTTTCTCGCCGATTTGTTTCTTTATTATTATGAGGTTGACTTCATACAGGAACTTCTAGGGAAGAAGGATAAGAAGTTAGCAACATCTTTTAACTTTACGTTCCGCTATATAGATGATATTCTCTCACTAAATAATTCAACATTTTTTTACTATGTTGAACGAATCTATTCCATCGAACTAGAGATAAAGGATACAACAGATACAATAAGGTCTGCCTCATATCTTGACTTTCATCTGGAAATTGACAATGAGGGTCGGTTGAAAACAAAATTTAAGACCAAAGAGATGATTTCAGCTTCACAATTGTGAACTTTCCATTTCTATGTAGCACCATTTTAGCAGCGCCTCCATACATAGTATATATATATCTCCAAATTAATACAATATTCCCAGGCTTGTATTTCATATCCTAGAGGGTTGTTGCTCACAAGTAAGCTATTAAATCAAGAATTACAAATGGTGAAGTTTGTATCATTTCTTTATAAATTTGACGGACGCCATCACGAGTTGGTAAACCGTTTTGGGATAACTGGTTCATAGATGATATCGGATATGCTCCTTATGTCGGAACTCCAAACACCTTCCCTTTTCACGAATGTGACTTATCAAATTAGACTATTTAACTTATTTGTAATAACTTGAACAAGACGAAGGGTGCCACATGTGGAGCAGAATCTGCTTACCCTTCCGGAGCACCTGACATCACCACTAGTTGTTTTTTTTTGTTTTTTTTTTTGGGGGTGGGGGTTCGTGTTGCTTAGTCTTTAGTTGCCTATGTTGTGCCTGGTGTGCTGTTATTTGTCTGTTTGTCTTTTATTTTAGCCATGAGGATGTCAGTTTATTTTCGATTGATGAGTTTGACTGTCTTTTTTGGTATCTTTCGTCCTTCTTTTATCTTTTGTGAGTAACAAGTTAAAGTCAAACTGTAAAGCTGTTGTTCATTTTATTCGAGTAAAATAATGAGGAATCGTCTCCACAAGTGATATCCTGTAACTTATTTGCTACTAATTCGTTCATTCTTAACTTTTTATACGTTGTATCGTTTTAATGCTTTGGTTTTTCTATTATTTTAATGTCTCTGATAGTATCTGTTGGTTTGTTGATGGAAAATAACCATACACGCGACTGATACCCTGTAACTTATCCTTTTATATTTGTTTTTATACGCTTGCTATACGTTGCCGCTTTAAAACACAATCGTTTCAATTATTTTCTTAGCTCTGGTATTACCTATGGATACTCAGCGCTCGAATGATGTCCTTTTACTTATTTGCTACTTATTCGCGCCTTATTCACTTTGTATACGTTTTATCCTTTTAAGTCTTTCTTTACTTCTTGGTTTTTTGTTGGGAAATAACCATATGAACGTGTATGTAACAGTATCAGCGAGCGTGTGATACCTTGTTACTTATTCCTTACGTATTCGTCTGTTATACGTTTGTTATATGTCGCACCTTTAAAATAAATCTTTACAATTTTGTCTTGTCTCAGGTGTTATCTGTGGGTACTTAGAGGTGAAAGACAGCATTAGCGTGTATGTACCCGTTAAGCGTTCGATTCATGTCTTGGTGCTTGTTTGCTACTTACTCGTTCCTTATTCACTTTGTATACGTTGCATCTTGTAATGTTTCTTTTCTATTATTATTTGTTTCTAGTGTTAGCTGTAGGTTTGTAGAAGGAACACTGGGATTTAACTCTTGTTTATACTCAGAAATATATTACCTTAGCCGTATTTGGCACAACGTTTTGAAATTTTGAGTCCTCAACGCTCTTCAACTTTGTATTTGTTTGGCTTTACAACTTTTTTGATCTGAATGTCACGTAACGCGCGTCTGGTCGATGTCACTGCTGGTGAACGTTTCGTCCCCAAGTGTATCACCAGCCCAGTAGTCAGCACTTCGTTGTTGAAATGAATATCAATTATATGGTAATTTTTATAAATTTCCTGTAACAAAACTTTGAAATTTTAAAAAAAATAAGGATTTTCTTATCCCAGGAATAGATAACCTTAGCCGTTTTTGGCCCAACGTTTTGAAATTTGAGTCCTCAATGCTCTTTCACTTTGTATTTGTTTGGCTTTACAACTATTTTGATCTGAGCTTCACTGATGAGTCTTATGTAGATTAAATGCGCGTCTGGCGTATTACATTATAATCCTGGTACTTTGATAACTATTATATATTTGGTGCATTTGCAGGGGACGATTATGCAATTGGATGAGTTTGTATGGAACTTAGCATAGTTCTGTCTTATCAGTAAAAGTATTGAAAATTATAAGTAATTTTATATGCAAATAGTGATTAAAATTCAGTTAATGATTTATTTAAAACAGGTAGAAATAAAAACAGGAATGAATACAATTTCTTCATACATGTAAGAATTAATTACCACAATTATTTTTTATAAAAAACCATGGACTGCATATATATTCCAATAGGTCTTACATGCAATGATAAGGATCTTATACACTTTGTTTGGTTCTTGTATGATCAATACAAACCATTGGGCCACCAGATTTTGCGATCAAGTCTGTAAGTTTTGAGATGTCCACCAATCTCATATATTGATAAATGCCACCGAAAAAAAGAAATAAGTACCACGGACTGCAGCTATCTTTTAACAGGTCTTAAATACACGCCTTAGGGTCTAACTCACTTTTATTGGGATCTAATCTAATAAACACAATCCGTTGGTCCACCAGACTTGTTGATCCAGTCTGCATGTTAAACAGGTCCACCCATGTCATATATTTAGAAGCACAACAACAACAAAAGACATACGGACTGGTTCCAAAATGCAAGGCTTAATGTCTAAACCACTTAATTGGGATCTTTTCTGATAAACACAATCTATTGGTTCACCAAACTTGGTGATTAAATCTGCAAGTTGGAGATGACCACCCATCTTATATATGGATAAGCACCACAAACAAATCACGTTAAACAACACAGGCTGAAGCTATCCTGCAATGCATCCAACAAGCAAGGTTCAGGGTTTAAATCACTTGGGTGGTGTCTTCTCTGGTTTCTATGGCCAGATTAAATAACTACTTATTCGTTCCTTGATTATGTTAAAAACAAAGCCCCTCTTTGTTTGTTTTGGGTTTTTTATTTGATGTCTCTGATCTACGAGAAATGACCCCAGTGAGTGTATATTAATTAGTGTTTACGCTCCAGGGTTCACACTGTTACTTACTTGTTCCTTATTCGCTCTCTAAACGGTGTCTCTTTCAAAAAGTGTTCTTTCTTTTGTTTTTTTGTTTCTGGTATAAGTTATTGGTTTGTGCAGGTGACATAACACTGTTGGTACGTATGTTCCCGTCTCCTCACTTGATTGGTACGCTGTTACTAATTTGATACCTTTTTGTTCTGGGTTTGCTCTACACACGTGTCTGTCAGATTATTTTCGATTAATAAGTTTGTCTGTTCCTCTGATATCTTTCGTCCCTCTTTTAGCCTTGTGTACCGAACCACTCAGTCTGGTTGACAAAGTGGGCCATAAAAAAACCCAGATAAGACCCCAATAGAGTAACCTAGATATTGAAACTGCCTGTTGAACCTCCTTGGTGATAGGTACAGCCCATTGTGCTTAATTCAATTTTGGTGGTGCTAATACATATGCTTCAAGTCTGGTGGATAAATGGGCCATTTACCATAGAAGATAAATGATTTAGAGCCTGAACAGTGCTTATCGGATGCATGGTAGGATAGCTGCAGTCAGTGTTGTTTAATGTGTTTTGTTGGTGATGCTTATAACAGTGCGAGGTTTAGCTAGCCACACAACTAGGCTCAACGCACCATTTTTTCTATAAATGTCCTGTGCCAAGTCAGGAAAATGGCAGTTGTCATCTTATATTTCGTTTCTGTATGAGTTGCATAGTCGTTTGTTGTTTTTTCACTTCAGTGGTGTTTATTTTTCTTATAGTTGATGTGTTTCCTTCGGTTTTTTTTTTTTGTTACACGGATTTGTTTTTGTCTCCATCGATTTATGACTTTCGAACAGCGGTATACTACTGTTGCCTTTATATATGAATAAATAAGATTGGTTGTTTTCTCTAGCTTGCAGAATAGTCCACCAAGTTTTGTGGACCAATACATTGTGTTTAACAGATAAGATCCCAACCAGGTTGTTTAGACATTTTGCCTTTCATTTTCGACCTTTTGGAAGAAAGCTGCAGTCCGCATGTTTTTTGTTGTTGTTGTGCTTCTAAGTATATGACATGGGTAGATTTCTTCAACTTGCAGACTGAATTAACAAGTCTGGTGGACCAACAGATTGTGTTTATCAGATTCGACCCCAATACAAGTGGGTTAGATCCTGAAACTTGCATTTTAGACATGTTTGAAGTTTTTTTTCGTAAGCATTTATAAATATATTAGATTGGTGGATATCTCAAAAACTGACAGACTGTACCGCAAAGTCTGATGAACCAATGGATTGTGTTTATCAGGTAAGATACTAACCAAGCATTTAAAAGATCCAAAGCCTTGCATCTAAGACGCATTGCAAGATGTCTGCAGTCCATGATTCTTTATACAAAAAAATGTTGGTACTTAATTCCCACATTTGTGAAGAAATTTTATTCATTCCTGTTTTTTTTTTTTATTGTTTTAATAAATTATTAACTGAATGTCAATTACTATTTGTACATAAAATCACTTATAATTGACTGTTTCAACACTTTTACTGATAAAAAAAACCCACATGTATTTAAATCCTTGGTGCTTATAGTGGTTCTTTTAGGTGGAATGGAATGGAAGTATTTTATAACTCGAGTTCATTACAATTCTAATGCAGAGGATAGTATTGACCAGTCCTTTGGTTAGTTTAAATCCATACAAAATCGCCAAATTTCATAATCCTCACCTACATATGATATAAACAAGAATTAAATCCCATTTTAAAGGGTGATTTTCCCTCTACGAAACTATAGCTAACACTAGAGACAAATAAGAATTGAAAAGAAAGCATTAAAAGATGTAACGTATAAAAAGTGAGTAAGTAACGAATAACTAGAGAACAATTAACAAGGTATCAGTTGAGCGCTGAAACGGGTAAGTACACACTTATGGGGTATTTCACCTCTAAGGAACCCAAAAGTAACACGTGATACAAGAATAATAAAAAACTTTTTTTTTTAAGGATGCAACATTAAACAAGCTGTAACAAAACGAATAAGGAACGATTAAGTACCAGGGTATCAGTCGCGAGTTATAACAGGTACATACGGGACCATTGCTTTATGTCCCATCTACAAAAACAAAAATTGAAAAAATTAAAGAAATACTGAGAAGAGGAAAATTCAAAAAGGAGAGCCCCTGATCAAATGGAAAAATCAAAAGCTCAAACACATTTATATATGGATAACAACTGTCATATTCCTGACACATCAGTACGCAGAATATATACTTCAAGACCATTGATTAATATTTGTAAAGTTGATATGGAGTATTGATTAACAAGGTCTTGGTACCTTCCCATGTTTTTTTTAGAAAAGGAACAAGACGTTCTTTGACATACCCTTGGTTCATCAACTTTCTGCTAAGACACTGTTGACGTTCTGCGAAGTCTGTGACGGAGCTTCAAGCTCTTTAATACCGAATAAGTTAGCAGATGTATACCCTATATGCAGGTGAAGATGACTGAACAAAAATACCAAAAAGACACTAAATCCCATTGATTAAAACTTTGCATCTTTGTATTTTTTTACAGGTCTTCCTTTGCTTAGTGTCCACCCTTTTTCATCTGATTTTTATAGTTTGTTAATATGTCCAGTAAAAATACAGTGGGTGCAGTGTATTGATGTCTGCCCTTTATTTGTTTAATTTTGCATTAATTAGACCGTTGATTGTATTTCATATTATGTCATACCTCATTTAATGGCTTGTGAATACTCATTATTAAAGGCTCTACAGTACTTTATTGTTGCTATGATTCTTGTCTACGGTGACTGATGTAAAATTTTCCCAGGGATTTTGTAAAATATCGATTTATTTCAATATTATCTTTTTAACCAGTGTGTAAATGATAAATAGGCATGCCCCAGTCCATAAGGCAAATTAGAGTTGCTTTATAAATATAAATATTTTTGAGAATGTTTGTTTAATTTTGGATTGTTGTTTTAATCTAGAAAACTACATCATCCTGAAGATTCACTATGACGATTTTTAAAATTTTACATGGTTTTCCCTGAGACAACATCTACAACTTCAGCAACAAGTCTACAGCTATCAAACTACAATTTACTGTTAAATGTTTGTTTATATAATTTTAATAATCCGTAACTGTTTTCAAGTTATAATATTATTAGTTATATATGATTATTTCTGTCTCAACCAACCCTTTCTTCGGCTAATATATAAATGAAAACACATAATTAGATAATAATATAAAACAATGATTTACAACAGTATCGGATATCATAAAGAAAGAAGGAATTCTATAACCAGGAATAGGTCGATTACTATTAAGGAAATAAAAAGATATTTACAATTTCTTATGACAACCTATCAATAACTGGTTCCTAACTTAGGACAGGTGCACACAAATACAGCGGGTCTAAATGTTTTAACAGGCGTCAACCTTTACCTCAACATGAAATAGTAGTATAACATGACAACATAGAAAAACACACTTTAGAATATCAATTGATTGTTAACTTAATAAAAAAAAGAACTATTTAAACAAACAATTTAACATACATTGAACTAATAAATTTGATAACTGACCCAATTTAAGTACAATATGTCAAACAGTGGAATCATGGCAACTATTACAGTAGACAAAATGCCGTTAATTCAAAATACGTACACGTGTAGCTTTAAAAATAATAAGTTTGTTGTTAGTATTACGGAAATATAATACCCTTGATGATCGGACATTCTGGGTTGTTTTTTTATAATTTGACATAAGACCAACTCCGAAGTAAAAGGACCAATTGTAGAATCCACTATAATGAATATCATCAGGTTCATACTGACAATTTGCTTTCAAAAACTGTTAGTATTCCTCGACTTAACATGTGGTTGTTAACTAAAAAAATCATGGCTATTTTATAGGAGTACATTGTTGTAAAACCTTGAATGGAAATGGGGAATATGTTAAAGAAACAAAACAACCTGATACGAGCAGATAACAGCTGAAGGCTATCAACATAGCGAGATAATCACGCATCCGGAGGTTGCCCTCAGCTGTCCCGTCAAAATAAAAATATGTACTAGTTCAGTGAAAATGGACGTCATACTAAACTCCAAAACATATAAATTAACTAAAATGAAAATAATACAAGACTAACAAAGGCTAGAGGCTCTTGACTTGTGACAAACGCAAAAAATGTGGCAGGGTTAATATGTTTTGTGCGATATCATCCCTCCCCCTATACCGCTAGCCAATGTATAAAAAAACCACATATCAATACGCAAAATAACACTCAGGTTAAAATAATTTCGAGTCCGATGTCAGAATAGGTAACAAAAGAAACGACGCAAACACATAAATTAACAAAGGACTATTAGCAGTTAATGACATGCCAGCTGCAGACCTCAATTAAACTGATTTACAGATTTTAAGTCTTCATCATATGAAAATCAAGTACAATCCCTCCTAATAGGGGAATTTAGTATCATACCATCATAAATTTATGAGAAGATCATAACCCGTATCATGTAAAGTTTTTTATACATCCTTTTAGTTTAATCAACATAAACATAGGTCAAAGAATCATACAAACTAAAATAATAACCACATTTTCAGGTTGATCACTCGATGAGAACTCGTCAGATGCATTCTTACCATGCTGACTGAAATTGTATTAACTCTTTAATAAAAATAAAATTAAGGGGAATCATTATAATTCATTTTATTTAACTGTGGTTTTTAGCAATCTATAAAACAAATGTATTACACACATTATCTAAAAATCAGAAGAGTACATGACTTCATGGTTAAACAAAAGATAAATCAATGTCAATAACGTGCACCCTAACCAAGATGATGTATCACGACAATGTTTTTAAACCTTGTCAGATCGTGTTGGTAAAAATAAAAATAATGATAATAGGATAGTCAACTACAATTAAATTATATTTAATTAACAATATCCATCACACTTAAAAGGGGAATCAGTGCCTTTTAAACTGATAAAATTAGTTATACTTTTTTAAGTATGGGCTTGCTCATTGTTGAAAGCCGTACGGTGACCTATAGTTGTTAATGTCTGTGTCATTTTGGTTTCATGTGGGCATTTGTCTCATTTGCAATCTTAACACATCTTCTTTTTTATATGTGTGAAATTATTAGCTTTTGCTACATATAATTGATTACACAGACGGGTTATGTACAGCACTGAAAACATCCGTTCGTTTAACAACAACCTAATAATTGTATAAATGTTTACAACTATTATTATCTTCTTCAGACATCAGCAAACAAAATATAAATTTCTTTTCATTATATTGTTAAATATAGTTTTATCATCTCTATAAAAACCGATCGCGTGAATTTGTATTAAATCATCTCGTTACGAGTGCATACATTTGAACAAACATATAATGTAATTGTTGAATTTATTTTTATATCTTTCTACATTATATACAGATTAAAGAACACCTTATTTGTGAGATGAAAAAGATATAAACCGAAGGATTGAAATGTTGGCATCGACAAGATCATTAACTTCCCAAATCAACAAATGATGTTAGTTTTCCACTTGAAACTAGGTAAAATAAGTTCTTTCTACAAATGATGATGTTAACATTTTAATTGATAATTAAACAATGTTGCCCAATTTATTTAGTTAATTAACTCTCTTCGGTCTGTCTTGTTTTCACTTGAAGAAAGCTATTTCACTCCAGTTTCAATTGAGACGCTTACATTATTTGTTGGTTTAAAAAGTTTATGATCTTGTCGATGTCAAACTTCAATCCTTCGGTTTATTTTAATTTCATCTCACAAAACAAATGAGGTGTTCTTTAATCAGTATATTATGTAGAAAGATATCAAATTAAACTCAACAATTACTTTATATGTTTGTTTAACATGTATGCACTCGTAACGAGATGATTTAATTTCACGCTTTCGGTTTTTATAGAGACTATATCTAACAATATAATAAAAAGACATTTTTAAAAAGATATTTGTTTTGCAGATGTTTTCATAAGACAATAACAGTTTATACAATTATAAGGCTGTTGTTAAACGAGCGAATGTTTTCAGTGATGTACATAACCCGTCTCTGTAATCAATTATATGTAGCAAAAATAATTACACACAAACCATACCTTATACAAGTATAACTTATGAAATTAGTTAAAAATGCACCGATTCCCCTTTTCTGTGTGATAGATATTATCAATTAAACTAATTTAATTGTAGTTGATTATCCTATAATCTTTATTTTCATTTTTACCAACACGATCTGACAAGGTTTGAAAACACTGTCATGATACATCATCTTGGTTGGGGTGCACGTTATGGATATTGATTCATCCTAGCTTCGAAGGTACAATCATCAGCTATCTATTGTGATTTTAATGTAATACATTCTTATTTCCCTCCTTCGATCACTCTTCAAATTAGTTAAAGATTGTAAAAAGTGATAAGAATAAGTTATTATTTTTTAACGAATAACCATATAGGGGTAAAATCAATATATAGATATACGTCATCAGGTAACGCCCATTTTTTTGGGGGGTAGGGGAGGGGTACTTGTTAACCATGAAGTCCTGTGTTCTTCTGATTTGTTTTATAGATTACTTAAAACTACAGTTGACAAAAAAAATTATGCTGATTGCCCTTAATTTATGTATTCAATAGTTGAATAATAATAGGGGTCGGTTTACGAATTAAGTGAGAATCTACAGTGTTTCCAAACATAGCCATTTGAATGTCCAAACAAAGTGCCGCATGAACATACTTTAAAATTGGTGTAAAAGATGGTGCTACATTAGTACTTTTATGAATGATATATCAAAGTTTGAAAAAAGAGATCACGCAAAAAATAATTTGTAACAATTCATGAAACTATAATTTTCAAATATGCCATTATAACAATTGAGACAGAATATTACAATAGTTGTCAAAAAACACACTTGATATTATATTCATATTTATCTGTTAAAACAATCCTGTAAGAAAAAACTAAATATTAACAGTATGAAGCGTCAGCTAATATCGTTCCTTCTAAATATCCTCTTACATATACAGAGTAAGAATTATTTTAAAGTTCGAAAATACTTTCTGGGTCTGTAAAGTGAATAAACTCGTCATAAATGCCAGGATTGAAATTTTATATTTGCGCTAGACGCGCGTTTCATCTTCATAAGCAATGACGCCCCAATCAAATATTTTAAAAGATTTTGAAAAAGCCAAATAAAGTTCGAAGTTGAAGACTTATAGCTGGATTTTATTAAGGAAATATTGCCCTATCAATCAACACTTTCTGCACGTTTAGAAATCTATGGCTGTTCTACAGGGGGAATTTTCTGTTCCTGTTCTAAATACCGTCATTTCAATTGCAAGCTGCAGTCTAATCTTCTGTCCTTTATTCAGGTCAACCCAATATGGAAATAACCACAAGAAATTGTAACCAAATTGTTCACGTCTTAAAAATGCATGACATATTTGCGATTGAAGCAAAAAAACAGGAATCAGTCAATTAAAAACGATTTTTATTCTCTAATTCATATGTTTCACTTTACTGTTTTGAATCTAGATTTTCTAAAATTTCGATTACAAATTCTGTTCTTTTGACAGAACAATTTATCCTTATACCAGTTTGACAAACTAATCACAAATTCACCATTGGAATCTGAAATACAAAGTGAGTACGTACTTAACTTAGTTTCACTAAAACGAACATAGCATAAGACATAAAAACCTTCTCATCTGGTTTAAGGAGCATCAATTAACGAACCATTAGTTACTGTTTGCAAGAAATTTTTTGTCCACTTTTGTCATATGCATCTCAAGGATATCCCCCTTTTAAAAATTGCCTGAAACTCAACAGGCAATTTGTGGAATTTTGCTACAAATTTCAGTAATTTTACAAAATAACTAGGTATTTTTAGTCAATTTGTATAATGCCTGTCAAGGTTAGGTTTTTTTTAAATTGCCTGCCATGAGAGCTGTTAAGAATTGCACAGGAGGTGTTCCCGCTACCGCTCTCCATGTACACGACGTCACCGTTTTTCTGACGTTAGATATTCTGAGTTCAATACAAGTATTATTGCAAGTAGACGTTCTTATTTACTAAGCCTTAATTTGTGTCCAATACAACTACTCTACGATATTGGTGCCAAGTGACCAAGATGAATTTGAAGCTGAAATCGATACGCGCAGGACATAGCAGCGCCGTTTCAAGAATATTCAAGATGTTCGACCAAATTCGGGAGAACGGAACAGAAGTTGTTGATTCTGATGAACTTTCGAACATTTTAAACACTTTGAAAAGGAAGCAAGAATTGTTAAGGAAATTAGATGAAGATATTATTCAGGATTTGGATCAAGAGGACATTGAAACAGAAACTGTCGATTCAGATGAGTATTCCTTTAATTTAGAAACAACAATACGTCAAATAGCAAAATATATCAAAGTACAAACATCAACGCTAAATACAAATGCCACAAGCTTTACAAATTCAAGAAGCGACGTTCCGCCGTCAGATCCTACATGTAGAAATCTCTCAAGCACAGCAAATCACCACAATACACATGTCCGTTCATATCTTCGCTCATATTCCTCAATTGATAGCGAGTACAATAAGCTCCCTAAACTAAACCTACCAACTTTCGATGGCGACATTCTACAATGGCAGTCCTTCTGGGACTCGTCTGAAGCAGCCTTGCATACAAATCCAACACTGAGTAACGTCCAGAGGTTCAATGGTGAAGTCATTGTTGTATGATGAAGCATTCCAAACCGTAAATGGCTTTGCGCTTACAAACTCAAATTATGAAAGAGCAGTTTCGTTATGACAACAGAGGTACGGGTAAGTTAATAAAATCACACAAAAGTACATGAATGCATTACTCGAAATACCGTCATCTAAGAATACCTTACAAAACTTACGTAATTATTATGACAAAATAGAAACATATGTACGTGGTTTGGAATCCCTTGGTCAGACAGAGGATACCTATGGCTCATTATTGGTCCCTATCATATTGAAAAAGTTACCGGGAGAAGTACGTATAGATTTAACAAGACATCATGGTTCGACCAGTTGGCAATTATCTGACCTACGGCAAGTGATATTTCACGAACTCAATATTATGAAGGAAGGCAATTTCGCTCATTTTACGGAAACTCATACCGCTACTGGAGCATTTCACACCAATGCAAAGGTACATACAAAACAAGCCAACAGACAACTGCACGTAAAGTAATGGGTATTTTGTAATAAATCACACGCCTATGTAAATTGTACCAAAGTTACTGAATATTAAGACCGCATGTCAATAGCAAAAAGAGACCGCCTATGCTTCAACTGTGTAGGACATCATAACTTGGTTGATTGTAAGACAAATAAAACATGCAGCAAATATCATAAGCGTCATCACACGAGTTTATGTAAGGATAATGCACAAATAGATGAAGGAGATAGTGTGAACGTAAGTAACATTTAACACAACGGACACAATTTTACATCCACAGGCAACCATGAATGTCATGCTCAAAATTGCAATAAATCCTGTAAGTTCAGGTCTACAATCTTTAGATGCCAACATTCTTTTTGATGAGGGCTCACAGAGGTCGTTCATCACAGAAGACTTAGCTCCTAAATTGCAGTTATCAATAACTGGCACAAAAAGTTTAAATTGATCTGCAGAAAGAACGAAAATTAGACACTTAAAAACTGCAGCTATTTATTTGCTCACAGACGAAGGAAAATTGCCGATCAGAGTACTGATCGTACCGGAAATCGCCACACCACTCAAAACTTACATCCGCAAAGCTGCTAAATTATCGTACTTTTCCGGGATAAAACTCGCACATCCAGTAACCGCAAACGACAATTTCCAAGTCTCAGTACTCGTAGGAGCCGACTACTATTGGTCAATTATAGAAAACCATATCATTAGAGATGAGAGACTACTGCCGTGAAATCAGAAATAGGTTATTTACTGTCAGGACCACTTCACGGTACACCAAGTTACAATGACCAGCCAACATCTATGATGAATGTAATGACATCAAGAAAGTCAGAAGAATGCGACCTGAAGAAGTTTTGGAAGTTAGAAACACTTGGAATTGAGCAAATAGATGAGAAGGAAACAGAGAACATGCAAATAAGAGAAGTATATGAGAAGACATGTATCAGTTACCATGACAACAGATATTTTGCTACATTACCCTGGAAAGATGAGCATCCACCATTACCAATGAACAAAGAGCCCATCGCAGAACAGAAAACGTAATTAAACGACTGAAGAAAAAACCGCATTCATTACAGAAATACGAAGAAATAATAGATGAACAAGAAAGAAGGGAATGTATAGAGAATGTAGGCGAAGACACAGTGACTAGTAACAGAGTGCCCTACATACCGCATCATGCCGTCAAAAAAAGAATCGTCGACTACACCTATTAGGATAGTGTTTGATTTAACTGTAGAGAAAGACAAGAAACTCCTAGCTTAAACGACTGTTTAATGGATACACCACCTGATTTAAACGAGTTAACAGGTTTTAATTACATTTCGATTAAATCAATGGACAGTTACAACAGATATTGAAAAGGCGTTTTTGAATGCTGGATTAGAAGAGAAAGACCGTGATGTGCCTAGATTTTTTGGTTTTCCGATCCTACAGACTCTACAAGTCCGCTCTCAGTTTACCGATTCAAATCCGTTTTATTTGGAGCTACCTGTTCTCCATTTATTTTAAATGCCGTTGTTCAAAAGCACCTAAGTGGAAATACATGTGATAGGACTAATGCTATACAGAAGGATCTATACGTTGACAACATAATTTCAAGTTTTCCAAACGAGAGCCAATTACTATAATATTTTGACACATCTCGTATCTTATTTGCAAAAGCGGGATTTAATTTACGCTCTTGTGAATCAAACAACAAGACTTTACAAGATCGTGCAACGTCAGGAAATGTACTTGATAATGACAAACTTATCAAAGTATTTGGACTTAGATGGAATGCAGACAAGGACACGCTTACTTTCGCAAAACAGGAATACGTCGAAATGGAGGATCATTTGAATACAAAGCGTGCAATTCTTAGACAATCTTCAAAAATTTACGACCCTCTAGGAATTATAAGTCCGATTACAGTAAGGAGCAAAATGTTCATGCATACCCTATGGGAGAAAAACACTGTATTGGGATGAACCGTTATCGCCAGAAACTATAATGGAATGGAAAAAATACAACGAGACACACATGAATGTATAGAGACTGAAATTTCAAGACCGTATTTCAAGGAAAGGAAGATATTTCGCTACACATATTCACAGATGCAAGTTTAAAGAGGTATGGAGCATGTGGTTATGTAGTTTGCGGGAACCAGTCTACGCTAATTATGTCTAGAAACAGAGTTGTCCCATTGAAAAACATGACAATTCCGAAACTTGAGCTCATGACAGCAGTGATAGGGAGTAGATTACTGAAACATTTGAAGTCATATATAAGCTTTTCACAAGCAACACTTTGGATTGACAGTCAAATTACATTGAGTTGGTTAATGACTAAGAAACAGGTACCGATTTTCGTTAAAAACAGAGTTACGAAAATAAATCAGCTTACGCATGGGTTTTCCTGGAGATACTGTCCCACTGATTCAAACCCCGCAGACTTACTTTCAAGAGGTATGACAGCTGTAAGATTTAAACATTGTGATCTATGGATGAAAGGTCCCGGTTGGATTGTTGATGCCACAAAATGGCCTCAGTTGAAAAAAGAAGAAGCTCTAATATTTACAACTCTAACCAAAGATAACTTATCAACAAACACAAACGATCCAGCGACAAGTATAACAGTAGGAATAAATAAAATCAAGGATATGGATAGGTATGCAGCGTGCCAGAAACTTCTACCAGTAACAGCGTATGTATACAGATAAATTTACAACTGTAAAAATGAGAAAAAACGTAGTGTGAATTTAAATGTAGAAGAAATGCAGACAGCATCCGTTGCTTCGTGACAGGATTCACAGTTTCGAAATTGCCCTGATTTGTTTCAAAGTTCAGAATACATAAAAAAAAAATCTTGTAAAGCAGTTGAAATTGTACCTGGACGAGAAAAGGTTAATACGTTGCGGCGGACGTTTAAACAACGTACCTATTGCCGCTTCAGCCAAGTTCCCGATATTATTGCCAAATAAGGATACATTATCAACTCTAATTATAATGGATGCCAATAATAGACTACTTCATTCTGGATTAGAAAGTACTGTCACTTCTTTACGACAGCAATCCGAAAATATGTGAAAACAATTATTCACAAATGTGTTACTTGCCGAAAGATTACAAGAAGACCGTATGCTACTCCGGACCTGCCGTCTCTACCAGCAGACAGACTAAGAGATTCGCCGCCGTTTACAGGCATTGACTTTACTGGTGCATTGAGCATCAAAAACTAAAAATGGAGTTTGGAGGAAAAGCGTATATTTGCCTATTTACTTGTGCGAATACAAGGGCCGTACACCTAAAAATTGTAGAAGATCTTACAGAAGAGACATTTATTTTAGCGTTTCGCCGATTTACCAGCAGGAAGTCGTTACCAAAAATCATGATATCAGATAATGGTACAACCTATGTAGCTTCGGCAAAGAAAAAATAGTTTCTGACCAAGTCACCGTCATTAAATGAACAATTAAATTCCTATGAAACAATATAGAAGTTTATACCGAAATGTGCACCATGGTACGGTGGTTGGTGGAAAAGATTAATAAGTTTGACAAAAAACTGTATTGAAAAAGTTTTGGGAAAGGCATTTGTGAGTTTACGTGTACTTGAAGCTATCGTCACAGAATTGGAAGCTATACTTAATGATCGTCCGTTGACGTACCTATCATCGGATCCAACGGATAATGAACCATTGACACCCTCACATTTACTCTACGGAAGAAGAATTACGACTATACCGTACACCGTAACTTTAGCTGCAAACATTGAAAATTAAAAAAACTCAACACACGCATCAGCTAATAAATTGTTACAGATTCAAAATCATATCATTGACAATTTCTGGACAGGATGGAAACGTGAATACCTTTCACCACTTAGAGAACAACATCGAAACAATCGAGTGGAAAAACAGAACATTAATATTGGAGAGGTCGTTCTAATACATGATGAAACTTCAAGAACAACTTGGAATGTAGGAATCATCGACAGATTGATTCAAGGACGAGATGAGTTTAGCAGATCGGATATTTTTTTTATTTTATTCGTGCTGATTATCAAAGACAGTTAAAGATATCCAAAGTTATATTTATCAGTGACAGTAATTCAAAGTGAAATTTTCATAATTTATTTTCATTTTATTGTAATTAAATTCATTTTGGGTCCCCAGTATGTTAAGAATTAACATGAGGTGTTCCCGCTACCGCTCTCCATGTACACGAAGTCACCATTCTTGTGACGTTAGCTATTAGAGTTCAATAAAAGTATCATTGCAAGTTGACGTTCTTATTTACTAAGCTTTAATTTGTGTCCAATACAACCACTCTACGACAGGAGCCTTCAATAGCTTATGTTAATAAAATCATCATAGATACCAGAATTCAAATTTGCGCCAGACATACGTTCGGTCTACAGAAGACTTGTCGGTGACGCTCGAATAAAAAATGTTAAAAATGTCAAATAAAGTACAAAGTTGAAGAGCTTTGAGATCCAAAAATTCCTAAAAGTTTTGCCAAATACAGCTACGGTAATATTTTTTTAAGGTAGAAAAGCATTCGTTTGTCAAACATTCAAAGCATTGTGAACAGTTTTAAATTATGACCAGATTAATGATAATTCATGTCAACACATAAGTGCTGACTACTGGGCTGGTTATACCCTCGGGGAATGAAAACTCCACCAGCAATGGCATCAACCCAGTGGTTGTAAATACACTCATCATAAAGACCATCATAGGTATTTAAAATAGAGGCGAAAGATACAAAAGGGATATCAAATATATACAGGCGAAATAAAATGGACAAAGTAATTAAAAAATACGATAAACGACAAGAAGACAAAATTTCAACACAAAAATCTTAGGACTGAGCAACATGAGCCCAATCAAAAACTGGAAATTATATCAAGTGATAAACAGGAGTATAAAGACCCTTATCCACATGGAGTTGTGTTGTTCAAGGAAATCAAATCCTATAATCGATAGGTCATATTCGAAGAATAGAGGGTCGGATGATGGTTACGACAATTGGAACACATCTGTCGTCGGCTGTCATATCGGTAAATAGTATTGATTTTTCTACTTGACGAAGGCACAATAGGAACACATTGTTGGTTATCTCCATTTCGTTTAGTCTGAGTGTGATTGTTATATCTTTGTCTTCATTTCACATCTCATTGTTTGTATATTAAAAAATACGTGAATAAAGTAATCCAGGATATATTGTATCATATAGATGTCATCATTATTAAAATACTATGACTTAGTGTTGAAATTAACAGTGTTGCTGTCTGTAAATGAATCGCTGTGTATTAAAAAAAATATTGATGCTCAGATTGGTGTGAGTGTCATCGATTGAGTGCAGTTTTTTTTTTGTAATGATAAATTCTGAAATAGTAAAATCAATACATTATTGTACTTAACCCAGGAGCAATTGTTTAATATTGAAAAGACACAAAGGGGACATTTAGAATTCACAGTTGAAGCATAAACTGACAATGCCATGGTAAAAATAATAAAGATGACAAAAAATACAGCATATCGCTAGCATAAAACAATATACTGTCACTGTTCGGTCCTATTCTGTCCCAGTTAGATTGTGTTCACAACCATCCACGACTTGATGTCGAGTTTTCTCACAAACTCAAGCTTTTTATCATATTTGAGAGGCCTTTTTTAAGTTGGTAGTGATAATTGTTTACTCTTAATCAGTTGTGCTTATCCTATATCATAAGAATACGTGAATTAAATGAATGTTAGAGTTAAACTAGTGTCGTAGAGGATTCTGAATTATCCACAGAAACAAATTTAAACAACAAATGTGTTTCGCAAACACTGCTTGGATAAAACGTAACAGATACCTCCAATACATTCAAAAGAATTTTTAATACTTCGGGTAAATCCTTTTAAAACAGTGCCGATAGTTTAAACTCCCGAATGGCCGTATTGTTTTATTAGCTTTTGTATATAGAATTGTCTATATTAGATAATTATATACCATTTTATCATTATATTTAGTAAAATTTTGTCTCAACTTAATAAATGGGTTTTCATCTGGTTATCCTATTGCATATTAGTTTATTGGAAAAGAAGATTAAAAAAATACTTTACGTTCCAATGAATGTCAACAAGCTTGTACTATTTGTTATTTCGTTAGCTTATTAGATTTTATAAGTAATGCTGACATTCGGCATTTATTATGGAAAATTAATTATACAGAGGACGAATTAGCTATATTCACTGCAATGAAGACGGTAAATAGTTTATTGAAAAGAGTTCCAAATGGTGTAATCATCCCTTCGTAAATGTTACGGACGCCATCACGAGTTGGTTGACCGTTATGGAATAACCGTTTCACAAATGATATCGGATATGTTCCTTACGTCGTAACTACAATCCCCTTCCCTTTCATGAATGTGACCTACCGAATTAGACTATTTACCGGATTTGTAATCACATATGCAAGACGATGGGTGCCACATGTGGAGCAGGATCTGCTTACCCTTCCGGAGCACCTGAGATCACCCCTATTTTTTGTTGGGGTTCGTGTTGTTTATTCTTTAGTTTGCTATGTTGTGTCATGTGTACTATTGTTTTTCTGTTTGTCTTTTTCATTTGAGCCATGGCGTTGTCAGTTTGTTGTAGATTTATGAGTTTGACTGTCCCTTTGGTATCTTTCGTCCCTTTTTTTTATTGCAAATGGTTTTTTTTGACATTTTTGATTTTATAAATTCTTTTTTGAAGTATTTCTTTTTATTAGTTACTTATTACTGCAATTCTGTCAAAATTCCAAAATTACTGACTCAGTTGTTATATTTGATTGATGTGTTTAAGCTTTTGTTTTTACCATTTGATCAAGGACTTTTCGTCCCACTATTCAGTATTTTTTTTAATTTAACATTTTCAGGTCAGGTTTCATCTTTCGATCATCATGATCATGAAGTGTTTGACCAGTAAATTGTATTTACCCAAAACTTCAGATACCGTATACTATTGTATTTTAATGACACCAAAAGCTTGAAAAAACTTAAGGTGGACACTATTCAAGGTAAAACAAAAAAAGAAAATATTCACATACACCTTATTAGAACAGAATCGGCTTCTTCTGCTAATAAAGATACATTCTAAAAAAAAATATTACAAAACTTATATTCAGTTCTGACTTTACAAATAGCAAAACAATATCATCTTTCATGAAGCATATGTCGTAACATCTCGGCAAAACAATGTTGGACTAAATAGGTCCGTGTAACACTTATGTGCAAAACGCCAAAAACAAAGTTGTGACGTAATTGGAGATGTACGCTATGTCATATTTTTTTTTAAATAAAAATCATATACTGATGAATAGCCAATGTTTGGCCTTGACAGTTGGAGGACGCACATTTGAGTGACAGATGATTATTATTAGTCATTAAAAATTAACATATTCCTAATAACTGAAAAATCAAGCGATGTTATTCCATAATGAGTTTATGCAGACAATTCATTACCAATTTTGGAGCTTTTCTAATATGAGTGAAATATCTATCTTTTCGGATTTGCCGTAAATTAAATTTCGGCGTTATGTTTCTTTCTTATAATTTTGCAATCGAGTCTATAAATAAAGGCAACAGTAGTATACCGCTGTTCAAAACTCATAAATCCACGGACAAAAAACTAAAACTGATAGAAACGCCTTAAATATAAGTAGAGAACAACGACACAACATTAAAATGTAACACACAGAGAAACGGACCAAGCATTAGACAAAATCCTATGAGAATAACAAATATAACATCAAAACGAAATACATGAATCAACGTTAAAATGTAACACACACAGAAACGATCCATAATATAACAATGGCCATATTCCTGACTTGGTACCTGACATTTTTAAAGGAAAACATGGTGGGTTGAACCTGGTTTTGTGGCATGCCAAACCTCCCTCTGTTATGGTCATGGGAAATATGACATTAAAATGACAACACAACATTACAGGACTACAATATAAATGAAAAGGAGAACATAATTGACAAAGAAACGCACGAATAATAGCTAACAAAAGGCAACAAGTTTAAAATTTTAATACGCCAGAAGTATATATGTAAATAACATGATTATAATATATAAGGAGTACCGATAAGGTTCCTTCTATTTTGGTCGACATATGGAATATGAATTATTTTTTTTATAGATATTCGGTTTAAAAACCACCCAAAACACATCTTATATTTACTATCAATTAGATGAATATTGTACTGACCACACAACTCGTTATTTAAAAAGGTTGTATCGTACACTTTTTTCAGAATCATCAAACATTTAAAAAAGGTGTTGGGTAATTTGAAAGACATAACTTTATCAAAGCCAAAAAATGGAAAGTTAAATTGTATATTATGACTTCGAAATAAAAACCCTGTGGATCAAGTATTAACAAATAGGTATTAGCTCTCAAATCACCCTAAGTAAAACGAAATAAAAATAAAACAACCAACACAACAAACCTCCATAACAATGAAAAAATCATTTAATAAACCACAAGAGGATTTTTAGGGCTTTGAACCTCAAATATGTGAAATCCAAACCTCTGGAATGATCATGTGCAACGTTAAAATACAATATAGCTCAACTAATCATTTTATTACTGGCGCCCTTGTCACCATAACTGATGAAAAACTAAGAGAGTTGTTAGTCAAGGGACCAACATACAAAATTCCTCAGTCCATCAACTGGAAAAGGAACTTTGGGTTACTGATAGATGCAGTTGAAGACTGTACAAGAAAGGAATGAACATGAGCCAGATGAACCAGAACTGGACACTCGGTCTGAAAATATCAAAGCTACTCGATAATGCTTTCAAAGACGGATTGAGAAACTACTATGTACTTTATGAGCACAAGGGTTTTTTGCCCATTCGAGAAACCGATGATTGTGAATGCATTATCCTCTGTGCATGACAAATATGTCGTTGTTCCAGCATATAAAGACTTCAATATTCATGTCTCCATATGTAAACAGCATTACCTGGAGTATCTCACAAAAAAGCTTAGAATAAACAGCAATACTGGTAATCCTACATATTCTTTAACATCATTTACAAAGGAATAAATTTTACACAAATATTTCCTTCTTTCCTAGGTATTAACATAACAGAAAACGACGAAAACAATTTTTCGTCAACATTGGATACCAAAACTTCACAAAACTCCTTAAAAAAGAACGATACTTTAAAACCAGGTTAAATTCACCATTTTCTATACAGTTGTTATCTATTCGTTTGATCTGCTTGAGCTTTTGATTTGGACATTTGTTTTTGGACTTTCCGTTTTGCATGTTTCCTCGGAGTTCAGTAGGTTTTTTTTTATAACTGTTTTATCAAGACAATTAAGAAAGGATCTTTCTAGAAAAGCTCATTACTACTTTTTTCCACAGATAAAAGTTCAGATCAGATGTGGAATTTTTAAAAATTCAAATGATTTAATGTTAAATCTTATACGATCTGAATGTTGCTAAGTCTTGTTATAACACATATTTTTTTTAGGATTAAAGGTCAAAAGCTAAGCTGCTTATATGTAAATACATGTAGTAATGACACTTCGTACTTCATTGCATCCAATGCGTTTATCTAGATTTAATGTCATCAGGAATGCTTAAACACGCACATTCGAAAGTCTCCAAAATTCTCATCATCAGGTTACATTTTACTAATCATTTCACAATATGAAATAAAGCTGTTTTATTATTGGATTAGATGAGAGAAATGATATTTTTTACAAATTTTATATAATTTGAGATTTTCTTGTATCTGCCTTCGTATTAGTCATTAAGGAATTCCATGTGCCGGCAGATGGAAAATACCATGTCTTACGCTCTGTGCACATGGAACTCCCTAACTCTCAACCTTTATTTTTGGCAAATATCTCCTTTAAACATGACATATTTTGTATAAAAAATACTTAATTATTTTGGCTAAAATCAGTTTGTAAAGATTCTTTCCTTGAGTCGCAGATAAACGTCTGGCATCACAAAACAATATACGTTAATTCAAAGATTGCACTATCTAGGCATTAACTAGTCTAAACCTGACTCTTGAAGACACAAAGATAAAAAAAAAAGTATGATATCATAGCGTTCATAATAAAGATAAACTGTATGTAAATACTAGTAAAAATAAGATATACATCATAAATGATAACCTCTATTAATCTGTTAATGGAAATGTTCTTTAATTTAATATGGATCGTATTTTGATATCATAGGGACATATAAACATCAAAAGATATAATTAGAAAGTTGAGTTTTGTGTAATAAAGTATGTTAACTACAATCATTACGAAGAACCTGAATGCAGTCCGGAAAATGGCAATTGTTATCGTATAGTTTGTTTTTTGTGTAAGGTACAATGTCGTTTGTTTTTTGTTCACTTCAATGTTTCTGCTGTTGCGTTGTCGAAATGTACTATATTGTATTGTTTATTTGCGTAATTCTCTGTCCTGTATGTTCTTGCATTTATCTGTACTGATTCATGTAATGGTGTACTTTTAGTGTTATATTTATCATTGCCATAAAATTGCGAGGTTTGGCTAGCCACAAAACCAGGTTCAACCCACCATTTTTTCTTAAAATGTCCTGTACCAAGTCAGGAAAATTGCCATTGTTATATTATAGTTAGTTGTTGTGTGTGTTACATTTCAATGTTGTGTTTCTGTTGTGGCTAAATTCTCCTCTTATATTTGATAGGTTTCCCTCAGTTTTAGTTTGTTACCCGGATTTGGTATTTTTTTCTCAATCGATTTATGAATTTTGAACAGTGGTATACTACTGTTGCCTTTATTTAGTTAGGAATAGGTAACTTGAAAAAAAACAACGTTCCGAGGTTCTCAAAGCAGAGTGTAAAAAAAGCAAAACTTTATAAGCAGAATATGTTGATGGCTGTATTAAATTATTTATTTTTACTAGACAAGTCATCTTCTGAGTTAATTTCAAACATGCATTCAATCATATCATTTTGAAATGAAATGAAACACAGCCCTGTTTGAGCCATTTAGATCAGCGGAAAGTGTTGGTAAGGTGGAAACGTCTGAATTTTTTGCTACATGTGCACTCTATAAGATAGCATGGAATGCTTTCTATAGATGCAAACGAAATACTGCAAGGGAAATACATGAGGATAGAATAGAAGTCAACATTATTTTTTACTTATAGCACGTGTTCTCATATAGCACATTTCTCATTTAATTAATTTAGTTATTTTTATATGCAAAACATTACTTATTCAACATAAAGTATGCAATGTTCTTCTGATTTAGGGCGTGTTAATCTATAGCGCTAAGGAAGTTTTCTCTGAGTACACAATGTTATCACATTTTTTTTTCACAAACAGACTAATGGAATGATACAACTCCTACAATCAAACAACTGATTTACATTCATAGAGAAAAATAAACAAGAGCAAGACAAACGTTGAAAATGAAAATCAGACAAATGAAATACAATTTAATCAAATAAGAAGAAAATTTAAAAAACTGCATTTAATGGATTTTTTACATCATTTTAACAATTTTATGCCTTATAATTAAAACGGAATTAAAAAAAAAAATAGTTTACTATTAATAATTTTGGTATGACATACAGCATATCTATGTTATGGTCATGTCAATCTTATTTAATAAATAAACACGATTCCAGCAATCAGAAATTTGTAACCGAAAACTGCTTAACAACATTAAAAAAAATTTTTTGTGATGAAAATATCTCTTTCTAAATTTTAGTTGTTTCATAGCACTTCTTACTAGTAAAAGCAACAATGTCTTTAGACAATTTGCGATTAGCTTTGGTGCATGATATCTATATTGAAAACATCAAATAAGATTTTCTTAATTTATATTTCATAAAATGCAAACAAAATATTATATTGACTATTTTCATTTTACATTAATAAATAAGGCCAAGATACCGAGTCTTATATTCGAGCAATGCGTTTCAGTATTAAAAAGTAGTTTCTATGGTGCTTGCGATTGCTTTTAATATGTTTAATATGAAGTTTAAATAATTATTCAGCAAGCAGTTGATTTATGTCGTGCTGGAATAATTCAAGGAATACCGTATCATTTTTCACAAAATGTAAGTAATATAAAACTACAACTACTATCAGTTTGTTTGTATGAGATATCACTAATGTTATAATATTAGTCCATAGAAATATTTGTTTATTGATTTGTTTTAAAAATAATTTATTTGTGATTTGTTTTCATGTTGTTTTTTCCCCTTATTTAGTGACGTTGTATTATATAGAACACATTCTAAATAAAACCTAAGAATAAAGAAATAGTAACAATAAACCAACAATTTAAAAGCAAGTATACTGTAATAAACAAGACTACTTTGAGACTGGCGAGTAAAATGTGCACTTTCGAATCATCATAGTTTAAAGGTTAATCCTGTTGCTGTCCGTATTTTTTTCTGATTTCATTTCGTGTGCCAGAAAATATGAAAGCTCGATATCTTTGAAGTCTCATGCCAAACAATGACGTCGTTAAAAAAAATGCCGTAATGACTGTTTCATTTTGGATCCATTGGAGGAAAATATTTCTCAAATGTTTGTGCTATTTTCATATTTTCTAGAAAGGGTGTGCTAATGTGTGGCATGCGATAATGGGGAGTGATAAAGGGTAGACATGCAATAAAGGGGTGTGCTAAAGGGTTTGCAAAAAAGATCAGCGATCCGGATTAAACAGCAGCATATTTATCAAATATTCAATACTACTGTATTAACTACTAATTATATCATAAATGTCTACAATGAATAACAATAATATTGATATCGTTAATTTTATACTCTCAATTAATGATTTAATGGTTTATGGTATGATATGTAAAGTAAATAATAGATTGATATTAGGGCGATTATGATTTCGTTTTATTTTGACATTCTATTCAGCTTTCTTGGAGGCTGTGCTAGTGATAATTGAGAAAAGGTATCATTTCTGTCCCTATAAAAATAGCTTTCATTCGCCCAGACAGTTTTCCTGGCGGAATGAATATACCATATGACCGATATCGAATACCACAGTAAATATAAAATGTATATAGTCAATAACTCATTTTCTTAATGATGTGTACGCATACTTTGTAGAAAATATCCATCAATATACTTTTGGTTATAGTTATGTTTTTGGTACTTTCGTATTTTCCCTTCATATTAAAAAACAATACCTACTGGTAAAGTAATGTTTGAAATCTAGTTTAATCAAAATTTCTACGTTCAACAGTTAATTTTTGTTTCTTATATAAATTGATCAGAATTATATTAAGTGGTTATATGTACCTGTTTCGGTATTTACCCATAATTGCTTTTATTACTAAAGTTATTTAAGGTTAATAAACTGCAACAAAATACTGCAACTAACTTTTTGTTCGTTTCAAAAATAAACTTTTTTCCACCTAGTATGTTAATGGACAGGAATGAGTATGATTGTAATAATAAATGAATTTCGATACCCTCGATTTTTTTTAAGAAATCTATTGTATACATATATATGTCTTCGGATGTTATTCTGGTTACTTGGTAACATTACAAGATGGTATTTGATATCGGTCACACATGAGTCTTTTTCAAGTGGACCTATGTATAGTTACATTTTTTTTCAACCTTTTTTATAACCATTATTATCACTGATTATTCATAATAAGTTACGTTTTCGGTTCACATAGACATGTTGCTATACAAGATAATTGACAACGGCAAATTGTTAAAATCAGATAAGAAATCTTAACTCGAAAATTGTATCGACAAGACACATGCAAATTTAGAATAAGTTCAGTTTTAAATCTACCTGACTGAACTATAAGAACAAGCACTAAACTGATAAAGATGTGTAAAAAAACGTCTTTGAAATTATTCAAAGTTAAAACATATTGCTTTTACAGACTACACATGGAAGATTGCTTATCTTCGCCTAATGTCGATCAAAATTAAGAAAAATCGTTATTTAATTTGAATAGTAATAATAAACTCGCCGAAGGATCGTGTATTAGAGTATTGAAATCAAATGATTCGAGTTAATACCAAGCAATATCCCATTCTCATCTATACTATTAAACGAGAAGACCTCATTTTGTGTGTCGCTTCTCTTCCTTCCACAATAAATTAATCATTATGCCTCTGTGTCCTATAGGTTCCATATATTGTCGCATTTGTCCTCCATTCTTTTGACTATTCAGTTTGGGTTATTTTGGGAGAAAAACGAAAACAACTGCGTCCATCATTTTTCCGTCATTGGAAGAAATTTTAAGTCAGACTAGACATCTGGTTTGCGTTTTTTCTGTACTTTGTACATACCAAAGACTATGAATAACGTGTATTTGCTATCTGATATCATTTTCAAGTTAACTATCCACGGCGGTCACTGAGTTTATTAAATAGAGAGGTTCTGTATAATATGTCAATGACCGCCGTGGATCGATTAGTAAATTGAGAGTTGATAGTAAAAACCAAATACACTTTATGTATAGTAATGTATGTTCATAATATACAGATAAACGCTTACATTATTGAAATAAATAGAAAAGTCAATATAGGTGTTTCTGATGAAAAAAATTAGGAGCCGGGCTAGAAAAACAATTGTCATCTCTCAAAGTACCCAAATCATTTGATACCTTTTCTGAAATTCTTCAGTCGAAAAATCTCTTACAAAAATTCATCGGGTCACTAAGTATATTAAATAGAGAGGGTCTATATAACATATCAATGACCGCCGTGGATTGATTAGTTAACTGAGAATTGATAGTTAAAAGCAAACACACTCTATTTATAGTAATGTATGTTCATAACATACTAAACGTATGTTCATATTGAAATAAATAGAAGAAACATAAATGGAAATTTTGGGAAAAAAGGAGAAGGGGTTGAAAAACAATTGTCCTGTCCCCCAGTACCTATAACTTTTTATCAGCTTTCCTGAATTATTCTCCAGTCATTAATTCTTTTACAATAATTCATCCTACAACACTTTACATACTTTCAACCACCCTTGGATGCCCGCGATTTCGCGGGTGTGTTCTAGCATTCGTTATAAAACCTATAAATATCTAACCGCGAATGTTTTGGGCCCGCTGTTTTACTTTAGAAAGGTTTTCAGTATACAAAGTAATCTGTATTGTATTGTAAGATTATCTTTTTAAAATAGCATTGTGTTAAATTGCAGTTAACATGTCAATTGTTGGAAAAATACAAAACAATGTATTTTGCTAATACGTGTTCTATGTGTATACATTATTCATACGGAATGTTTTCATTTTAAAATGACCATAACAATTGAATTACTTATAAATCAGTAAAATCTATGAAAGTATTTATTTAGAAAGAGAGAAACCATTAAAAAGACATTATGCACTGATTTGACACGGAACAAATTTTGTATAATCAATCATTCAAACGATAGGTTGATGAAATATAAGGTAAGTTTGCAATTGTAATATGAAATCATTCCCTGATCAATGGACATGTCGAAACTTGCAATGTTTAGAAAATAATATTCATTAGTTTGAACACATTATGAAATTTAGACTGTTCAGTAATTTTTTCTGATTACCCGCACGAGAACTGTCTGAACAATACCAACCTTCTGCAGCGAATGAGTTCGAAAATTTACTGAAATATCGAACAATTACTCAGGGCTTTTACGTTTGAAATTTTACTCAGAGTACGGATTTTTTTTATTTTACCTTTTACTTAATAAGGTATTATTCAGACTTAATTTGCTTCAGTCTAGCCTATTGTTCATAAACGATGATCAATTGGTTAAAATGATTTTTTACAGTGGATTATGTAGAAGTTCAGAATAATGGAAACCGTTACGTCAACATGCGGAGCAGTAGAAACTGCTTTCGTAAGACTCTCTCGTTATTGTCGTGTCGTTGTCATTACAGGTTGGCCTGGTCCTTGGTTGTTATTTACAGCTCTTGTTTGTCAATACAATTGTTGCCAGGACTGAAAAGGACATCTCTGAAGTATAATTGTTTAGCATCATGACTATGAATTATTCCTCCCTGTAATATACTAATGGCCTGCATCTGAATGTTGTTTTGTTTGGTCTTCATAGTACAGAAACACAACTTTGATTTAATTTTTATATGGATTCAACAAAACATTATACGAAGAAAAAATTCCTGAAAAAAAATGCATTCATCGGTTCAATAAAATGAAAAGAAATTCATGTGACGTCAATAATTTTTGTCAACATAACTATTAGAAGTTTGATCATTGCTTACGAGTCGATTTGTAATGTTAAAAACAATAATTACATGTCTTAATAATGGCATGGTATCAGTCAGCTGCTGCTGCAGCTTCATCTTCTGTTTCGATATGAAATTTAATAATATTATTGATGTCCGATGTATCAGTATTCAAATACATTGAAATTTGTTTAAAGTTTTAATTCTGTCGTTTTTTCCTAAATCGTTGTCAAAAATTTGTTCAATTTTCATATTTTGATGGAATTTGTAGTTATCGAGGATATGCATTTATCAATTACACATAAAGTATCAAAAGTCAAAGAACAAAAATTCAACGACAAACCGGCTATCCACGGTTAAGTTTAACGATGATCCGTTTCGTGATTGGATAAGTACTTTTCTGTAATTGTTTCATTTATAAGTTCAATATTGGAAGCCTTCGGAATTTTAATACTAAATAGTCATCGAAAGATTTTTCAACAATACAGATAATAAAGAAGTTGAAAATAAATATTTTGATTAGCCATACCAATACGGCCAAGAAGACTTTGGTGAATAAGATAGCTAAATTATGATCCTCAAAGTTATAGTGAACTGGTCCTGTTTTGTTTTTAAAAGCATCTATGAAAGCGTTTCAATGACTTTGTAAATATTTTGTGTAAATGATAGAATTAAAGGCTTGACTAACATGACTTATTCCTTTTAGTTTTAAGTTTTTACCTCATGCAGCGTCGTCAAATAGTACAGAAGGCATTTATTAAGTGCAATACCGAACAAGTTATACAGAAAAAAACAAAAGAAACGTTTTAGTGTAAAAGCCTTCAAACTTAAGGAAGTGAATTGAATAAAAAAAACACTGTTGTTTTAAAGTAATTTCTACAATAAATTCTTCAACTGTTTTGGTTGTTTTACATTCCAGGCTTTTATATATTCGATTTTGAACGTTCCTGATGAAATCTAGATATGCGTTTCAGACGCATGAAATTATGTAACGTGTTGTTTTCATTTTTTACAACACTTGGTCGATACCTCTACTGGTATGCTATCAGCCTCAGGGTAATATCAGCTCAGTAGTAAGTACTTCGGTACTGACATGATTTATAACAAACCTTTCTTAAATTGTATGTTTATACATTTTGGAATTATGGTGAGACTAAGGCTATTTTTTCAGGATTTCTTTGTCATAAAGCGCTTCAACTGTTTTCAAAAAACAAACGCAGTACTAGGGATTGAACAACATAATATACTATAATTTTCCTCGGAGTTCAGTAATTTTATGATTAAACTTTTTTTTTGTATCAATAGATTTATTTCTGAGTGTGAAATCATATTTCCAAAATGCATTACTATCTTTGATATGAAGTTTAATAAACGTGTTCAATAATATATTTTCTATAATGATTTAAGAAAGTAAATAATACTTGACTTTAAAATCCAAGGTTTCACTGCAATCAGGCACTAAACAATTAGTTGAAGATTGATCCTTTTGTCCAAGTGGTATGTATTTCGTTCATAATCAAAATTACGCACATATCAAACCAACTGCAAAATATTCAATCATTAAAAACAGCTAATAGAAAGAATAATGTATAATTTGAAAATAGAAGTTCTTCTGTTTGGTCACATTTTGGTAAGTATATAACCATCTTTTGGTTTTGTGAAAATCAGTACAGGAACAAAAATCGTAATTGTATATTCAAAATCAGTCTCGACTGCTAAAAGTATACCATATTTGTTTGAAAACGTATAATAGAAATTCTTTCTCATGAAATTTTTAAAGTTTGAAGCGAGATATGTGTCCAATTTCGGATATGATTTTTATAAATAGTTAACATTCAAACATCTACCAAACATTCACCAACTTGATAAACTTGTCTGATTTGTTGTAACTAAATTTACTGCAGCCTAAAGCGGAGTCTACAAACTAAAATACTGAAGAATCCTATTTTTTTAAACATTATTTGGAAAGAAAAAGTAAGTGTTATTTGTCGATCAGTCGTTTAACCTAAATTATAATTTTGCAATTTGCTAATAGAATATGATATAATACGACAAAGATTAAACAGATGATCCTATAAGTATCATGTACTTACATTAAACGGTCAGATGACTGATTTATTCATGTATGTATTTCGATTTTTCCTTAACAATGTTCCGTATAGGTAAAAGATAAGTTTGACATATGTTAATAAAAGAGGACAATGTTGTCGGGAAATATAACAATATTTCTGAACTCCAAGATAAATTCACAATGAGAAAGTTCATTAACACAAATTAAAAAAAATTAACACAATCAAACCACGGAACAAGTAAAACAACTGCAATATCACTGAATTGGGACATGTATTTTTCAAAATATGGTGGATAAAAACTGGTTTTATAGCTAGCTCTACCCTCCATCAGCCAGGTGTGTCATTTTTGCAATCATACCATATCTTATTAGTGTTGCAACACAAACAGTCGGAAATATTTTCATTATAGGCAGAATGTTAGATGATACTGTTATAATTTCTATTGATTTATATGATTAAACTGAAAAAGAAAAGAAGGCTTTAAATAAATTTCAGGAAATACATTTGCATTCATATCTACCAAACGACCATCTAATTAAATAGGGAAATTTTAGATTGATGATATTGTGTGAAAGTGTAATGTAAAGAGTTGAAAGGTCAACACTGTCAACAGAATCAAAGGCACGCAATTTATCTTAAACATTCAAAGAATGGTTTGCAATCCAAAAATAGTTAATGTCACTATTTTCATATATTTTATTACAAAAGTATGTGACAGGTTGGTTCTTTGATAGTAGTTAAGGAACTAGTTAAAAGCATTAAAAAAGATGTGTTGTATAGTACGTACTAGAGGCCGCGATAAAACTATATTTTACTGTTATTTTTGTATAGTTTAGGTAACCAATACATAGTAGGGACCTTCAAATATTCAGAAGAAACCTTAAGCAGTGATGTAGTTATGATATTTTTGTTTACTATATGACTCTTTTCATTTTTAAGAACGTCCGTGTAGTAATAACGGCATACCGCCACCATCATATTGTTGGCTACTTTGTCGGCCAGTACGAACACAAACCGTTTTGAAAATTCTTAAAGTTTTTTTCTTATTCTGTAAATAGCCGTATTATGTACTATTTTATTCATTTCTAAATTATTTTCAAAATGTGATATTCGAATATCCACAAATTCATACAATTATTTAATTTAGAATAAAGCAATTTTTTTATCAGATTTTTCCCCTTTATATCAATTTTACGAAACGAGGAAAGAGCGTATTATGTGAACTGACGACACTATTTCCAATTTAGTTTAGATGGAGAACGATATTTTGCTCTTTTTTTCAAAAACTTTTAACTTCTCTTTCTTGGACGACATTGATATCCCCCGCAATAATATGGCCACAGGGATCATAATCTAAACTTTTCAAGTTAAAGGAGAACGCTTTTCTACATTTACGTCTGATGTTACTGACGTAGAATAAAAAAAATAACCTCTGCCTGGTTTTTTTTTGTATGTGTACGGAATAATATGTGGATCTGTGTTATCAAAATGGCAGGTATACAGTTTTGAATGGTAAAGTCATTTAATATACTCGATAAGTTGATAAGAACAATACCTCTGTTAATATATTTCATTTTCAGAAAGTGTCGTTTATAATCTTCAGGTTTATCGATACGCGAAAAAGCCTATGGTGGTAAAAAAGCTATAATTATACACGAAAACTCACAGAGTAGGCTGTAGAAAGACATAGTGTCACACTCTTTGAAAATATCTGTTGGTATTTGACATAGCCAACATAATAATTGATGCCTACCATTGTTTATAAATATAATAAAGAGATTATCAAGCGTATAAATTTTACGATGTTTAATTCGTTGATTTCGATTGATAAGTTTGCCATGAGACCTATTACGTTGTCTTTTATCAGTAACATTCATGACATCAATAGACGAAGTTTTAGATATGTTCCCTTGACCAAGCATATTTTCACGTAGACACAGGGGATAAGCTGTCCTAAGGCGTTTAATCCAAGAGTTCAATAATTTTAAGTGAATAACTCAAATTGTTTATGTGATTGCCCTTGTTGTTACTGGATCGTTTCGAGGAGTTGGAATTTAAAAAATTGAATATTGTGGTTGTGTCGAATTTCGTAGGTTTCCGGAAGCGGTATAGTTGTGCTTGTGTTCGTTTAAAAATTGCGGAGCCCAAAACAGGTAAAATTGTTTTTTTGTCTTTTCTCCGTGTACACGCGTTGTTTTAAAGAATTACTAAGTCGCTAGGTTGATATGTACGGTATAGTTGTATGTGTGTGTTCTTGATATTATATCTGACCTTGTTATCGAAATAATATCCATTGAAAATTTACGGAAGATCTTCGTAACTCCAAGAATTTTGTTTGTAATGATAGCCGTAACTTGATTATACGATATTTATAACTTCGACATGATCATAGTATCTTGTAAGTGATGATCGTAACTTTCTCTATTTGCTGATAGGGGACTATATATACATCGTGTTTGAATTTTTGATAGTGTGGCTAGAAGATGTTTTCTCGGTTGTCCCACTTTTTAAAATTACAGGTAAAAAAGTAATAAAATGTTGTCGCTCATTAGGGAATATGTTTGTTGGACAATTGGGGAGTTTTAATGTGGAAAAATTGGGAATTGTTATGTAAGTGATTAATTTGTTTTATAGTGTGTTGCATTTAATTAAAGGTTACTAATCAATGTAACTATAAAATATTAAAAAAACATGAACAAATAATAATATTATTTACCTACATCTTTCTAACCTGTGTGTACATGTAATTTTATTTCCATAATACTATTTTATGCACAAAATATGAATAAGTAAATTTGGAAGGTGTAAGAAGAGTTTAACACTGTCCGTATTAGAGATGACCAGGATAATGACGAACGAACGTACGAAAGCGTAACTTGACGAATCGTACGAAGCGGGAGCGGTAGTTTATACATATTAATGAATTAATCCAACATAAAATCGTTCAAGTGAAAGAAATTGTATGGTTCTGCATGTACTTTAAAGAAATATTACCTGTTTATAAGTTCACTCCAATCATAAATAGCTTAATGTTTGCTGCAATAGAAAAAGGTGCACTCGATATTCAAGACTCTGTTTTAAAATTTGAGGTCCCAAAAGTGTTTTTGGGGGGTATAAATTGGTGAAAGCATAGATTTCAAATTTTACCATTTTGATATAATTTATCTTGTATTTTAAATCTTGTTTTCTTTTCCGAAATTTATCTATCTTCGTTGGCTTTATATGTCCCTAAACAAGCCAGATTAGGCTGATTACAAGGAACCCTGATCAAATCAAAGAAATAAGTTCCTAATTTATTTTTTTTTTAATATTTTGCATGTCGTAAAAGGGGATGCTACAAAAATAGATATTGAAGTGTATTACTAGCGTATAATTTGATACTTTTGCTAATCAGAGTGCAGTTGAGTTGCATCCTTATGGTTATTCAATTAGCTTATTCATTATAATTGCAAATTTATACGAATACTATTATCCAATTTACCACGTCATAGGAGGCGCATACGGGTGAGGGTCCAATCTTTGAGTACTAAGGAATATAGCCCTAGAAAATTTGGACCAGATCATCCTACCCACGCACACAGATGGACTTTAAGTACATTTCAACTCGCTGAGTATCACATTATGGCATAAAAAAAATTAAAAAAAATCAGACAGAGAATTAAAACATCATTTTTAAATGTTGGTTTAGACATTCTTGAGACAAATACATTTTCTTGTGTGACATTTGTCCGATTGCTATATGGCTTCATGTGAAAATCGACAATTTAGGACAAAGCTCTTATTTTAATTATAGTAAACATGTAATTACCGGAAATTAAGTTATTTTGTACCTATTTTTCTACAATGGGTATATTACTAAACGAAATCCTTCTACATTTCAAACGTCAAAAATAATTACCTATAGACTTGAAAGGCTTATTATTGGGAAGAAGCGAAATACATTATTTTCTCATCGAAACTCCAAAGTGATAACAAAGTTTACTATTTACGAATGACATACATTTGTACACCATGCCTCAACAGCACTTTCTGGGTTTGAATCGTTTATTGTATTTCCGTTAGTTCTACCATTGGTGTCTAGGATCATAACTTAAATTTTTAAACGAAATTTCCTTCCACGAGGACCAAAACTGCATTGACTAGAGGTATAAGGTAGGATTGAGATCTCACAAAACATGTTTAACCTAGCCGCATGTTTGCGCCTATCCCAAGTCTCTGGCCTTTGTTAGTCGTGTACGTATTTTTTTAAAATTTTAGTTCGTTTATATGTGTTGGAGTCTAGTATGACGTCCATTTTCACTGAACTAGTGCATAATCTTATTGAGGGGCCAGCTGAGGCCCACTTCCGAATGCGGGATTTCTCGCGGAGTTGATGACATTTGGTAGCCTTCGCCTGTTATCTGCTCTTTGATCGGGTTGTTGTCTTATTGACAAATTCCCCATTTCCATTCTGAATTTTATTTAGAAATATTTTTTGCTGATTTTATTTTGTAACAGCGATCCAGTTTTTTGCCTAATGGTGAAAGGAGAATATGTCAGGAAATCAAAATAAGACTTGCAATTTCAAGGGAACATTTTGATTATTTTTGTAGTGTTATTTTGTGATAATTTAACAGAATTACAGCCAATTGAATTGAGTGTGTAGGTAAAGGTATAATTTTTGGTTGGCTTGCTTGTTAGCTAAACAATGAAGTCAATAATATATAAGGTATACTACTCTCCTTTTATTATGGGTCAAAGAACGGCCTTCAGCACGAAGCCTTGGCTATAATGTATGTTTGTTTTCATAAGCTTTGGTTGGGTTTTTTGGGGGGAAGGGGTGTTCTACCTCACAAACGCTATTGGTATTGTGTGCATACACATTAGTATCTGCATTTTTCTTATAAATTTGTTGTGAGGTTCTAATGTCGTCATTTGCATTTTTGATGGACCAAGTAAGCCTTGTATGAAATCTGATGACCAGTTTAAAACTAAAAAGATTGTTCCGTCAGAGGTTGACAGGTATGATAACAGACTACCATATGCATTTTAGGGGGGAAAGGGGGGGGGGGGTCTAGGATGAAATTTGAAAAGGCAGGACATGAAATTGAATGTAGTGTAAAAAAAGCGGATGACAATTTATGTAATAAAAAAGTCAGGATTCACATATATAAAAAGGCAGGACCGAATAGGGTGAAAAATAAAAAGGACAGAGATCACAAAAAGTGCAAGACACCATTTAACATACTGCAACCTCCCCCTCCTCATTAAAAAAACATTTTTAGACGGGCTAAAAAAAACCGACATATCTTTTATATATAAACTGATCAATGAGATTACATATAAAACTTTAATACCCAATTAAAAACACAGATAAAGAAACGATCCCACAGTATCACATTTACATATTGTTTGAGAGAATCTAAATTATGCATTCATATCTGTACGAGTAAAGTAAAAGTTGTCGGTGCACTCGAATACTCCTGAGCGTGATGTTTATTTCATCATGCGTCCAACAATTATAAAAACTACATGTATATGATATCGTAACATACGTTACACTTTTAAAAGTCTTTTATCGATAAATCATGAAAACCATTTAAAGTTGGTATATATATAATACATTTCTCTCTATTATCTTCATTGCATCCGAATACAATTCAAACATATAGATGATTACATAACAACACCTTTTGGTTTTAGGTACGTTTGTAAACATACAATTACCGCTCCTTATACGTTCGTTCGTCGAGATAGGTTCGTTCGTCAATATCCTGGTCATCTCTATTAGGGACTCTATTCGTATACTACGAAAGACAATGGTTGATAACGGTGTCCCGTACCTAATGAAAGACAAACACAGAGAGATATAAGTCGAATTCTAAGTAAAACCACAGAAAGGGCAGTATAAATACTGTGAAGGAAATAGAACATGAATATAGTTGAATATGTAAACACCTTTTTACATATTTATGTCCAATATCTATCGCTTATTTGTTATCCGAATTATTTTTTTTTTTTTTTTTTGGTTCTTAACTTTTACTTTACTGAATTTTTATAGCATCTTGTTGTTTCTTCATGAATCATTTTTCCGATTCGCAACTTTATTTAAAATGAATACATTTTATTTTTATAATGTACATCACCATCTTGTTACTTTCTAATAGGTAAAAATTTACATGCACGGTTATTATTGTAGATTTTAAGTCTTCCAAGATATAGCCAGCCAACTCCAAGGCATACCAACAAATAGTTTAATGTCTTACAGAATAATTAAATATTTCGTGATTACCAAATAGTCTCAACCAATTAAAACGCACTTCAATTTCATACTTTGTATTACCTATAACTGTGTCTTTTCAAACGTCCCTGATTACACTTTATAGACAAAATGCGCTTCTTGCATACACAATGGTCTATTATCGTTGTTGAGTTTTATGGACGTTGTTGAAAGATATTATAGATATTACCTCATGACAGTACTGAAGAGAAACTGATATGATTGAATTTAGCCTATCAAGATTTGTGTGTTATGTTATCATCACAAAAATATAAATGAAAAAATGGAAACATTTAAAGGTAAAAACATATAATGAATCTCTCTAAAAATGTTTAAAAAAGTAGCAGTATAAAAGTTTACCTGATTCTCCTCATTTCTTGTGTAGTCAAATTAAAATGATTCTGTAGATTCGTTTGTGCATTAGTTTAACGTGTGAAACAAAACAAAGAACAAACGTGTATTTACATTCAGCAAGGCTTCGTTAATAAAATTAAAACAAATACGGTAACAATTTGAATGATATACATGAGAGATTTTGTGAAATTGTTGATAAAAACTGTTTATTTTTATTTATTTTTTTTTGCTTTAAAAAAGTAGAAATAGAAAAATGAAAAAAACAAACTAGCAGTATATAGATTGCGAATCCAGTTTGTTCATTTACACTGGCGAGTTTGTCTATTGTAGAATAAAGGATGTTGGGGAAAACTCCGTTTGTTTGCATTTGAAAAATACAAGATACATGATTTGAAAGTATTTTTCAACAACATTTCATTAGCAGAATCCAACATATATTGATTACTAAATGCAATTCATTTTACTATAGGTACGATGAATTATCATTTTAAGTGAAATCATTCCTAATGTGGAATTTTTGGAGGTGCGATAAATTTTCATTATAGTTTTATATGATAATTCGACATGCGACAACTGAAAATAGTCTTAATATGACTTTAATATTGATCATTATACAATTTAAAATACAAGCTAGTCGTATATGCGTACTTGAATATACTTTAGGAATGACTGTAATATTTTTTCTTTCTTTAAAGAAATAACATCAACAATGTAGTGCACACTGAATAAACTGAATAGCAGGTTATTTTAAAGTGTGCACCACATTTTTTAAGTTAAAAGCTCAAATATGACTGCTGAGATGAGTACAGACATATATCCAAAGTTGGTGGAAATGATTGTTAGAAACAGTTATGCGGTTGATATTATTTGATCTGTCGACACCGTTGATCAGGCTAGACAGATAATGGAAGATAATCAAAAGTAGTTAATGAGGAATTTGTCATTAAACATTGAATTGGTCAATGGAACAGGTTTTAACGATGATTTGGCAGCCGAGACACCTTATATTTACCTTTCAAGAAATATTACTTTGTCTAAGACAAGATTTGAGTTCTTGAAAATAGAATTTAAACTATGAAAACATAAGATTCCTTGATGTATTAATGTAACGAATCCAAGCAAGGACCAAGTTCAGTTATGTATTTTCCGATGAAAGTAATGTAACATATGGTACATACGATGGCAGATAGGTCCTGTGAGTACATGATTACACCAACACAACATGATATCACCTACCAAGTAATTGTTCATTTCTCGATATGTTATGTAGTGTAGTGCAGTTATTGCATCAAGAATCCGAGAACTGATAGTGAAGATGATAACAAAAATTATGGTTGAAAAGCGATACGAAAATTTCCAAAAAATCTGTATAATTTGTTAGAAAAGATTAGGACCTACTTTTTCCTTGACATCAACATCATTTGTGATATATATATCATATGTCAAAAATTACTTGTTGTTAACTATGTGCTTTGTCTATATGCCTTGTTATGATTCTTCGTTACATATATTTAACGTGGATCTGTATATACGCGTACTTATACATCCCGTCATTGTGGTATTGGACTATGGCAAAGTTATTCCCTTTTGTGCTTCTTTGTTACCTACTATGTTTTTTTTTTCATGAATAAGATTAGAAAACAATGTTGACTGCTGTATATTTGACATTTTCACCTATTATTCGTTGTCAATATAATAGAATTTGATGCGACTGTCATACAAGTGAAAGGTTTAACTACCTATTAAACCAGGTTCAATCCACCATTTTCTTCATAAGAAAATGTCTGTACCAAGTCAGGAATATGACAGTTGTTATTCATTCGATGTGTTTAAGCTTTTGGTTTTGCCATTTGATTAGTAACTTTCTATTTTGAATTTTCCTCGGAGTTCAGTATTTTGAGGATTTCCTTTTTTTTCTGTATTACTGCACTTTGGAAAAAGACAAATTTAGATTTAAAATCAAATGTGAAAATTTGAGACAAAAAAGTAAAAAAACTAGGATATACCTGCTCCAGTATATACTAATCACACTTTTTTCCAAACAGGAAATTTATCTTTTTAATTTGTATTTCTGATTTCAAAAGGTTTTTAAGTGCTATTCAGCGTTTTTTGTTTTTTTTTATCGAAAAAGAAGCTATACGGACAGGAGTTTAATCTACCGGTAAGAAAATAAGATTTTAAAGGGTTTAGAGGGTTTATCAAGTGTTTATGATAAAAATAACGGTGTGCCTATGTATTCATGCAAAACCTTTTACGTGTGGAAATTCCATTTAAAGCAAACCATATCAGTTATAATTGGAACCATGCAATGTCATCTTTCATTCATGTTGAAAGCCAAAATTTCACGAATTTTTTAACATTTCTGATCAGTCAGAGATTCCATCTAGAAAACAACTGTCAAATTAAAATTTAGAAACACTACTTTTGATGCTGTTTTTGATAAGGTTCTAAATTGCCACTTAACAAAAGTTTAGCAACATAATTGTGTTTAACTTTACACTATTATTTTTTTTTATAGAATGCAATAACAAAAGTAATGTAGTTTCTTCTGATAAAATAATGGATTGCAATCAATTGATTCCTAAGGGTATCAACAACCAAGCTTTCAGCACTTCTGTGTTGACATGAATTATCATTGATATGGTCATAAATATAAATGAACTGTTTACAAACTTCGAACTTATGAAATACTAAGGATTTTTTACCTCGGGAATATACATGTATTACCGTAGCTGTATTTGAGTTAAAGTTTTGAAATGTTTGGTCCTCAATACTCCTTACAAAATGTAACTTCGTACTATATTTGGCCTTTTTAACTTTCACTGATGAGTCTTTTGTAGAAGAACTGCGCGTCTGGCGCAAATATGAATTTCCATACTGGTATCTATTATTAATTGATTACATTTGTCAGTAAACGTGATCATCCCTGATCTTTAACATGTTGCAAAACATACTTCAATTAAGTTAGTAGAAAGGCAACATGCATGACTACACGAAACTAAGTAAACTTAATTGAACTTATGTATGTGTATTCCCGATTCATTCCGTGTTAATTGTCATGACGTAAATCATGCGTCGTAGCGGACACTTCACCTGTCGACGGATTTGTTCTTTTTTCTTTTAGAGGTCATCTAATGTCCTAAGTTTTTGTATGTTACCCGAATTTGTTTCTTTCCAATCGATTTACGAGATTGAACCTAGGTAAACTTCTGTCGCCACAATATATTTATTTATTTAGATTCAGTGTTTTTATTTGTCAATTTCCTATACGATTTTCACTAAAAGAGTAGAAAATCGAAACAGGGAATGTACCATAGAAACAACAAGCAGAACAAAGAATTTAAAACAACTCAATTCGAATTTGCATTAATTTTGCCACAGACAAATGCTCATTGGTAAACACATTGTATTGTGTATGATCTAGAAAGTTCAATAGTTTATTATGTAATTATTTTGTTATTCGCTTTGACTTTTCTTAAATTTGAACACCAACCGTTCAAGAGCAGGTATACGAAATATCGTATATGTTTGTATTGTAGAGTAAATAAGACAAAAGGACAATGTTTGCCAAACATTGATTTATTAAAGTCCTACCCATTGTGGATAGAAATGGTCTTCAAAATTAATTATTCGTTCAAATCGTGAACCCTTTTTACAGCATCTTTTACGTACACTACTTAGCAACCAGTCAAGTAACCGATCCACCAACCAAACGTTCCTATTGTCATGATTACATGGTCACAAGCAACGACAGTAGCCATATCAAATTCTCGTATACCTAAGGATATAAATTCTACAGGCACATGAGAAGGTACATTATTTTTAGACCAAGCCATACCATCTGATATAACTATAAATACTATAGTTGCATACTTGTTAGCGTAATAACTAAATAACAGATCTATTTAAAAACTCGGGTGAAGCTATGTTGAATTCATCGTGGTTTCCAACTTTATCCCTTCTTCTTATATGAACTCCTACCAAAGTTATATTCTTGCGTAAGCTTATGTTTCGTCTATGTAGTATTTCTAAAATCGTCTGCTCTGCAGTATTCTCTATATTCTTTCGAAATGTTAATTGCTTCCGTATCTGCCTATCATACATGTTAAAATATTTCCAAGACTGAAGTCCAGTTCCAAGTTGAATAGTATCTGTAGAACTAAAATTTAGCAAACTTTTGTCCTAAGTTGCACATTGCAAAACACTTTTCGAAATCCCTTACATTATCCTTTTGATTTAGTGAATGTCACATTGTTTGAAACACTTTTCGGATGTCAGCATCGAACGGTATGATAAGGTCCATTTGTTTATTTCTTGCAGCAGCAAACGAAGTAAAAAATTGAAACAGTCTATTTCCGAGACCAGCTTGTAAAATAGGACATATTGACCCTTTCTTTTTTCTGTTACTCTATAATAATATGTTGATGACATATCTCTATTGAATAAAGGCACTGTTGAGTTTGTTTCCGTTGATCTAACAAAGAGTTTTTTGAGGAGAGCGTAAACGTAAAATAATAACAGAATACCTAAAAATGAAACAAAACACGAGAGATTATAGAGTAAACAATATTAATAAAATGTTAAGACGTTAAAGTAAATATCAATACACCGATTCGGGCTCACTAACTAGCTAGAAAAAGAAACATTAAGACAAATTTTACGGACAGAAAAATTATAAAATATTCAAACCAAATAAATTAAAATAAAAAGTCAATAAATAAGTTGTTTAAGCATCGGTCACACCTTACCAGATAGCACGAACGGACGCCTAACGGATGAAAATAAAAGTTGTCCGTTGACAAAATTGTTATCCGTTGGGAGTCCGTTGATGTACTGACCGGATAAACCAGACGTGTAACGAATGCATAACGGACACAAACCGGATATGCAACGTACGAGAAACGGAAACATACTGGACAGAACGGATGTCGAACGTACATCCAACGGACGAGTACCGCATAAAACGGACACCTAACGGAAGCGTACAGGATAAAACGGATGAACAATATATACGGAAAAATTAAAGGCGACAATAATAATACATGTACATCGCATAAATATTCAAAATGTTTAGGTGTAACTGATTTTGGTTTATTCTTCAAAATACCGCAAAAGTTCAGTGTCTGACCTGAATAAGAGCTGCTTGATTGTGAAGAGATGGACGGACGTCTAACGGATAACAACGGACCTCTAACGGACATGAACGGATTGACAAAAATTGTCCGTTAGGCGTCCGTTCGAGCTATCCGATAAGGTGTGACCGAGGCTTTAATAAAACCACCAAAGACCAGATATACAAGTAATTAGAAATATTAGTTGTGTGCCATTGCTGTTATCAAATAGTTCGTTACTATGTGTTTGAGCGTCATTTGCACTTCAAAGTTGTTCCTGTTTTGCTTTTGTTCTCCTCTAATATTTGATATGTTTCCTTCGGTTTTGGTTTGTAACCCGGATTTGTTTTCTGTCAATCATTTTATGACTTTTGAACACCGGTATACTACTATCGTTTTTTTTTTATTGTGAAGTATTTATATAATAGATAGCTTATGACGCCTATATTTATGTTTAAAATTAATGCAATTATTCATTTGTTTTAAAGGAAATCATAAGACGTCTATAGGTTTTTTTTGGTACTTTTTTTAACAGTAAGATGGATTGTTTTCTATATAAAGAAAATATAATGAATTTCATAGCAAGACTTAATTATTTTCGCAAATGTTTAAAAATGCAAATATTTCTCTGTTTATCAAAACTAATGGAATGTAATTTGCAATGTCAACATTTTAAAGATAACGATGCATAAACGTATGTGTGTGATGAATGACATTTTGCATTTATCGTTTGTCTCTGTATAATTCTATTTTGAAAAAAACATTTAGGAACTTTTAGTCTCCAGTACTCTCCAACTTCGTTCTTTATTTGGCCTTTTAAACATTTTTTTAATCGAGCGTCACTGATGAGTCTTTAGTAGACGAAACGCGCGTCTGGTGTGAATATAAAATGTTTATCCTTGTATCTATGATGAGTATATTTAATAGTATTTGAATGATATAAGAATAAAGATATATATAAACATTTCTGTGTTTTAAATAGGAGTTCAATTATTTCTTCACTTCATTAACATTTTATGGAAACCAATAACCATCATTGGGAAAATAATAGTTTCGAAATACGGGAGTGGTTGTTCACTAAAACGTATGATGAATTTGAAGTGAAAATATACTATATGTCTTGTTAACACTTTATCGAATGTCACACTTTTTTTCACAGCATTTTCGGCAAGTTTAATATACAAAAAATATAACACAGGTTTAGCACTCATCAGGTTAAAACAAATGTCAATATATCAACAACAATAAAAAAAAAATTCAATAAGATATGGATTTTAATCCATCTTCATATTTCTCTTCTGATGTAACAAAAACAAAATGTTAGTTTCGAAAAATTGGCTACATAATTATTAAATCAAAATTCAAGCTTCCGTACTTAAACAATTCGTATTTTTTTATGTATGATTTCAACATGTGACGCAGTAGAATTCAATACTATCAGTCCAACCAATCTGGCCAATCAAAGATTTTCACAATACGTAGGCCAGATTGGTGACGTGAGTTAAACGTGTTCTTGACAGTCGGTAACTAATCAATGACTTAACTAGTGACTCTTATGCCTAGATCAGACATTTTCGGATTTGACGCCGACAGAAAAATAGTTAAACACACCTCTTCTGGTTCCTACGCTATCCATTAAATTATTTTTTTTTTATAAAAATCAGTCCTATGTAAATAACTTGTAAAACTTAAAAAAGATTGTGCCCTAGTACACCGATTCCCAATCCGCACTATCATTTTTTATGCTAAATTGACTGTGACAATGGGGAGAAATCTATAATTTGGCATTAACATTAGAAAGATCATATCATAAAGAACGTGTGTACTAAGCTTAAAGTTGATTGGACTTCAACTTCATCAAAAACTACCTCGACCAAAAACTTTAACCTGAAGAGAGACAGGCGGACGAACGGACGAATGAACGAACGGACGGACGCACAGATCAGAAAGCATAATGCTAAAAAATGTGGCATAAAAAGCATTCAATGCATGTTTTTATTATTATTTATTTGAAATAATCTGACCAGTTTGATTTTTTGAAGCGAAGTCGTTTTCGTGTCGCTGCTTGTTGTAAAACTAGTCTTACTGTCGATATCATACTTATTGTTGCTTATTAGTGAGATCCTACATTTTTTGTCGTTTACGGAGTAACTGGAAATATGTTGTTTTCTTCATTTCAATTAATTCCAAGATTTTCACTTTGAAGCGATTTACATATACACATTCTGCATATACACAAAATGTATATATTAATTGTTCAAGATTTTAATAAACACATATATGGTGCTTAATTAATTTGAGCTTCGTTACTGTTTCTGTTGCATTATCAAATATCTAGTTTCTTTTATTATTCATATTAGTTTATATATTTCAAAACATTCATTCTTAAATGCATGCATACATATAAATTTTGAAATCTAAATCAAGTTCCTCTTGTATAGAACAAAACATAAACTATGCTCTGCAAGAATCACAGTTTATATACTTATAAAATGCAGATCGTGGCAACAAAAATATTGACAAAATCAAAAGTGGTAACAAGTTAATTAAATATGTCGAAAAAATCTAAATCTATGAAACAACAGGATACAACTAACATTTAACATCGCAGATGAATCAGAAGTTGCATTCAAGACATACAATGCATATTGTTGGCTGCAAGGAGTGATTACGCAAAATCAATCTAATTTAAGTCATCTGACATCATATGCCAACAGTATTGGAAAGGCTCTATCAACGACTTACGTTGTAAAACAAACAAATTCACGATGCAAACCAAATAATCAGTTCCGTTGATTTGATTTTTTTCTGCTTTTTTAAGTCATTGTAATAAAAAGAATCTTTTTTCCAAGAAATGAAATATCAAAATATATTCGAATCGTAGATAAAAGGATTCCAATTTTGGACATCAAACGTGCATTTGGTCTTCTACAGACTCATTGGCGACGGTACACTTACATTCTTGAATAAGTTTTTGGTTTTTTTAATCCTTTGATTAGTTGTCCTATTTGATAGTTTTACAACGATCATACATTCCACTTCAATAGTGGGATGTTTAAGACCACATACATTGTAAGGATATTTTGTATGAATACACAATGAGGAAAATTGTTATCGTTGCTGCATTACACAATATACTTTACGTCTATTTCATAATGTTAATGGAACTTTTCAATCATCTGTAATACACGCATGGAGCTAAATAAAGCAACTTCAGTTTTTAAGGCTGTGTCTAAAAAACATATGTTGACTTATAAACAATGTATTTTCAATTTGATATCATATCTACTAGACACAAGTGTATATTTTAATAAGTTAGAGCTTAATAGACAAGTGATAGAAACATATACGCTATATTATATTGTTGTGCGTTCAATAATTATTATTTTATTTTGAGTCCTTTAGTTGAAATGTGCGTTTACTAAAGTAAATTCAATTTTCCAATTTAACACTTTCCTTTTATATGTAGGAACATTACCACAGCACCTGCAAATGGAGAACATATTTAAAAAAAATCTCTTTTAACAAGTTTACGGATGCAATCAGCAGTCAGTTGTTTCTCTGTTATGTGAAAGATGAACACGGATATGTTTCAATTGTAGTATTTAAAATTACTTCTTTATTTTGCAAAATGTGAGATCACCGAATGAATCTTATCACCGAATTCGTTTGTACCATTTGTAAACGAGCAGTGGAAAGTGTCGGTCATAATTGCTAACCGTCACAGATCACTTTGTATCTTAAGTCACCCATGGTTTATTGTGGTGATTGTGTTGCTTTGCTGTTTAATGTAGTAATTTGCAAACTTGTTTGTTTTTTCGTTGTGTTTTAGTTGGTTGCCATTGAGTGTTTAGCTTGTATCGACATATGAGTTTTAATCCTAAGTCAGGAATCTGATGTACAGTAGTTGTCGTCTGTTTATGTAGTTCATACGTGTTTATTGTTATTAAATATATAAGACCGTTGGTTTTCCCGTTTGAATGCTTTTACATTACTAATTTTTGGGCCCTTTATAGCTTGCTGTTCGGTGGTAAACCAAAGCTCCGTGTTGAAGGTTGTATCTTGACCTATAATGTTTTACTTTTATAAATTGTTATTTGGAAGGACAGTTGTCTCATTGGCACTCTTACCACATCTTCCTATACCTACTTTAATGTCTACTTGGTATCTTTTTTCCTTCAGTTTTTTCAACCGCAGACTAGTCATAGTCTGAAACTACACTTAACATTATAATTCTGGCTTGATTGGCATAAGGCGTATCGTCTAGGGAAAAAATGGTCACTGATAGTCTTCTAGGGTATCAACAGTCCAGTAGCCAGTACATTGGCACCGACCTTTTGTTATTAAAATTTGAGGCTACGAAATTTTGGAAGTTATTCAATATTAAGGAATGTATCTCCCTCATGCAAAGCTCTTATTCCTTGCTCGGCTTTGGCTATACTATTTGATCCATTTTGATCCTTTTTGGTTTACAGCTCTTTATGTGTTTAATAAGCTTTTGATTTTTCAAATATTTTGGCCTCGAGCATCACTGATGAGACATTGGTTGTCCAAATGCACATCTGGTGCAGAAAAATTTGTACCGTTTATGTTATCACTAATTATCTAAAAAGGAAATTGGTTGTCAAATGTCGTCACTTAATTATTCAAGCTAGGAAATAAGATTTATTATACACTTAAATGACATTGAAATCTTCAAATGTTCTATAGAAAGCACAGGACATGTGATAACATTGTATCGATAAATATTAATTGAGTATTTTTTTTACTGTCATCTAATGAACTATCGATATGAGACATAAAACTGATGATGATCATTTGACCACGGTGTGTTTATTATGAAAATAGAAGATAAACATGACACATGCAAGAGTATATTATTATCGATTTTTTTTAGTTCTGTTTGATATCCTTTCATACATAAAGCATACACACTAAAAGTAAATCATTAACCCCTGGTCTAAATAAGACGTAATCTTATAGAATGTTGATTTTATCCTGGTATCTATGATGATTTGATTTATTGAATCCGATGAATTTTTCAGTTGCTGTTCATCCTTCCTCTTTTTTGTTGTTGTGTTATTTCACATTTCCTGACCGGTGTTAGAAAAATATTTCTCTTCACCAGTGACAATTCTGTTCTCGGCAAATGATTGGTTGAAATTTAATTGTGACGTTAAATTTTCTTGTTTTCTTCTGAATTTCCTTATTGTGACGTCAGGAGAATCTTTCTGTTGATGTTCATCCTATCATCACTTTATCAGTTAAAATATCTTTCAATTACTTGACATGCTGAGAACAAGCGAAATCCAGCTTCAACAAACTTAAACAAAAAGGTCGCGTGAACATTGATCAAATGCGGTTGATAAAGGACATGCAAGACAGTATCACATCAGTGATATTTTTCTTACTCTTTTGATAAAATAGAAACTGATATTGCAGTATTCTGATTATAAGAATGTATCAAACGAAAGCAAAAAACATCTCTGTTGTGGTCTCAATTGTAGCTGTTTAAGATCAGTAGAATGTTACACTTTCTTAAAGGATGCACATTAAATGCTACATTTCATCATTGATTCCTCAATACATTGATTATAGAGTCATTTAATATATATTCATGATTTTCAAGACATATTAATAAGTATGACTATAAGTTTTTACTTCTTCGTACTATGAAAAAAAAACATGTATTTTGTAAAAATATTTCCTGTCTCCATTTTAACCGTATAGCTGACATCTCACAGCGGTATACTAATTTTGCCTTTATTCATTCAGCCCTTATTTCATTGATTTATATTCACATTGTATCATACATTGAAGATCATATTTATTTGTTTAATGTATGTAGACATGTTTTAATATGTCTTTTGATTCAGTTAAGTCATTTTAACTGATATTTTATAGTGTGTCTTTCTATGTTGTGTGATATTACACTATTTTTTCAGTTAAGGGTTGTTGGTACCTATTAACACATTTAAACCCGCTGCATTTGTTTGAACCTGTCCTTAGTCAGGAGTCTGATGTTCAGTAGTTGTCGTTTTATGATGTGTCTCATAATAGTTAAAAAAAGGTACCAGGATTATAATTTAGTACGCCAGACCCGCGTTTCGTCTACATAAGACTCACCAGTGACGCTCATAACAAAATATTTATAAAACCAAATAAGTACAAAGTTGTAGAGCATTGATAATCCAAATTCCAAAAAGTTGTGCCAAATACGGCTAAGGTAATCTATGTCTGGGATAAGAAAATCCTTAGTTTTTCGAAAAATTCAAAGTTTTGTAAACAGGAAATTTATACAAATGACCACATTATTGATATTCATGTCAATACCAGCGTGTTGACTACTGAGCTGCTTATACTCTCGGGGAAGAAACGTCCACCAGCAGTGGCATCGACCAAGTGGCGTAAATAGTTATCAAAGGTACCAGGATTATAATTTAGTACGCCAGACGCGCGTTTCGTCTACATAAGACTCATCAGTGACGCTCATATCAAAATATTTATAAAGCCAAACAAGTACAAAATTGAAGAGCATTGAGAATCCAAAATTCTGAAAAGTTGTGCAAAATGCAGAAAAGATAATATATGCCTGGAACAATAAAAGCCCTAGTTTTTCGAAAAATACAAAGTTTTGTAAACAGGAAATTTATAAAAATGACCACTTTTTTGATATTCATGTCAACACCGAAGTGCTACTTCTGGGCTGGTGATACCCTCGGTGACGAAACGTCCACCAGCAGTGGTATAGACCCAGTGGTGTTAATAGTTATCAAAGGTACAGGATTATAATTTAGTACGCCGGACACGTGTTTCGACAACATCAAAATATTTATTAAGCCAAACAAGTCAAAGTTGAAGAGCATTGAGGATCCAAGATTCCAAAAATTAAAGTTGTGCCAAATACGGCTAAGGTTATCTATGCCTGGGATAAGAAAATCGAAAAATAAGTGTTTCTCGTCTTTTATATTGATTAGACCGTTGTTTTTTTCCCGTTTGAATGGTTTTATCTAAGCTGTATATGGCAAAATGTTTAGGAATTTTGGTCCTCAATGCTCTTCAACTTCTGACTTTATTTTACCTTTTTAACTTTTTCAGATTCGAGCGTCCCTGATAAGTCGTTTGTAGACAACACGAGCGTAGATACAAAATATAATACTGGTACATGTATCTATGATGAATTTATTTACATTAGTAATTTTGGTACCCTTTATAGCTAGCTGTTCGGTGTGATCCAAGGTACCCTGTTGAAGACCGCACTTTGACATATGATTGTTAACTTGTCTAAATTGTGACTTGGACGCAGACTTGTCTCATTGGCACTCTTACCATATCTTCTTATATCTGTATATATATATATATATATATATGTGTGTGTGTGTCTATACTCGTTTGTTTCACATCAATACCTTTGGATGTAATTTACGTTTGCCTCACAATTAAAGTTTTTGTTTCATTTCTTCACTTTTCTTTTAAATTTATCTCATGATGAAATTTTCGTTGCCTTTTCTGTCATTGATACTGACAGTTTCCCGTAACTAATATTGGTAACTCTTTTACAATATGCGAATACGCAGAAAATCAATCACGTGAAAACAAGCCAATAAACATTTTTTTATTATCATTATGAATATAAATTGATATCAACCATTTTATTGCTTTTGATAAAGGAACAAATTGCAAATAGTCAATTGTTGTAACATACATATAATTATGGTCGAAGTAATTACTTGCAACAAGATAAAATAATGTTTAGATTAAGATATTTGCTTTTATGGACCTCTCTCGTGCACGTCTGAAGAAAAAGTTATTCAAATATCAGTCATACAATTAGTAGTAGGTTGAAGGATGAATGCGAATTGATATTGACGTACTGGGGAAACGTTTAGGATATCACACACTAACACAAGATATTGATTTAGCCGCATTTAAATGTGGTTTTGGTAAACTTCTCATATTGATTTTCAAAAATGTCCCAATATTTCGTAGAAATGTTTTAGTTTGCACGAAATCTTAGTCTCTCATATGTTGAAAGGATTGTTCAAAATTGTGCTTTCTTGTAAAGTAAAGCATTACAGTTTTGAAAATGATAACTTCAATAATAACAAAGTAAATACAATCAGAATGTACAACGTTTACACTTATCAAAATATTCATGAAAATAGCATAAGTTGAAAGAGAGAAGAAAAATACTTGCTTTCGCAAGCTTGCAGATTTAACATTGTTGTGTTGATATTTGGAGTAATTAAGAATATAATGTTTATTTTCAGTCGTATATCAACTACGTCGGTGATCCAATCGATAGATCTGTTGTGACATTATCTCTTGTATATACATACTTATATATTTAATCAGTATCGAACTGATATTTTCATGGGATGTTGATGTATTAGCCTCTGTTGGAATTACTTTGCCGTTATCAAATTTGAAATATAATTCTAGCTCAGATCGGTCAATGCTATTTATTTGGAATGCTTTTCTACAAAGTCGTTGTTGTTAAATCGAATTAACTGACGTATTTTGTATGTATAATTCGTCTGAATATCAGCAAAAAATGTTTGATCTGTAATTTTTTATTGTTGTGACGTGATTTGAACTTTGCCTGGCGCGCCAGACCACTCGACCATCTTGGGTCTACAACAACAAAGCTTTCGGTTGGCGGGTGTTATCTTGCCTCGTCAGTTTCGGTCTAGCATTGTAAGACTATAGATGATATATAAGGCATGAAGATATAATCGTTACAGATCATCTGCATTATATATCGTAGAGGCACAACATTTTGGAATTTTGGTTCATCAATGCTCATCAACTTTGAACTTGTTTGGATTTCTTTAATATTTTGATCTGAACTACACTGATAAGTCTTATGTAGACGAAATACACGTCTGCTGATATCAGATTATAAGCCTGACCTTTGATGAATATTAGCATGTCGAAATGTGTAATGGTATTGTTTATTTGTGTGTGTCACTGTCCTGAGTTTCCTTGCAATCATTTGTACTGTAATCCTGTTGTGTAATAATGTCATTTAAGTGTTTATAATGCGCGAGGTTTGGCTAGTCAGAAAACCAGGTTCAACCCACCATTTTTTCTTAAAATCCTATACCAAGTCAGAAAATGGCAGTTGTAATCCTATAGTTCATAACTGTGTGTGGTGTATTGTAGTCGTTCGGTTTTTTGTTGTTGCATTTCAGTCTCTGTTGTTTCGTTATTTTACTCTTAAAGTTGATATGTTTCCTTCAGTTTTAGTTTTTAATCCAGATTTGTTTTCTCACAATCGTTTTATGACTTTCGAACAGCAGTATACTACTGTTGCCTTTATATATTTTACACATTAATGTAAAATGCAGTCACATAAATAATTATATTATAAGTACTTCTGAGCCAGTTACAACTCTACGAAAGATATTTTCCAATCCAATCACCAGTGTTAATGATACAAGTCCGAAAAACACATTCTGCATATATAATTTGTGCTAATGTCAACTCAACGATGTTAGATCTGTAAATATATAAGTATCTCATTTGATTGATTGGGTTTTCCTGTGCAATGGTTTTACATTAGATATGTTGGGCCCTTCATAGCTGGCTGTTTACTGACAGTAAAACGTCTGTCTTATGTAAACTGTGCTTCAACTTTCTCAAACATTTTTTTTTAACGCTGGCTTATATTTACTGATTCTTGATTGTTGGTGAATAACATTTAAACCCTGTCTCACCAAGACTATTGTTTTGTATAGTTCGTGTATAGTTCTGTTGCACTACTGTCCCGGACATAAGGAGGATGATTGGACGCCAACTTATATATTTGACCCTTCCACATCCTGTATGTATGTGCCTGTCTCAATACAGAAATCTGTAATTCAGAGGTTGTCGTTTGTTGCTATATGTATGTTACATATTTGATTTTCGTTCGATATTTTGTACGCGAATGTAGCCGTTAGTTTTCTGATTATGAATTGTTTTACATTTGTCATTTCGGGGCCTTTAAAGCTGACTATTTGGTATGGGCTTTGTTAATTGTTGAAGGCCATACGTTGAACTATAGTTGTTAACTTCTTTGTCCGTTGGTCTCTTGGGAAGAGTTTCTCATTAGCATTCATACCATATCTTCTTTTCTAAATTGATCATTTTAGAACGGTAATTTTTTTTTATTAATACTCTTATATAAACATGATAACTCATTTTTATTGTGCATACCAGTGTTTCTGTCTATGAATTAAACAATTCATTCGGAAGTTTAAAATTTATAACCTTTGGAACCAGCATGTAATTTTCAATATAAAACGAGAATAGAAAAAGTATAACCAACATTCATCATGTTCATGAAAAAAATAAAACCCGACAAAACAAATAACAACATAGAAGATTATTAAAGTCTGCGTAACTAAGAAAATACAGATATGGTCAGTGTGTACTCATACAAGCAAACATGTGTTGTCATACAACCAATCCCCATAGACTGATTATGCCAGTTCAGCAATAATACATACAATTACATATTTTAATTAAGGTTATAATTTCTGTTTGAAATTGTATACCAATACTGATGTCATAAATTATTATACAGTCAATTTCCAGTTACAAATTTGTTGATATATTTTTCATAGCAGATCATTCCAATATAAAGTACACCTATAGCAAGTGTTGATTAGTGCATAATTATTTTATTGTTTGTTTCGATCGTCACTAATGAATTTTTGGTAAACGAAACGTGTCATTGGCCTACACAATTGTAGTCCTGGTATCTAAAAGAGGGACGAAAGATACCAGAGGGACAGTCAAACTCACAAATCGAAAACAAACTGACAACGCCATGGCCAAACATAAAAAAAAGACAAACAGACAAACAATAGTTCACATGACACAACATAGAAAACTAAAGACAGAGCAACATGAACCCCACCAAAAACTTGGGATGACCTTGGGTGCTCCGAAAGGGAAAGCAGATCTTGCTCCACATGTGGCACCTGGTGTGTTGTTCGTGTGATAACAAATCCGGTAAATAGTCTAATTCGGTAGGTCACATTCATGAAAGGAAAGGGGGTTGTAGTAACGACGTAAGGAACATATCCGATATCATTTGTGGAACGGTTATTCCTGAGCTGTGAAGCAAACAGATTGTACAAAATTATCTTGTTTTGACGATATATTAAAAATCACAAGTCTTTGGAGCAAAACGAGTACAGTTAAATGCGTTATTTTAATTTTACTCATCATATAAAAATATCAAGACGTTTGATTTTTTTTCATTTCTCAGTTCATTATTACCAAAAAAAAGAAGACTTATTGGCTTTTGCTTACTCGAATTTTTATGTAGTTGTTTATGTTGTTTTATGTATTGTATTCGTTTTTATTCTGTATTCAGTCACCACTTCGGTGCGTATATCTATTATATAGTCATTTTATAAAAAAAATGTTTGCAAAAGTGTGAATTATTCTAAATAATTAGGATGATCTTATCCCAGGCAGAAAAACACTAGCCGTATTAGGCACACCATTTTGGAACGTTAAGTCCTCAATGGTCCGTGTATATCTGCGTCCATTCGTTTTTTTGTTTTGAAATATCAAAAACAAAAAACAAAAAGCGAAAGTGTTTTTATTTTTCGTTTTTGATTTCTTAAAAACCAAAATGAAAAACGAAAGTGTTTTCTTTTCGTTTTTGATTTCTTAAAAACCAAAATGAAAAACAAGAGTATTTTCATTTTTCATTTTTCATTTTTCAAAAACTAAAATCGAAAAATGAAAGTGTTTTCAATTTTTATTTTTGATTTCACAAAAACAAACAACAAAAAACAAAAAACGAAAAACGAAAGTGGGGTCAAATTATATTTCCCACACTGTTTTTAATTGTCATTCAAAAAATGACAATGTTGTCATTTGTCATTCATTTAAAGGTGCTTCAGACAATGAAATTATAACAATGTTGCCTATTTTTGTTACATACCAAAAGGGTTAACATAAAGTTTTGTATAAAATTTTAATTATTTCTCGATTTATAATGTAAAATGTTGTCTTTACTTGATGTACAGTCATTGATAGTAAATGTTGGTAATGCAAACACTACGGTATTCATTCAACATAATGTAGACAAAATAGACCGTATGACTTCTGAATTGAACTACGGTGATAAAGTAATCAAAGACTTTAAAATTACCTTGTTTATATTTTTGATAAAGAATTAATTATTATATTTAAATATTAAACGAATCACAAATTTAAATTGTACAATATAATATTATATAAAGGTGGTACAACTAAATAGATTGATGACAACATCACACTAACAAGGGAGGTAACTACTTTTAAAACTGACACGAAAACTAGCCCGGTCGTTAAAGTATACATGAACAGCGGTTGTGAGATCAATACTACTTAATCGAAGATAATGTCGACGGATGCAAAAGTCTTTAACAATGTGAACAATATGGGTGGGTGAACTTTACTTTTAAGTTTAGAAAGGTCGATCCAAGATTATTAGAATTGATTACCAAGGTCCATCTGCCAGTATTTTACGAACATCGAGGACGGTAATGTATTTTGCTTGATCAATTGATTAAAAAACAAATATCAGCTATTTCACAATTCAAACCGGGATATTAAAGCATTCAATTATTTTGCCATTTGGAGCCTATTCGGTATTAGTTTTGCTTACTTGTGAAGACTATAAGGTGGTATTAACTAGAGGCCGTTGATGGGGGATATTGGAATTGAGAATAGTGGACACAAATATAAATGATAGAGACAATGGACCAAGAAATAAATAAAATAGCTAGAATAATGGTGTGAAAATGTAATGTAGTTTGTCTCTGGGAGATTGTTATTGGTTATTATACGGTTTCTCTTTATTTCTATGTCTATTAATTAAGAAGCGTGCTTTCATTATTTGCCAACATATTACTTATTTTGCAAACTACCATAGAATTCAGGTAATTGTTCTGCATAAAACCACATTGGAGTCCCTGCATTTTTTCTCAAGTGGACCTCAGTTACCCAACCTATCCCATCATTACATAAAAGTTAATAAACAAATTTCTACGGCAATACGTTTGTCCGCACAATGTGTAAAGGGGAGCTGGGAAGCTGGATAAAAGAAATCAAGGTTGCTGTTTGGCTTATTTTTTCAAAGATAGGTCCAAAGTTGGGGTCGAACACCCAACCCCACCCTTACCGAAAATGTAATAAAAATTGTCCCCACTAGGTGCAAAGGGAAGCTGGGTAGCTGAGGTTTACAGTAGTAAATTCAGGGTGTTGTTCTGCTTAGTTTTTTTTCTCTAAAGTAGGTCTAATGTTGAGGTCGGATATTCTACCCAACCCTTACAGTTAATAAAAAAAATTTGCGGCAATACTTTTTTTAGCACTAGGTGAGAACGTAAGTTAAAGATCAAGGGCCTACTTGATCAAAATTACAAGTTAATTTATAACACAGATTAATCTTTTTTAGCTAATAAATAATGTTCTTGCCCACCATACTTCGAATACAAAAAATAAACCTTTTGTCCAATCACATTTAAGCGGAATCCACTAGTTCAGAGGTAGAATGTTTTGTAAAAACAATTTTGTGTGGCAAAAAGTTAAAGGTTTCTTTTAATGCAGAATAATTATTATTCAGTTTCATGAACTATTTGACAGGATGCCGATAATAAGGAAAGCTATTTCACACAATAGTGCAATTTTGCCATCATTTAAAAAAAAAAAGTCATAATTATTTACGATTCTACAAACACTCAAAAGTGTTGACTATTTAAATTGTTAAGCGGGCAGTACGCTATGTAATATATCGAAAGCGACTGATTTGATAATATAGTGGTTATTTATCAATTAAAACATTTGAAGTACGTTTGAGTCTTATGCAACATTTGTGTTTATATAAATATTTGAAAACTGGCTGCTACCGACTGGCTGCTTGAGCCTGGTCTCACAAACTCCGCATTTGCATTACAGCTGATTACATTGAGTGTGTAGACAAAGGTTATATCTTTTGTTTGCTTGATTGTTAGCTGAACCGTAAAGTCATTATTCGGTAAGGTATACTACCTTCCTGTAGAAGGATCCTAGTCCTACAGACATATTGATTGGTTATCTGTCGAACTAGTCTACTCTGAAAGGAAGGTTGTTTACCTAATCTAATAATACAAGCAAGCTAACCAATGATGCTACCTTTGCCTACACACTCAATGCAATCGGCTTTAACTTCTTAACATAAAAGGTTGCAACACCTTGCCAAATTATTGGGTTCCAATAAACGTTTGGAAAATGAAGTGAATGTGCTTTCCTATAGGGTTTTATGCAGAACAATTACCGGAAATCTATTATGGAAGCTTACAAATACAATATCACAATCGAAATCTAACTGAATAATGAAGTTACTCACATTAAAAAAGGTTGAGACATTGAATGCCAAATCAGTTTTCCCATTTCATATTCTTGTATGTCTTATTTTAATCAGACGGTCATTACAAAGAAATTTAATACTAAGACAAAAATTAATATAGAGTTTCATTGGTGAAATTAACACTAAGATACACATAAAGGATTCGCAAATGATCATGACTTTGTTTGAAGTAAAATGATCAATCAATCAATCAATCAATTGATCAATCAATAAAATTGAGAATGGAAAAAAGAAATGTGTAAAAAAGACAACAGCATAATCAAAGAGCACAGCCGAAGGCCACCAATGGGTCTTCAACACAACGAAAAAATCCCTCAACCAGAGGCTGGCTTCAGCTGGTCTCTAAATAAAAATATATACTAGTTATGTGAAAATGGACGTCACACTTAACTAAGATAAAAAAAAAAAACACATAAAAAACTAACAAAGATTGGATTCTCCTGACTTGGGACTGGCGTAAAAATGGGGCAGGGTTAAACATGCTTTGTGAGATCTCAACCCTCACACTATTCAACAATAGCCAACTAATGTAAAATAAACAAACACACACAAATATGTACAGAAAAACTCAGTTTCAAAGAAATCCAAGTCCGATGTCAGAAAAGTAAACAAAAGAAACTACGCAAAATAAATATGATTCATAAATTGACAAAGAACTACTGACAGTAACTGACTTGCCAGCCCCAGACCCAAATTAAACATATCGAAATGACATATAGATATAAGAAGATGTGTTATGAGTGCCAATGAGACAACTCCCCATCCAAGTCACAGTTTGTAAAAGTGAACTATATATTATAGGTCAAAGTACCCTCTTCAACGCGAATACTTGGCTCACACCGAATAGCAAGTTATCCCCAAAAATGACTAGTATAAAACCATTCAAACGGGAAAACCAACGGTCTTAACTATGTAAAAAACGAGAAGCGAGAACCACATCAACAAACGACAACTACTGTTTTTTGTGTGTGATTATTTGATTACTGGACCAAATATTTCATGATTTTTTTATTATCTAGGACTGTATTTTTGATTAATGATTGATTACCAAGTTTAATAAAAAAAAAAAAAACTAGTGTGTGAATAGCAAACATATTAACTTTGGCTAGAAAGACGTTTATTTGTTTTTGCCACGGCCAAATTAATAAGAATAAAATCCTAAGATTGAACGCGTTCGTTCAATAATCTTATTAAAATTCAAATCTATATTAATGTTCTCATACACATAAGTATAACGAAATCAGAGATATACCTTTTTATTTGATTAGTTCGTCTTATTTACAAATGTAGTATTTTTATCTGAAGTAAATTTACTAACTTCTTTAATAAAGAATTTGAATAAGAATATGTCCATAGTACATAAATGACCCACTCGCACTATCATTTTCCATGTCTAGTGGACCGTGAAATTGAGGGTTAGAACATATATTTGGTATTAAAATTAAAAAGATCATATGATAGAGAGTTTTGCGAGAAATATGAATGCCTACTCAAATCCAATCTATTAGAAAAATCGAGTTACTACAGAAGAGTGTCCACCATGCACTTGCACTGTACTATTAATAATATATAAACGTAATTAAAGACAACAACACCCATCAATTACCGCATGGTGATTAATTTATTGTGGTCGACAATATTAATAATAATATAGTAAAATAGAATGATATACAAATGAATGAAAATCATATATACAAGATGTAGTAACTGTAATATACAAATATTAATATAACATATACAAACAAACCAGAATGTACTGATTTGTACCACTACAATATACTACAGGCCATATACAAGATATTACGTTGAAGTTGATTCCCTGTCATTTATTCACCATACACGCAAGAATTTGTCTCAGAAAGAAAATTTTATCTGTATATTAACCTCACTTTCAGGTATAGAGATGTGATATTTTTTTCTGAAACAAGTGCTTGTGACAATCCAAAAGAACTTGCAGTCATTCGATGTTCAGTACTTCAGTACATTGATTGTTTGAAAACGACGTATAAATACCCTGCCACATTCGGTATGTGTTTTTGTTAGATGGATTTTTCATCTGTTTTGTATCGATCTCATGCGTTAAGCTCTTTTCCGATGATTTGTATAGTTTGTTCTTATGCAGTGTTGTAACAAACTGTTTCAGGTTCAGGGGAGGATTGAGCGCTCACAAACATGTTAAACTCCGCCATATATTGCATGTGCCTGTTCCAACCCAGGAGCATGTAGTTCAGTGGTTGTCGTTTGTTGATGTCTTCATATTTGTTTTTCGTAATTTATGTTGTTTTAAAATAGGTCGTTATTTTTCTCAATTGAACTGGTTCATATTTTTCATTTCATGGACTATTGTAGCCGACAATACCGTATGTTTTTTTCTCATTGTTGAAGGTTATATGGTTGCTTGTATATAACTGCTTACATCCACTACATTTGAACTTTGTGGGATAGTTGACTCATTTGCAATAATACCATATCTCCTTATTAAAAAGTTGAGGGGGGGGGGGTTGTATTTCTTTGGACAGTTTCAATGTTTTTCTCCCACGTTACCCAGTTTGAATAGAATATTTTGACATTTTGCTGTGCTCTTGGATTTGAATTAAGAGCCAACCAGACTTCACGGCCTGTTGGCGGGTATTTGATGACTATGATAAGCTCTGGATGTCTTTTTTAGTATTACATACATGTGCGGTGATTTGGTGATGTCTTCATGTCATGCATTGTCCCATTACTTATATAGACAGCTTATCAGTCAACCTGATCTATCAAAGTAGCTCTCCTAGCCTTTTGTATAGTCAGACGAGAAACAAGATATAAACTGACTTAGCTTGGTTTATACATGTATATATAATATACTCATATAAATATAAAAAAGAAGATGTGGTATGATTGTCAATGAGACAACTCTCCACAAGAGACCAAAATAACACAGAAATTAACAAATATAAGTCACCGTACAGCCTTCAACAATGAGCAAAGCCCATACCAGCTATACAAGGGCCCGAAATAACAATGCAAAACAATTCAAACAAGAAAGCTAACGGCCTAATTTATGTACAAAAATTGAATGAAAAACAAAAATGTAACACATAAACAAACCACGGGTAGTAAGGTCGTCATATCGAGGAGCGTTTAGTACAGTGATTTTGTCATAGTTTGGATAAGTTTGACATGGTTAATTTATGTTGCTTCCCTAAATTTTTGCCTCAGTTCTATTCACACGAGCAGATAAAAAGCAAATAAGATGCTTGAATCTGTATTGGAGGTCAAACGATCTATATTGGAGTTGTTGTCTCACGAAATTAACGCAGAATAAGCAAGATATCGGAATTGCTATGGTTTGGTTAAGCGATTGACATGGTTTGGTTAAGAGTCTAGAAATTCGTCATGGTTTTGGTCAAGATTGTCATGGTTTAGATCGAAAGAAAAATATATGTGTTTCACTTTAATACTGAAAATTTGATTGATAGCGCCTGTTATTGAACGAAGTTACACTTTATATTAACTGTCTGCGAAGGAAAAAAAAACCTGTTTAACCAAATTTAGCGGGTTTAATCGTCAAAACGTAAGTTAAACATCTAGTTTTAAGTATGAAGTGGTATATTATTAAATGTGATTGAAAAATAAATTGAAATTCAAAGACCCACGTGTTATGTTGTCTGGTACATGTACATTTAGGGGACGACCATTTGATATTCTGGGGTGTGTGTGTGGGGGGGAAGGGGGGGGGGGGGGCTGGAGGATTTGTTTTTGATCGGTTATTTATTTTTGTAAACTAAGAGGACAGATTGTTCATTTAGTGCACTGTTGAAGCAAAATTTTTGATTTTCATTAAAGCAAGGGACTGATTATTCATTTTCACAACTATATTTATGATATTCAAAAACATACAATTTTTAGATAATTTGTTTGTTATAAATAATACATGTATAGTCAAGTCATTATGTACCATTTAATCAGAATTAATCATCATCCTTTGCAGAAATGAATCTTTTATATTCCCAACTGCATATACATGTATTGCATACATACATAGTATTAATTTAAAAGTTTACTTGTAACTTGCCTCTATTTAAAATATTGGCAAACCTTTTTTTAAGGGTTTTTGGAGCCACTGAAGGCCCAAGAAGCTATGATGCAAAATGATGCAAAATCATGCTTTCTGGGTGTTCAAAAGAACCGTTCATAATCTGAAAATGCAAGTTTTGTTTTAATAATTTTTTGACAATATTTTGGTCTCAAAGCAAAATGTATAAATTCAGTGCAAGACTTGAGTTTCTAGGGACAACATCAAAAGACCAATGTGCATGATAAAGCAAAATTGGAATTCACATAGTTAAGTCGTGGCTGCTGTTTTTTAAACTCATGATCAAGTTCATAACACAAATTACTAGATTACAAAATGAATGCAACACTAACAGAATACAGAAGGGATATCAATGATCAAAAGACACAAAAAATCAGGGCTACGTATGAGGGAAGTCAGAACTTACTTCTTGCAAGGCACTCGCCTTGAACACAATTAAATATGGAGAAAGACGTTTGGTTTTGAAATTTCCTACATGAGGCATTTGCCTTAATGAAGTAACGGCCCTGTTAAAATAAATGTGAGGTAAGGTTTCCTGAGACAACATACCTTAAGTTAAATGAACCCAATTTTCAGACATTTCAAGTATATTTAAATAATATTTATGTTTTTATTATTAAAAATTTGGGAAGTGTTTCCCGGTTTTGTTTTTTTTTTTGTTGTTGTTGGAAAAGATGATCTTATGAAAAATCTGGTGCCATCTAATACTTTGGATTAGACCGGCTGAGTTATTTATTTTCAATGCATTGCAAGTCAGGTACTTTTTTGTAATATATTTTCAAACTACCACAGAACAAACCATTTATTTTTGTGATTATCAAGGCTGAGTTATTTATTTTCAACCCCCCCCCCCCCCCCCCCAGAATATCAAATGGTCGTCCCTTTAAACTGTATACGACCTTAATTTAGAACTGGCTAGACAAGAAATCATCGTTTGTAATAGGACAGAACGGATTATAAGATGAACGAAGAATAAACAGATGGTAAGTTTGTTGATATATATCACAAGTACACTTCATTTGAGCTTTTTAGATATTTTTGTGCTATCTATATTTGCCGTTTATCATTTTTGCTTATTTGATTTCAAATGTGGTCCGAGTACACAGTTATCGTCGAATATAGCCCCTAGTGTGGACAGTGTGTTACTTGTCATTTTTTTTATACCCCTTCCAACTTATTTATTTATGTTTTATGCCTCAAGTAGCAAGAAGGGGGATAAAACTGCACTGTAAAAAAATTTGATTCACGAATTTTAATGTAAAGTAGTGATTTGGTCCAGTTGAAAAAGGTCAAAAATTAGCATTTCGGAAGCTGTCAAAAGATTTCAAGACCCTCTTCACATTATTTGGAGTTAAAGCTGATGAAGTTTTCTATAATTTTGATATAATTTGTCCCAAAAGTAGTACAACACACTGTAAAAATTTTATGGAGAAAGCGCAGGTGGGTTTTTTTTATTTCCATTTATTGCCTAAAAGAAATGCACTACGAAATAACTGTGTACTCGGACCATGTAAGATGACGTGGGAAATACATAAATGAGACAGCAAACCAACAACACAAACATAAATTCTTCAACAATACGATGAATTAAATAGGCCAAACTCTATATCTGCCTGTTTCTATAAAATGAGTAAAACAGAGACAACCAGAGATCTGAAACCATCAAACTATTCTCAGTATAGCGTAAATATTGGCAGCAGAATAACATCCTGAAATTTAAAAGAAGCTATCTTAGAATCATGACTTTTTATCATTTGTTGTTTGTTTGAAACTAGGTCCCACTAAATGTCAGTACTTTTTTGTGTCTTTAGTGTTTCTGCTACTTGATGTTCTTGTTTAAACCCGATCTGGTGAGTTTACATGTGTTGCATGGTTAAGGCGAAGAAGAGGTTGAGGAGCCCGCAAACATGTTTTACTCCACAATAATTTGTATATACTGTCTCAAGTTAAGTGTCTGTAATGCCATGAATATCGTATGTGACTGTGTATCATATTTTGCTTTTTATTTTGGACAGAAATTAGGTTGATGATTTTCTAATTGGAATTCCTATACATTGAATTTTGTCGCAACCTTTTATATCTTGCTAAGAAATATGGTTTTGCTCATTGTTGAATGTTGAAGGCCTTTTGATGAGTAAAAGCTGCTAACATCTACGTCATTTGATCTCAGGTGGATAGTTATCTCCTTAGCAATCATATGCATCTACTTATAACATATTACTACATTGTATGTGCGTTTTTATGTCCCTTTGTGTTTCAAATGAAACGATTGTTGTTAATTTAGATAGTAACTCTTCATTATACACGACAAGAATTACATAACTGAACCATGTCGAACATAAACTTAACCATGACACGAATGAACCAAACCATGACACAGATATTTCAGTAATTTTGAATTGGTTGCAAAAGTAGGTATTTTTTAGAATAATTGACCGCAGTGTTATATCACGAAGATATATGTGATGTAACAGACTGTAAGAAAATAACGTTGTTTATGCACAATAAACCAATAGCCAGTTTTAAATTTTGACATACGCAAGCTTTGTTCTGTGTTAAATCATTAACCATATGATAAAACTTGTGATGTACTAACATATTTACTTTATACAAAGGTACTTTCTAGCTTAAATTAATGATCAGAAGCTCCGTTTACAAAATATCCCAATGTTTACATTTTTCCACTGATTGTCATCAAAAAGACTTAACACCGTCATGTCAAACTTATCCAAACTATGACAAAATCACTGTACTAAACGCTCCTCGATATGACGACCTTACTACCCGTGCAAACGACAACCACTGAATAACAGGCTCTTGACTTGGGACAGGCACATACATTTAGAATGTGGCAGGGTTAAATATTTTAGCGGGATCCACAATTCAAGTCAAATTGATATTTTAAAACAACATAAAAATAAAAAAGTGTAACAAAAAATTATTTCAATACTTGTTGAAAATATTATTGTGTTTGTGAATGGAAAACTGCTTGAAATTGTAGAAATATTCGAAAGTAGCTCTCTCGTTTTGTTCTGCAGCTACGTTAAAGGAACACCAATCAAGTAATCGATCTTTATGACTATGGAATCAATATTCAATGGTATAGCATATCATGTTCTGCTTGTCGTACACTCAATAATACTTAAGTTGGAATAGATCTACGAAGACTCAAGAACGGGCATGTGTGGTTTGGCAATTGTACATGCCCAACGGCACAGATGTCCAGATATTGCTCGGAAGATGTTTTGAGAAGTTACGATGCTACCGGACATGGAAAATTAAACTGTTACAGTATATTACAGAACACAAAACTAGCTATCTTTGCTGTAAACACAAGTTAAAGCTGACAAGGGTTACATTAAAGCTAAAAATCCCAATCCCACGGCATCAAATAATTAAAAAAAAACATATGACCTAGGCCTTTATGGCATTGGAGGGCTAAAACTAACATTGAGCCGTATCCAGGTCCTAAATAGAAAATAAAGAGATGTGGAGTAAATATACACGGGACAAAATCGCACACAATATATAGAAAAAATACAAATTATTAATGAACAGGGCTTTTATTCCTGTTCTTCATCTTGAAAGTAACGGGAGGGTCTTCAACGAGGAACCGGACCATTGATACTCATTATACATGGGTTAGTGCATCGGACTACAAAAACAGAAGTTCCTAGTTCGATCCCCGTTCCGGGGAGAACATTGCCTATTCACTATTAATAAATATGTTTAAACTAACAATAGCCACTTTATTTGTAATAGAGGCTAGTTACGCTTCTATATTATCATCTTATATCAACCTCTCCAAACTTAAAAGTTAAGATCACGCATCCTTAGTGTTTAGATTGATAAAGACTTTTGCATCCGTCAACATTTTCTTCGATTGAATTAATCTATACTATTAAACGAGAAGACCTCATTGTGTGTGTCGCTTCTCTTCCTTCCACAATAAATCAATCATGCCTCTGTGTCCTGTAGGTAACATGCATAGTCGCATTTTTCATCCATTCATATGATTATTCAGATTGAGTTATTTTGGGAAAAAAACGACAAAAAAGGAGTCCGGATATGATTCCGTCATTGGACTGACTTTTAGTCATAGATAAGACTTCCAGTTTGAAAAATTCACAAATACAACCAATCGTATGATAGATAACAAAAATTAAAAATAAATAAGCCAACCAGAGCGTTCTCATAATCATGGTGCTTAGATCGTAAGAACCACAACTGTTATACCTCCTTATAGAGGACAATTATTTTTCGCGTTTACGATTATACTACTTTAATATATAGAGTCTCTCTGTATTCTTTCATCGACTTTCTATGTTAGTATAACATGCTCAACTTCAACTTAAACTACCTCGACCAAAAACTTTAACCTGAAGCGGAACAGACGGACGGACGAACGAACGAACGAATGAACAAACAAACGCACGGATGCACAGACTAGAAAACATAATGCCCATAAATGGGGCATACAAATTTATTGTTGAAAGAGAAAAAAGTGATTTGGCAAAAATGAAATTAAGGTAGAGATTAAAGGGAGGCAGGACCCATATCGGGGTGTCGGGATTGGGTGTTTTTAAGCTCGGGATTTGGGGATTGATTCTTACAGGATCCAGGGATATATTTTTCGATTTCGGGATTTCAGGATATGAATTTCTTTAAATTCTGCATCTCGGGATTTCGGGATCAGGACCCTTCTGACCACCCCTCAAATTAGCCTTAGTCGGTCTTAGTCATTTATAAATGATTCATATCCTACCAGTGGCATGTTAATAAGGCTCTCAAAAGAGAAGGCACTGATGGATTGTCCGAAAAGCATATTTTATTAGACTAATAATGGTCTATATATAAGCAGTTACATTTATTTCATGTTTGCAAGGGCACAAATTTTTAATTTGATTTTACTTTTACCAAATGAAGCATTGTAGCAAAGGAGAAGAATAATTGTGGTCTGAGGCCAGACACACGAAAATAATTGAATTAAACGGAAAGGAAACAAATATCTGACTTTGGAAAAAGGTAGAGGGCTTTTGATACCTTTTATGAACTTCTCCATAATATCCTTTACAAAAAGCATCCTACAACAGTTCACAAGCTGTATATGCCCGCGATTTCGAGGGTGTGTTCTAGTAATATTGATCTGACAATCGCTGTTCATGTATACTTTCAGGACCGGGCTAGTTTTATTGTCAGTTTTAAAAGTAGTTACCTCCCTTGTTAGTGTGATGTTGTCATCAATCTATTGATTTGTACCACCTTTATATAATATTATATTGTACAATTTAAAATTGTGATTCGTTTAATATTTAAAGATAATGATTAATTCTTTATCAAAGATATAAACAAGGTAATTTGAAAGTCTTTGATTACTTTATCACCGTGGTTCAATTCAGAAGTTATGCTATCTATTTTGTCTACATTATGTTGAATGAATACCGGAGTGTTTGTATTAGCAACATTTACTATCAATGACTGTACATCTAGAAAAGAAAAAAAATTACATTATAAATCGAGAAAAAATTTAAATTATATACAAAACTTTATGTTCACCCTTTTGGTATGTAACAAAAATCGACAACATTGTTATAATTTCATTGTCTGAAGCACTTTTAAATGGATGACAAATGACAACATTGTCATTTTTGAATGACAATTAAAAACAGTGTGGGAAAGATAAATTGAACACACTTTCGTTTTTTGTTTTTTCGTTTTTCGTTTTTTGTTTTTGTGAAATCAAAAATGAAAAATGAAAACACTTTCATTTTTCGATTTCAGTTTTTGAGAAATCAAAAATGAAAAATGAAAATACTTTTGTTTTTCGTTTTTCGTTTTGTGAAATCAAAAACGAAAAACGAAAACACTTTTGTTTGTCATTTTGGTTTTTAAGAAATCAAAAACGAAAAATAAAAACACTTTCGTTTTTTTGTTTTTTTGTTTTTGATATTTGAAAACAAAAAACGAATGGACGCAGATATACACGGACCCTCAATGGTCCGTGTCTATCTGCGTCCATTCGTTTTTCGTTTTGAAATATCAAAAACAAAAAACGAAAGTGTTTTCATTTTTCGTTTTCGATTTCATAAAAACCAAAATGAAAAACGAAAGTGTTTTCATTTTTCGTGTTTGATTTCTTAAAAATTAAAATGAAAAACAAAAGTGTTTTCGTTTTTCGTTTTTGATTTCACAAACAAAAAACGAAAAACAAAAGTGTTTTCATTTTTCAATTTTGATTTCTCAAAAACTAAAATAAAAAAATGAAAGTGTTTTCATTTTTCATTTTTGATTTCACAAAAAAAAAAACGAAAAACGAAAGTGTATTTATGTAATCTTTCCAACACAGTTTAATTGTCATTCAAAAAATGACAATGTTGTCATTTGTCATTCATTCAAAGGTCGTTAACGTATACATGCACAGCGGTTGTCAGATCAATACTACTTTAATCGAAGATAATGTCGACGGATGCAAAAGTCTTTAGCAATCGGAACAATATGGATGCGTGAACTTTATTACTTTTAAGTTTAAAAAGGTCGATCCAAGATTATTAGAATTGATGACCAAGATCCATCTGCCAGTATTTTACGAACTACGAGGACGATAATGTATTTTGCTTGATTTAATTTTCAAAATTTCCGCAATTTCACAATTCAAACTGGGATATTAAATTGGTTTGTCATTAGGAGCCTTTAAGGTATTAATTTTGCTTATTTGTGAAGACTATAAGGTGACATGTACTAGAGGTCGTTGATTGGGGAATTATGGAATTGGAAATAGTGGACAAAGAATATTAGCAATAGAGACAATGGACCAAGAAATAAATAAAATAGCTAGAATAATGGTGTTAAAATGTAATGATAAGGGAATAATTGTCAAAAAGTATAAAGAATAGAGAAATATGGCATAAAATATCACAGAATACAGAAATTAAGAACCCCGAATCCAGACCATCATACTAGTTGCCTTAATGAACGTTAGTTTGTTTCTGGGAGATTGCTATTGGTTATCATATGGTTTCTCTTAATTTCTATGTCTATTAATTTAGAAGCATGCTTTCATTATTTACCAACATTTTACATATCACATTATAAAAAAAGACTATTATTTTGCAAACTACCATAGATTTCCGGTAATTGTTCTGCATAGACCACACCACATTGGAGTCCCTGTAAATTTTTTTGCAAGTGGACCACAGTTACCCACCCTACCCCATCATTACATAAAAGTTAATAAACAAATGTTTACGGAAATACTTCTGTCCGAACAATGTGTAAAGGGGAGCTTGGTAGCTGATGTCTGCTGGAGAAAAAATCAAGATTGCTGTTTAGCTTATTTATTTTCAAAGATAGGTCCAAAGTTGGGGTCGAACACCAAATCCCATCCTTACCGAAAATGTAATAAAAATTGTCCTCACTAGGTGCAAAGGGAAGCTGTGTAGCTGGGGTCTACAGTAGAAAAATCCAGGGTGTTGTTCTAGATCTGCTTAGGTTTTTTTTTTTTTTAAAGTAGGTCTTAAGTTGAGGTCGTATACCCAAAAAAAAACCTTACCAGACAGTTAATAAAAAAAATTCTGCGGCAATACTTTTATCTGCTCTAGGTGAGCTAGAGATCTAGGGCCTTCTTGATCAAAATTACAAGTTAATTTATAGCACGGATCAATCTTTTTTAAGCTAATAAATAATTTACTTGCCCACCATACTTTGAAGACAAAAAATAAACCTTTTGTCCAGTCATATTTAAGCGAAATCCACTAGTTCAGAGGTAGAATGTTTTGTAAAAACAGTTTTGTGTGGCAAAAAAAAGTTAAAGCACGAGTGCAACTTTGTTTTCTTTTAATGCAGAATTATTATTACTTTTCATGAACTATTTGACAGGATGCCGATAATAAGGAAAGCTATTTCACCCAATAGTGCAATTTTGCAATCATTAAAAAAAAATCTTAATTATTTACGATTCTACAAACACTCCAAGTGTTGACTATTTAAAATGTAAAGCGGGCAGTACGCTGTGTAAAATATCGAAAGCGATAGATTTTGGATTTATATAACTAATAATAACATAAGATGTATGTTTCATTATAATTCGTTATTCTGATTGGCTAACTGTACATCTCATGTTACATTACACAACGAAAATCATTATTCATGATGACACGAGGTCCCACAATAAAGTGCAAAGGTGAATTTAATAAAAACTTGATAAAAATCGTGTTTTCATGATCCTAGCTAAAACATGTAATTGTTATTATATTAAAATTTTGTCTTTGGCAATTCACAATTTTACTATAACAACTAATTATAAATATTGAATGCTTCTTTTTGTAACTTCATAGGGTTGTAAGAGCGTTGACCGTTCGTACATTTTCAGAATGAAGCGCTTCCGCTTTTCATACAAAATGTACTTCGGTCATCGCTTTACACCTCAATGAAGTAACAAAAAAAAGCATTCAATTCTTAAATAAACCAGAAATGAAATTTTAAAATTCATTGAAAATTGTCTTTGACTGCTTAATTATATTTCAAAAACTGATGATATAGGGGTTATATATTATATTATAATAAACATTGTAAGTACGTTTGAGTCTTATGCAATATTTGTTTTTATATATTTGAAAACTGACTGCTACCGACTGGTTGCTTGAGCCTGGTCTCACAAACTCCGCATTTTCATTACAGCTGATTACATTGAGTGTGTAGACAAAGGTAATATCTTTGGATCGTTTGTTTGTTAGCTAAACTATGAAGTAACTAGGTAAGGTATACCACCCTCCTGTAGAAGGAGCCTAGTCCTACAGACAGATTGATTGGATATTTGTCGAACTAGTCTACTCTTAAAGGAGGGTAATTTACCTAACCTAATAATACAATCAAGCTAACCAAGGATAGGCTACCTTTGCCTACACACATCGGCTGTAACTTTTTTACATTACAGGTTGCAACACCTTGCCAAATCATTAGGTTCCAATAAACGTTTGGAAAATTTAGTTACAATCAAGCTAACCAAGGATAGGCTACTTTTGCCTACATACTCAGTGCAATCGGCTGTAACTTTTTTACATTACAGGTTGCAACACCTTGCCAAGGTCATTAGGTGTCAATAAACGTTTGGAAAATTTAGTTAATGTGCTTTCCCATAGGGTTTTATGCAGAACAATTACCAGAAATCTATTATGGAGACTTGCAAAAACAATATCAAAATCGAAATCTAAGTAAACAATGAAGTTACTCACATTAAAAAAGGTTGAGACATTGAAGGACAAATATGTTTTTTTATTCTTGCGAGTCTTATTATAATCAGACGGTAATTTTAGAGTTTACAAAGAAATTTAATATTAAGACAAACATTAATGTCGAGTTTCATTGGTTAAATTAACACTACAATACAAATAAAGGATTCTCAAATGATCATGACTTTTGCTTGTAGTAAAATGATCGATCAATCAATCAATCAATCAATCAATCAATCAATCAATTGATCAATCAATAAAATTGAGAATGGAAATAAAAAATGTTTCAAAGAAACAACAGTCAGCCTAACCAAAGAGCACAGCCGAAGACCACCAATGAGTCTTCAACACAACGAGAAAATCCGGGCTTCAGCTGGCCTCTTAATAAAAATTTATACTAGCAATGTGAAAAAGGACGTCACACTTAACTTAGACAAAAAAAACATTAAAAAACTAACAAAGGTCAGAGTCTACTGTCTTGGGACAGGCGCAAAAATACGACGGGGCTAAACATGCTTTGTTAGATCTCAACCCTCCCGCTATACAATTATCTAGCTCATGTAGAATAACAAGCACAACAATATGCACAGAGAAACTCAGTTTCAAAGAAATCCAAGTCCGATGACAAAATAGTAAACAAAAGAAACTACACAAAACGAATATGATTCATAAATTAACAAAGAACTACTAGCAGTAACTGACATGCCAGCTCCAGACCCCAATCAAAAATATCGAAAGAATATATAGATATAAGAATATGTGCATGGTATGAGTGCCAATGAGCCAACTCTCTATCCAATTCACAGTGTGTAGAAGGAAACTATTATAGGTTAAAATATCCTCTTCAACACGAATCCTTGGCTCACACCGAATAGCATGTTATAAGGATCCTCCGAAATGACTAGTGTAAAACCATTCAAACGGGAAAACCAAAGGTCTAAACTCTATATATAACTAGAGGCTCTGAAGAGCCTGTGTCGCTCACCTTGGTCTATGTGTTTTTGGTGATGGTGATGTGTTCGTAGATCTTACTCTACAAAACATTGTTGATGCTTACAATTATCTCTATCTATAATGAACTTAGCCTAGTAGTTTCAGTGGAAAAGTTTTTGTAAAAATGTACAGAATTATGAAAATTGTTAAAAATTGACTATAAAGGGCAATTACTCCTTTAGCATGTTTAGGGGTCAATTGACCATTTTCGTCATGTTGACTTATTTGTAGGTTTTACTTTACTCTACATTATTGATGCTTACAGTTTATCTCTATCTATAATAATATTCAAGAAAATAACCAAAAGCTGCAAAATGTTCTTAAAATTACCAATTCAGGGGCAGCAACATAACAACAGGTTGTCTGATGCATCTGAAAATTTCATGGCAGATAGATAATGACCTAATAAACAATTTTACTCATGTCAGATTTGCTCTTAATGCTTTGATTTCTGAGATAAAAGCCAATATCTTCATTTTACTCCTATGTTCTATTTTTATCCATGGTGACCATCTTGGTTAGTTGGCAAGGTCATCGGACACATTTGTTATACTAGATATCCCAATGATGATGGTGGCTAAGTTTGGTTGAATGTGGCTCAATAGTTTCAGAGGAGAAGATTTTTGTAAAAGTTACGACGACGGACGACGGACGCCAAGATATAAGAAAATCTCACTTGACACTTCGGGCCAGGTGAGCTAAAAAACGAGAAGCGAGAACGACATCAACAAACGACAACTACTGTTTTTTGTGTGATTTTTTTATTACTAGACCAAATATTTCATGATTTTTTATTATCTAGGAATGTATTTTTGATTAACAATTGATAACCAAGTTTAATAAAATCATAAGTGTGTATAGCAAACATATTAACTTTGGCTTGAAAGACATCTATTTAATTGTTTTCGACTCGCTCTGCTCGGTCGGAAAAAATTGACAAGAATAAAATTCTAAGATTGAACGCGTTCGTTCAACAATCTTATTAAAATTAATATATATATTAATTTTCTCATACACATAAGTATTACGATATACATTTTGATTAGATAAGTTCGTCTAATTTACAAATGTAGTGTTATCTGTAGTAAATTGACTGACTTCTTTAATAAAGGATTTGAATAAGAATGTGTCCATACCATATAAATGCCACACTCGCACTATCATTTTCCATGTCTAGTGGACCGTGGAATTGAGGGTCAGAACTCTTTATTTGGCATTGAAATTAAAAAGATCATATGATATAGAATATGTGTACTGAGTTGCAAAAAAACATATCTGTACATTAACTTCACTTTCAAGTATAGAGATGTGATTTTTTTTCTGAGACAAGTGCTTGTGACAATCCAAAAGAACTTGCAGTCATTCGATGTTCAGTACTTCAGTACTTTGATTGTTTGAAAATGAGGTAAAAATACCCTGCCATATTCGGTATGTGTTTTTTGTTAGACTTTTTTTTTCCTTCTGTTTTGTATCGATCTCATACTTTAAGCCCTTTTCCACTGATTTGTATAGTTTGTTCTTATGCTGCGCTGTAACAAAACTGTCCCGGCTGTTTACAAGCATGTTAAACGCCACAATATATTGCATGTGCCTGCTTCAACTCAGGAGCATGTAGTTCAATGGTTTTCGTTTGTTAATGTCTTTTATATGTGTTTTTCGTAGTGCATGTTGTTTTAAAACAGGCTGTTATTTTTCTCAATTTAACTGTTTCATATTTTTCAATTCATTGACTATGGTAGCCGACAATACCGTATGTTTTTTCTCATTGTTGAAGATTATATGGTTGCCTATATATAATTGCTTACATCCACTACATTTGAACTTTGTTGGATAGTTGAGTCATTTGCATTAATACCAAATCTCCTTATTAAAAGTTGAGGGGTGTGTGTGTTTCTTTGGAAAATTTCAATGTTTTCTCCCAGGTCACCCAGTTTGAATAGAATATTTTGACATTTTGCTGTGCTCTTGGATTTGAGTTAAGAGCCAACCAGAGCTCACGGTCTGTTGGTGGGTAGTTGATGACTATATGGTAAGCTCTGGATGTCTTTTTGAGTATTGCATACGGTGATTTGGTGATGTCTTCATGCCATGCATTGTCCAATGACTTTAAATAGACAGCTTACCAGTCAACCTGATCTATCAAGTAGCTCTCGCCTTTTGTATAGTCAGACGAAAAACAAGATATAAACTGACTTAGCTTGTTTATTTAATATACTCATATAAATATAAAAAAGAAGATGTGGTATGATTGTCAATGAGACAACTCTCCACAAGAGACCAACATAACACAGAAATCATCAACTATAGGTCATCGTACGGCCTTCAACAATGAGCAAAGCCCATACCGCATAGTCAGATATAAAAGGCCCCGAAATGACAATGTAAAACAATTCAAACAAGAAAACTAACTTATTTATGCACCAAAATTGAACGAAAAACACAAATGTAACACATAAACAAACGACAACCACTGAATTACAGGCTCCTGACTTGGGACAGGCACATACATTTTGAATGTGGCGGGGTTAAACATGTAAGCGGGATCCCAAATTCAAGTCAAATTGATATTTTAAAACAACATAAAAGTTAAAAAGTGTACGAAAACTAAAGAACGTTCGTGTGTGGTTTAGCAATTGTACATGCCCACGAAACCGACGTCCAGATATTGTTCGGAAGATGTTTTGAGAAGTTCCGATGCGACCGGACAAGTAAAATTAAACTGTTAAAACAGTATATTACAGAAACACAAAACTGGCTATCTTTGCTGTAAATACAAGTTAAAAACCTGACATGGTTTACATTAAAGCTAACAATTCCAATCCCACGGAATCAAATAATTTAAAAAAAAACATATGACCTTTAACATTGGATGTCTAAACTAGCATTGAGCCGTGTCCAGGTCCGAAATAGATAATAAAGAGATGTGGAGTAAATGTACACGGGACAAAATCGTACACAATGTATAGAAAAAATACAAATTATTACTGAACAGGGCTTTTATGCCTGTTCTTCATCTTGAAAGGAGCTGGAGGGTCTTCAACGAGGAACTAGACCATTGATCCTCATTATACAAAAGTAACATAGGTTAGTGCATCGGACTGTACAAAAACATAAGTTCCTGGTTCGATCCCCGTTCCGGTGGGAAAATTTCCAATCCACTATTAATAAATATGTTTAAACTAACAATAGCCACACACTTGACTTTGTGGATAACATTATTTTTTTCATCATCCTACATATGTCTTTTGATATTGTTCATACATGTAAATACTAAAAGTCTTACACTGCATCTATATATTTTGCTCCGAGACCAGAACATAATAAAATAGATAAATTAAAACTTGCGCTTTAGATTAAGAAAGGGTGTGAAAGATTTTGTATCATTTTTTCCATTTCTTCTGGAGTCCTTGAGCCCTTCCCTCGCCAACAATATATAGTTTGCTTTATTTGTAAAAGAGGCTAGTTACGCTACAATATTATCATCTTAGATTAACCTCTCCAAACTTAAAAGTAAAGATCACGCACCCTTATTGTTTAGATTGATAAAGACTTTTGCATCCGTCGACATTATCTTCGATTAAAGTAGTGTTGATCTGACAACCGCTGTGCATGTATACTTTAACGACCTTTAAATGAATGACAAATGACAACATTGTCATTTTTCGAATGACAATTAAACTGTGTTGGAAAGATAACATAAATACACTTTCGTTTTTCGTTTTTTGTTTTTGTGAAATTAAAAATGAAAATGAAAACACTTTCATTTTTCGATTTTAGTTCTTGAAAAATCAAAATTGAAAAATGAAAATACTTTTGTTTTTCGTTTTTTGTTTGTGAAATCAAAAACGAAAAACGAAAAACTTTTGTTTTTCATTTTAGTTTTTAAGAAATCAAAAACGAAAAATGAAAACACTTTCGTTTTTCATTTTGGTTTTTTTATGAAATCAAAAACGAAAAATGAAAACACTTTCGTTTTCTGTTTTTTGTTTTTGATATTTCAAAACGAAAAACGAATGGACGCAGATATACACGGACCCTCAATGCTCTTCAACTTGTTTTGGCTTTCGAACTTTTTTTCATCTGAGCGTCACTGGTAAGTCTTGTGTGGACGAAACGCGCGTCTGACGTATTAAATTTTAAACCTGGTATCTTATTATTCGTGTTTCTCTGTCCTATATGTTCTCCAATTTATTTGTATTGTAGTCCTGTCATGTAACGTTGTCATTTAAATGTTATATTTAAAGTTGCCATAAAAGCGGGAGGTTTGGCATGCCACAAAACCAGGTTCAACCAACCATTTTTTCTTAAAATGTCCTGTACCAAGTTAGGAAAATGGCCATTTTTATATTCATATTATACTAGTCGTTCTTTTCTGTGTGTGTTACATTTTGATGTCGTAGTTCACCACTTATATTTGATGTGTTTCCCTCAGTTTTAGTTTGTAACCCAGATTATTTTTTTTTTCTAAATCGATTTATGAATTCCGAACAGCGGTATATATTACTGTTGCCGTCATTTATATACATTCCAAATTTAAACCAAAAGTTTCCCTTTTGCAAAAACTTGGCCTTGAATATCAACTTCATTACAAAATATAGAATGATGTCTATATCAGAAGCCGGCATATTGAGAAAACAAATCTCTTCCTGAGAGTACTTGTTTTGCTCCAAAGTCTTGAGAATTTTAATATGTTGTCAAAACAAGATAATTTTAAGCAATCTGTGTGCTTCACAGCTCAGGAAAAACATTACCGCCTTCTAAAACCTTTTTTTGTTTGTCTTTTCCTATTGTTATGCATATAAAACTCAAATAAAAAAATCAGCATCAAGTTCACCCGACCATAACAAGAGATTGAGCCGAAACAAAGCAGGAAATTAAATCCAAAAGTCACAGAAAAACCATGCAATACATTGGTCAACAAAAAAAAAAATGAAAACACATCTGTTTAAGTCAGCAAAACATTATGATATAGAATAATCAATACAATAAGAAATTTCTTATTTTATTTCTCCTAAAATTTGTTATATGTACCATTTATACTATGCTATCCTTAATATAACATATCATCAAAAGTGCTTTACTCTTAACATCCCTTTCTTAAAACCAAATCATTTCCAATCAATTCAAACTAGGAATTTTGTAAAATCACTTTCGGTTATATAAATCGTAATTTAAAACAAAAACGTTTATTTCAATTGTCAATTATTTAAAAGCTTTAACCTTTGAAATCACTTTGTGTTGTCTGAAAGAAAGATTGATGTTAAAAAGACCACTAATTTCACATTTTGATTTTTCATGAAAAGTCACCAAACCGTATTTTTGAAAAAAAATATCATCAAATTTACTGACAATGCAAGTCCCTAAAAATCGCCCAAGCTGAACTACTTTCAAATTTGATTGAGTATTCCTAATAGTTTTCTGTGTACGCATTAAAACAACTGATTGATGTATACTAGAAAATAATGTACAAAAACTGATATGTCAAGGTATTCATTATGTTAAAGGGTCACAACGTTCATAAAAATCACTCAACTTAAAAAAAAATAAGGACAGCAAGGTTAACTGACCAGACAGAGTACTGAAAAAAGGAAGTAAGTACATACTGCACATCTACACTACTCATCGGTTTCGCAAAAGGAGACAAATATAGGTGTGGAATAATTTCCTTCCATTAACTGGTTAATGACTGAACAAACAAACGACAACACAACGGTGATAACGTGCTACCTTATGTTTATTAAATAACATCAAACAAAAATATAAAATGTTATGACATACGGTAAATCAACAAAAATATGTTTGCATATATGCTCCTGTTTTGAGACAGGTACATACATTCTGTTTCACAGATGATATCGGATATGTTACTTTTGTCGTAACTACAATACCCGTCCCTTTTCACGAATGTGACCTACTACCGAATTGGAATATTTACCGGATTAGTAATAGCATAATCAACATAACGGGTACCACATCTGGAACAGGATCTGCTTACCCTTCCGGAGCACCCACCTGGGCACACCAGTTTTGGTAGGGTTAGTGTGGCTTAGTCTTTAGTTTTTATATTGTGTTTTGTGTATTATTACTTGTCTGTTTGTCTCTTTATTTTTAGCCATGACGTTGTCGGTTTGTTTCAATCTATGAGTTTGACTGTCAACGCACTCGAGATTACTCTTTTTATAGTTCTGGTATCTTTCGCCTCTCTTTCTGAGCAATCCACCATCCCCATAACGGTGGATACCATTATATAATTAAACATAAGAATAAACTTAAAGTCAGTTGGAATATGCAAAGAACAAGTGGACGGACCTTGACTTTATAAGTTGCTGTTTGGATGGAGAGTTGTCTCATTGGCACTCATACCAAATCTTCCTATATCTATATACATATATATATATAAAAACATCTATCGATGTCTTGTTTATTAATGTGCCATTATATGTGTATGTTATGTGCATTGTTCTGAATATAGTTTATAGTTATACTGATCAGAATTTGTTTTATAGATTTAAATGCATGTAACATTTTTCAAATTGGTACATATGGTTTAGAATTTTCAATTGAAATGTATTGTCATAATTATTTATCAAGATATTTTGTATCATATTTTAAATATGTGATACTGCTGTGCCTGCAACACGAGGCTATACAAAGTTGATTTTGTTAGCTAGAGGTATGATAGGGAAATGCATATAAAAAGTCAATATTTATGCCCCTTTTATGGGCATTATGTTTTCTGGTCTGTGCGTCCGTTTGTCTGTCCTTCCGTTCGTTCGTCCGTCCGTCCGTTCGTTCGTCTGTCCTGCTACAGGTTAAAGTTTTTGGTCGAGGTAGTTTTGACGGAGTAGAAGTCCAATCAACTTGAAAATTAGTACACACGTTCCCTGTGAAATGATCTTTCTAATTTAAATGCCAAAAAAGAGATTTCCCCTCATTTTCACTCTCCATTGAACTTGGAAAATGATAGTGCGGATGGGGCATCTGTGTACTATGGACACATTCTTGTTTTTATCTTTTGTGAGAAGAATATATATGATATTGCAAAGAGATTAGATGTCATGGGCTATTCGAAAATCCAAAACAGACATTATATGTTACATGGCCAAATATAACAACAACGTAATAACAAATAACAATAACGAACATTACTTTGACCCTTGTGTGCAATCGCTTTTTTTAACGCTGTAACCCGCTTTAATTGAAAATACAATAGAGAAAACGAACGCCCTTGAATAACGTATCAACAGGCTTCAGGATTTGAATTTTAATATTTGAAAAATTGAAATCATCCTTTTTCTCATAAAGTTTAGTTCTACATTGTAGAATGTTACCAGAAAAATCACTATCAAATCAAAAGGAAAATTTACAATTTGAAACTTATAAATAGTGATAAGGTCAACATCAAAGTTTGTTTGAACAAATGATTGTATGTAGATAAAAGTATCATCTGCTTGTATTAGTGCAATAGAAGTCATAGGATAAAAATGTGTCATGTTGTGTTATTTATTCTATCCCCAGTTGGTTCGTTGTGATGCTTTCAACACATTCTTAACGGTTAAATGATAATAACTATTCAATGAAAGAGACACATAAAATAGACACAATTAATTTCCAACGAAATATAAATATCAGTTAGTTTTAAAACGATGATGGTGTTATGAAATTGTGAATTTCTGTTTTTTCTTCTTTCTTTTCTCTACAATCCATGCAATGTATGTAGGCTTGTTTTTCTGGTTCTGTTTTTGGTTTTTTTACCAGTAACAGTCATACTAGAATCAGGTTGAAAAACAAGGAAGTACAGCCAACATTTTCTATACTCAAATTTTCGTTAACTTATGTTTGTAATCTTGAAACAAGAATATGTTGTATGAGAGACAACGAGACAACTCTCTATCCAAGTTACAATGTGTACAAAGTAAGCAATTATAAGTCAAAGTACGGTGTACAGCACGGAGCATTAAATTCTAAATGTATTATCTTCGGTACGTAATATAATGTTAATCATTAGTTATTCTAATGCAATCGTTTTGTATCAATCGATCTGATTGAATAACAGTTAGCGTAACATTCTCTAGCTCCTTGTCTGGAACTAAGGAAGCCGACATTTTGATTTGCTGAATGTATTGACATGTAATTTCTACAATAATAAGCCAAACAACTCATATGTTGCACCTAAAAATCTTCTTTTTATCAAACTCTATTACATTCTGAAGCGACACAAAAGCCAGAAAACGCCCGGTTTTTATGTTTGACGTCGAAAGCATACCAATAACGTCACTTAGTGTAGGGACCAAAGAAGATAACATCTTTTCGAGGAATTTTCTTTAATGAAGATTTTAAACTGAAATAATGATTGAAATGTAATAATGAACTTGTTTTGTATTAGAATAGAGATAACTGTATTGCATTTGAAGATTTTACTGTCGCAAATACCCGTTTACCTGTCTTCGCTACGCGTCGCCAGGTAAACTAAATTTGCGACAGTAAAACTACCAATGAACGTCATTAAAGCTTCAAATACAATACAGTTACCTCTTAATTCTCGACATCGTATATGACTGTCTTAGAAACTTGATAGAGTCAAATTTGCTTGTGTATGTTGATGAACGAGAGATTATCAGGTTTTTTTTACCTGTTGTAGAAAATCTGCTACCGTATAATGATTATATGAGAAATAATATCGCTTTTTTAATTGGGCTTATACACTTTTCCCATAGTGTGTTTGTTTTCTTTTCTCTTTATATATCAATTTAATTCGATTTTGTTTTTCGTTTCTAGATTTATGTGTTTTCTAATAAAAAATGTGTACGTTTTAATTGCAGCTAGAGTAAAACTGCAAGGCGCAAAAAGAAATCCGTTACAGTTCAAATGCTTATAAAACACACAATGATTTATTTCAAAAATTACAAAGTTGGTGCAATTTCCGCACTTTGTGTAGTTTGCTTTTGGATTACGGTACAATCTTATAAATTTACGTTAGCCAAAAAGGTTCCTAGTTCTACTGTCAATTTGCCAGCTAAAACTTCCATCAATCAATTAAGGAATAAAGACGACTACCTTGAACAAATGGACAGCCTCAATAAACAAAAGGTTGATATGGATGACCCAAGGTTAATCAATTTAATACGAAATTACTGGATAGAAAATCCGTCAGACCAACCATACAATCTTAACAAACCTCAAGTACTAGATCCTTCCATTGGACAAGCTGCCTTTGCTGATAACCGATTAAATTTTAAGGTACGTGTGTTTAGTGTTTAACATATAAAACGTTTTTGTTTCTGTGTTATCAGTGACAGTATGTACAGTTCCGCAAAAAAATGTCATAGCTCAAACTTTTCGTTACCATTTTTTTTAATGACATAAGTTTATATATGCTCAACTCTTGTAAATCGATAAAAACAGTCAAATCAAGGTTAAAGAACGAAACATATTGAATAGTGACCTATAAAAAGAGCGACACCGAATGCGTTGACAGGGTAAGAGTTTCTAGCTATGCAAGCACCACTTGCTAGGTGCATTCACACTGGAATAAATGTCATAATCTCGGTAGATTGTTGGGACAGCGACACATTGTATTCAATGTAGTACAGGGTACTGTAAACCATAACTTGTGACGACTTATTAAATAAGTTATAATTCTTCAATCCCCACTCTTTATGAACTTTTTTTTGTGTGAGGATCACATTCCTATGCCTGGCATTAGACTCTTTATAATGTTCATATTCACGTGTATTTGGTATTCAACGGATACATATAAATGCCATGCTATGGCGGCACAGGGTATTTTAGTGTTGAGAAATTCATAATTTTGAAAATTGAAATAACCACTTTTGTCATAGTTTCTAGTTTAAAGTTGTTCATCTGATTAAGTTTCGAAAAAAAATATGAAGACATAAAGCAGGGCCCGTATACAATTTTCCTTAGTAAATACTTAAGTTAAAGAAACTCTGCACTTCTTATCGAAGTTGTTAGCATACAAAATCTTAAACTAGTGTAATCTTATTTGTTTTAGGTCCCGCCCGAAAATCTTAAGAGGTATGCATGAAACCCTTTAAACTAAGAAATCTCCACACCTGTATGTATGGTTAATGCTTGATTATTCTGGTTACGCATTCTTATTTTAAAAAATGTCAATACAGTAACATATTTTATAGCAGAAACCATTCATTCGGAATGTTAAGCCGTTAATTCTCTCCAACTTACTATTGTATTTTGCATTTTCAGTTCGTATGAAGCACTTGATTAATTGCATGGGTATATTGGGGATTTCGAATCTGTTCCATGTTTTGATTTTTCTAATCTAAATACCTCATAATCACATTTGGAAAAATATTCACACACCCAATTTAATGGGCATTTAAAAATCATAATGCGAATATTTGTGTTCTAACGCTTTTATGTCAACGTTTACAAATATTAAACAAAAGAACTGTCTGCTTATCCTTTTTTGATTCGATAACTGTACTTGAAAACTTTGTTCGCTATGAAGATTTGTCTACTTATCGGAATTCCAATGGGGACTAACTCTGTACCACTTATTTCAAACTTGTTTCTGTATTGTAACGAGTTCCAATTGATGACTGAAATCATCAAAGACCCATCCCAACAACATCTAATACAAAAATTGTTGTAACACTTTTAGATATTTGGTTGATATTTTGGCTTTCAATTATGACGACTTCGGTATGTACACTAAAGACAACTATCTTGCTGAACTGACAATAAATAACTCAAATACTAACAATGACCACTGTCCTATCCTGTATCTTGACATCTTTATTTTTAACGGGACGCTTAATAGCAAAATTCACGATAAAAGAGATGATTTTTCATTTACTATTCCTATTGTAACGTTAATTATTTATTTTTAAAAGGTGGTGTTTTATTGTCACCATCTTTTAAGCCCCAGTCCACCTATACCACGATTGCACTACGCTTACCGCCATTTTAAATAAATTCAGATCGTGGTGATGTCGCGGTATGAGCGGCATGGAAATGTAAATTTTCCTTTTTTTCACGATGCTTCTATGTTCTCAATAAGCGCGCTTCTACAACGATCATGTTACGGTTATACCATGTTCTCACCACGCTTTTACTGCGACCTTACTACGATTATCAAGATCTTACTAAGCTTATCACGTTCTCACTATGACCATACCACGATTTATTCGATTGCAACACGATCTTTCCACGTTCCTACTGCGATTATAGCACACTCTTGTCACGATCATACAACGTTCATACCGCAATCATACTAGTTTTACTACGCTCTCAGCAATAACGTCGTGTTCAATATATGAAAACTGTTATATTCCTTCTATTTCTCATTAATACGTAGTTTTCTCTGAAACAAATCAGCCATGCCACCAAAATCTACCAACACTTGGAAACGTGGTGGTAGGGTTGGGATAGAGGCAAAAGGAGCTCTGATAGTATCGAATCCTAATCCAGGTGAGATGTCGGACCAACCAATCCAAACTCAATCACAATGTTTTGCTGGCACATCAAGATCAAACGACGATGTTTAAGAGAACGTTAGAAGAGATGACACAGAAATGATAAGCATTTTTGACCTGTTAGATTAAAAGGACAAGAGGTCCAAAATACATACAGACAAACAAAACCTAGAAAGCTTTAATATATTTCATGTGACAACGACAATGCTAATGATGGTCTAGGTATGAACGTAATCAGGTCGTAAACAACGCGTGATGAGGACGGCATGAGATATAGTCGTAGTGGAAGCGTGGTTGTGTCGCGGTGAGAACGTGATGGTCGTAGGAAGGTCATACTAACGTTGCTGTGAGCTCGTAGCTCAACCTTTCAGACTAGAATTGCATTTTTACTACGCTCTCACTACGATAGTACTGCGACTTTTGCGATCTTACCACGACCTTATTGCGCATTCACTTCGCTTCTAATACAACTTGATTTCGTCACGACTACACCACGATTGTTTTGAACATGTTCAAAATTGGCCACGCTCGTCGCGATCATGAAAACATCAACACGACTGTACTACGACCTTACTGCGATCTACACGATGTATTTTTTTTCACAGATGGAAGTGCGATCATGGCCTAGTTGGACTGCGGTATTATGGTGTTTATTTATCTCAACTTGTTCAATTCGCTCGTGTATGTAATACCGCAGTCCCACTAAAGCTAGGTTCACACTGCCGATCAGACCAACTCGATCAACCCCGATCAAGACAAATTAAGCGATCGGGAAACTGCTCTCACTCAATCGACAAGAATGTTCGGGTTGGTCTACCTTTGTCGTGATCGATCTGACTTTATACCCGAGGGTATTTGACATGTTTTTGGAAAGCTAATTATAGCAGCATATATTTTTTTTCACTATCGATTATACCTATAACGATTTATATCAAAGAAAATCATGCAATGCGAGTATCACCAAGATTTGCCGATTTTAATGATTCTCTATTTTTGGTTGTTAGGGATATCTATTATCCAGTTAACTTACTTTAATCACTCTTTTAGACAGGCGGGTTTTTCGTTGAATGTGGAGCACTTGATGGGGAAACCAGATCAAATACCTTAATATTTGAACGCCTGAGGAGTTGGAATGGTCTTTTGATCGAGGCTGACCCATCAAACTACAAGTTAGTGAAGAAAAGGAACAGAAAAGCATTTACTATTAACGCTTGTCTTAGTGTTTACCCATATCCAGTTAAGGTTTGTTTATCTTGAATATGTGTGTAACAAATATTGTTATAACGGATCCTTGTCAGTTGATGTCGTTGCCAATAATCAGATACGTTGCCATAGTTCGTATTTGTAACAGGTATTGAACCTTGTCAGTGGTTATGTGTTTGCACCTACAATATTATCGCCAAGGTTTTTTACAATGTCAGTATCATCGTCAGTTGCTATATTTGTGCAAGGTTAGAGTTCTCAGCAGTTTATGTCATTTTCAAGCTTAGAATATTCGGCTCTTGATGAATTTTTCTGGAGTGAAGATCCTCGTCAATGATAGTCTTCGTTTTAGTACAGTTTAATCGTTATTAGGTGTGTTAAGTATGGCGTGCATCATCGTTAGTCGTTTTCTCCGTCCGATGCATGAAACCTTGTCGGATGTTTTTTTACTTGTTCATGATTATCGACAGTGGTTGTCTATGCCCCCACATTAAAATCGTATTCAGTAGTTTTTGTTGACCAAGATCAATTTCCTCGTCTATGTATATGTAAGATAATGACAATCCCTTTCTTCATGGTTAAGTACGAGCGATAGCGAGTACTTATCATGAAGTAAGGGATTATCATTCTCTCACAAACTTGGAATATTGTATAGTCACTGGGGTAAAGCTGATGACCGTAACTGCATTCACGGTCATCCCAAGATGTCGGATGAAAAAATAGGTCAGTATCTGTATTGTCTGTTACAGTGTTGCTATATCATTTCCTTTACAAAGGAGACATTGATACGATGTAAATTTATAAAAGATTCACACGGAAATCACAAATTACTTCCGAGAAATGTGCATGAAACAGGAAATTCGATTTAAAAAAATTGCTAAGATGACCGTAAATCAAAATCGAGATGACCGTAACAGAATCAGGAATTCATAACAAGGGTGACCGTATTTATTTAAAAGATGACCGTCACTTTTAAAGGATGATCGTCAATTCTAAGAAATATCCGTATTTGTATAACTACTTTTTTTGTATCAAATTATTAATAGTGTTGATATAAAACGTATTTATATGAGAGTAGTATCCTATAGGTAGGAGAAAATGTGACGTGCTTTAAATACAAAGTTCACCATATATCTCTTTTTTTACGGTAGAGAGTATTCTTTTGAAAATGAACATACAACAAGACATGCACATGAAAAAGTGGGGAAAACATGCAACAAAAGCGCGATTAAATGACACCTTACAAGTATAATAAAAAAAAGTGTGCTGGAAAGATTTTTTGTTTATTTCTGGAATTCCTTGTAATGACATATCATAAATGCACTTTTTTAAAAATGCCAATGGATGTACACCAATTCATATTATATCGTCTTTGATTTGTCTTCTATTTTTTCTTGCAAGTAAAATAACAGAACCAGTTTTTAAAATACTACGACCAAACTAGTGAAGGCAAGCTCCAGTAAAATAGATCCTTAAAAAAGTCTTGTGCGTATAGTGTATCACAAGGGAAGTAACAAATTAAGCCATTTTCAAAAAAGGGGGGTCCCAACCCAGGGTAAAGGGGGTTTAAACTATGTTTCCCCATTCAAATGCACTGATCGGTAAATAAAAAAGGACCCCCGGCCCCCGGACCCCCCTCCCTTTGGATCCACCACTGAGGGGAACCTTGTCAATTTGTATATACAGCAATGTTATTCGTATATAAAGACAAACTAATATTTTTATCTGTTTCCTCTGGAACCATACACAGAGGCTCGATAACCGGATATGCATATGTTTGATTAGTGTTTTTTATGCTCCATTTATGGGCATTATGTGTTCTGGTCTGTGCGTCCGTTCGTTTGTTCGTCCGTACGTCTGCTCGTTCAACCGTCTGTCCCATATCAGGTTAAAGCTTTTGGTCGAGGAGGTTTTTGGTGTCGTTGACGTCTAATCAACTTGAAACTTAGTACACATTAGAACACACCCGTGACTGAATTAAAGTATATAACTATGTGCAAGCCTTATTTTAGTATTAGTATTTTCATCTGATATTGTCATGCCGATTATAAGATACACCGTTTTCTCTGATTTCAAATCTTATCACCAGTGTATAGAGCATAATCCTAAATACACCGTTTGGTGGTGCGCTTGTCAGATGCGGAACGTACATATCAGGTAAAAGGTAACAGGTGAATATCCTATTGGAATCGGTATCGGACTTGACCCGGAACTTCTTAATTATTGGCAATATTAATTACGTTGAAAACAAAAGGGCCTGGAGTGGGGTAATTTTTTATCAACACCTTTGTACTATATTAGTTATATATATAAAGTTGTATTCTTTGATTCGTCATTTTTACGTGATGACGGCTGGCAAATTGGACCTCGTCATTTTAGTATTATAGATGTTTTCTATGATATGATCTTTCTAATCATAATGCCAAATTATAGTTTTTTTCACATTTTAACGGTCCACTGAACATAGAAAATTATAGTGTAGATGAGGCATGTACTAGAGACACATCAGAGGGACACCTTATTGTTTCTTCAACTTTTGTCGTATCTCTGTTTGCAATTTACTATCATTGTCATGAACTCAAAATACCGCAAATAGTTAAAAATAAATTGATGAAACATGTTTATATCCGCTAACTAAGCCCCTATTGAGACAAACACAACAAAAAGCTATGAATACAAATACAGATATTCTTAGATTTAAGGGTCATTATTTAAAAGTTACGATCATCTTTTATAAATTACAGTCAATCTTTACACATTACGGTCATCTTTTACAAGTTACGGTCATCTGTCTACCAATCACGGTCATTCTTGTTTTATGTTACGGTCATCTTGAAAATATTTTGATAATGATTTACGGACATCTTGGCGATTTTTTCAAATTGAATTTCGCGTTTCCTGAACATTTTGCGGTAGTAATTTGTGATTTCTGTGTGAATCTTTTATAAATGTACATCGTATCAATGCATAATTTGTAAAGAAAATGACATAGAAACACTGTAACAGACAATACAGATACTGACCTTATTTTTCATCCGACATCTTGGGATGACCGTGAATGCAGTTACGGTCATCAGCTTTACCCCAGTGATAGTGCTCAAGGCTTGAATGATCCTTGATTGGTTTCATTCGAGAATTAGTTTCATGGTCAGCATGGTCAATGTAAATTAAATGTTTGTTTTTGATGCATGACTGCATTTCTCAGCATTTTATTCATGAGTTAGTTTTAGTGATGAAAGGACTGTTTATTTTAATTTGGGAAATATTAAAAAGTGCGTTTTAGACATAAGGTGACACAAGAGTACAAAGAAAAGGCGGGACTTGTCGTTGTTTTCTGATTGTGAGTATGAATGTAAATCATGTAATATTTTAGTGAGGAATTATCCTTTTTCTATTTACAGTTTAAATGAAAATAAAAAAAAACACATTTGAGTTACAACTAATTTTATTTCACAGTCCAACTTTTTAAATCAAATACTATTTTATTAAGTTTAAATAAGGAAATATAATAAAATGACTCTAAAAAATTTGAATATATCCAAACTTTTATTTTTTTTTATTATTTTATCGGAATAATATAATTAAACTATTCTTCCCAACTATTCAGTAATTAGAGTTGTCGAAAGCTAAAGATCAAAGTGAATTTGTAGTTAAAATTAAGTTTTTTCAAGCATTGCTTTGAAATTGTCTATTTGTTTTAGTAATTTGAACTTAATATTTAATTCATAATGACATTCGAGGTATAAATTGTACTACACCAGACCATTAAACTTCAACTTTTGTAGATTTTTTTGTTGGTTTTACAAGACAACTTTTAGTCAGATTAAATTCAATCACTGATATAAATCCTTTCAATCTGATAAATGTGCTTCGGGAAAATTGAAACTCATTTACAGAAACTCTTGGTTTTGAACTGTAAATAGACCCAAATAATAGGATAATTTACATTCATTCGTCACAATTAAGAGACACCAAATCCTACAATTGCATTGGTCGAGAGCACTTTGCTATTTTCTCATATTGTTATTGTCTTATATCATAATTCGTGTCAATGACTACCTATGCCCACGTTCAAAATCATCGGCGGTGGTTTTCTTTGTCCAAGGTCAGGTTGATGGTCATTAATTTTCACTAGGTCGCGTTACTCTTCGGTGATTTTCTTTTTTTTTTCTTTTGTTATCTCTTATAATTTTTTTCACGTTTAGTGATATGGAACTAATAGGTGATTTCTTTATAAATTTATTCACAGCTTTCTACACTCTGATCGATTGAAAGTTTGAAAGATATGTCGTTGGTGAAGACTGCACAAAGAAACTTTTTTTCGGTTGTTTATTTCTTTGATTGCTGCCTCGTTTATATCTACCCCTATCCATAAAGCATATTTTTACATATAGTTGGCAAATTAAAAAAAATAAAATTTGACTAAACACATGGTCTACATATTTTTTTCTATATAATTTCTCATTTTAGCATCTCACAGATTTTTGAAATTATATAGAAATCTCACGGTATCGTTTATTTTTTCAGATGCAATTCAAAAAAAGTTTCAGCGTTGGCAAGATATTACAGGACCAGAATTCCAAGGGAAAAGACATTGTGAATGTCCAGTGCTTTCCCTTCTATTCAATATTGAAGGCTATTAATGTTACTCACGTTGATTTCTTCAGTTTGGACGTTGAGGGAGCTGAATTGCAAGTTTTAAAGACTATACCATTTGGAAAAGTAGATATTGAAATGATGACAGTTGAATTTAAACACGTTCCAGGAGGGGAAACACAATTGAAAAACTTTGTAGAAAATAACGGGTACTCCTCACTTATCAGAATGTCTCATTACGATGGTTATGCAAATGATATAATATTTAGAAAAAAAGTATTATGAAGTTCTTTCTTGTCATATTAAAGAGTTTTCTAACGCTGATGGCAAATACATTTACTTGCTTTTTGCATATCTGTAAATATATTATCATATCAACGCATTAATCAATTAAATCCCTTGTTTGTTTATCAAACAACGTTAATGTAGTGTTTTAGAGCTCGTGATCGAGGGTACAGGATTTAAGGTATGACAGCGTGACAATATTAGGATTCTTACGAGATACACTTGTTCCAAATATTCGTGAAAAGTGATACCATAACAATACTGAACTCCGAGGAAAATTCAAATTGTCCCTAATTAAACGGAAAAAATCAAATGATCAAACACATCAAACGAATGGACACCAACTGGAGACTTCCACGATTCCCAGATGTGAAATACCATTCCAGATATGCTTAAAGATATTTATTTTGTAGTGGATTGGGAAACAAATTATTAAAACTTATATTAATTTCTTTCCACTTTCCGGGTGCGAGTGCATTGTAGCCTCATTAGCCAGCTCTTTTTCGAAATCTACAAGGGTGTATTTTACGTTCAAGAGATATTGCTCTCTCTCTCTTATCACGGATCAGCCATTTATTATCCTCATCCGACGGACTATAATTGTTTCTCAAGACCATACTCGCAAATGGTGTTCAGGGAGAGCCGAACCACTACACCACGGCTCTCCAGATATAGTTATAAACAACAACTTAAAATCATCGAAGCAGAATTCAAATTACATGTACCGTTTTGTAAAACAAATTAGTCACAATTATGAATTTCAGTGTTGGATTATATTTGTTGCCGGTTTAATTTGTCATTTTATCGATCGTGAATATATATAAATGACATTTATTTCTTTTAATTTAAATAAAAATGCAGACGGCCAGGACATTTTTTTTCCATCGAGCGACAATATGTAATCTGCTCTTTTCACCGGCCCTTATAAAATAATGTATATTAGTTCACCAAGGTTGTCAACACACTTAGCTCCAAAATATACAAATGAACCAACATTTGAAACAAAAGCAACACTAACAAAGGCTAGTGGTTTCCGTCTTGGGACAGGCGGGGGGAAAGCGGCGTGGTTAAACATGTTTTGATCTCTCAACCTATACCTCTAGCTAAAGTAAAATATACAAACACAGTCATAATTGGTATAACAGAAGTTTGAGTTTAATATAAGAATAGGTAACAGAAGAATCTCAGTAAAATGACAATCATCGGTATTAATTAAGAAAGAACAACTAAAGAGTACTGACATCTTTTTTACAAACATCAATTAAATTAATTGAAATATAATGTCGTTATCATAGGAAAATCAACCACCGCCCCCGCGGGAGTTAATGGTTATGTCTTGTGTCATCATAAAATATAAGAATTAAACCCGTGGCATGCCAATAACTGGTTTAAGAATAAATGTGTTTTCATTAAACATGTTAAATGGAAAGCCCATTTTTGGTCTGAGCGTCACTGATGAGTCTTATGTGAACGAAACGAATGCTGTCATTTTAGTTTATAATCCTGGTACCTTTGCTAACGTTTCCGTGAACTAATATTATTTCCCGCACTTGCCTTTCTCTAATGATTTGACAACAGTATCGTGTTTATATCCAATGTGAACTTTGTTCAAAGGTTTGTTTAAAAGAGGGACGAAAGATATCAGAGGGACAGTCAAACTCATAAATCGAAAATAAAAAACAACACCATGGCTAAAAATGAAAATGACAAACAATAGTACACATGTCACAACATAGAAAACTAAAGAATAAACAACACGAACCCCACCAAAAACTAGGGGTGATTTGTGGTGCTCCGGAAGGGTAAGCAGATCCTGCTCCAAATGTGGCACCCGTCGTGTTGCTTATGAGATAAAAAATCCGGTAAATAGTCTAATTCGGTAGGTAACATTCATGAAGTGGTAAGGGATTGTAGTAACGACGTAAGGATCATATCCAATATCATTTGTGAAACGGTTATTCCATAACGGTCAACCAACTCGTGATGGCGTCCGTAAAATTTACGAAGTGATGATTTTAAATTCACCATTTGGAACTCTTGATTTAATAGCTTCCTTGTGAGCAACAACCCTCTATCAAGAAAATTATGATAGGAAATGCAAGCACGGGAATATCGTATCAGTTTAACTTTCGAGGTGAATGACGAAATTTTTGTGCAGAATATTACAATTTAAAATGAGATGTAAAATACCTGTAGTACGTTAAATGTCTGAATGTTAATCCTTACGTATTACAAATGATATCCTTGTAGCCATGATAAAATTAATTAAAATCTTGTGACGTCAAAAACCCTAATGTAACTTTTTTTCCAGTAAAACACAGCTTTATTCTGTCTAAATAAAAACGTTGTTACACACACGAGCGAATTGAAATCGATAAACACAACACGATGGTACCAAGTGAAAGGTATTTATCTAAAACCGGATTATTTACAAAAAAAGATATGAACAACTTCATCTCTTTTATTATCAATTCAATTATGAAGCTTAATAGATAAAGATATCATGATCGAGGAAAGGGCAGTGTTTTTTCTTGGTATTAGTTTTATTTAAAGTAAGTTCAATAAGAATTGTTACATTGGTGTACAAACACATTTTGACAATATCGAGAGCCAAAATATCATCCAAATTTTAAAGTGTTATCAAATGTTGTGTTGATGACTCTTTGCTGTTATTTATCAATTAAGCATAATTCGTAGCATACAAAAAAAAGTCCTGGATAAGTGGTGCACATTTACCCCTTCGAAATTCCGATAACTTTGCGGTATACAAGTACAGGATCTTCATAGATTAAATCGACCACTTTTAATTATAATTTGATAGTTCTGAAGTGTTTATATGATTATTTGTGTGAACGTTTTCTCTACTGAAGTACACGGTATTTTTTTCAGTATCATAACATTAGATTAATCTTCGATCAAAGAATTAGGTAAACACAGAGCCATCATGTGACCCTATTTTCCACAATTCATGAAAGCCTTTCAAAAGTTTTCCAATTTATCAATATAGAAAGATTGATAAAAACACTTTAGAGCAGAAAGGTCACATTTGATTCTCTATGATGCAATAGACATGTCAAAATTGACATCTGTATCAGAAATAACAATTTTGCAAAGAATGTCCAGATATTTTTCGAAAAAAAATTATCATCCGATACCTTTCCCGGAATATTTTGATTGATAGGTGTCAGTTCATATTTACAAAAGTATACATTTTTCAAAATATTAAGGACTATCTCATTCCAGGCAAAAAAGTACCTTAGCCGTATTTGGCACAATGTTTAGGAATGCTCTTCAACTTTGTATTTTTCTAACTTTTTGGGATCTGAGCGTCCCTGATTAGTCTGATGTCTGGTACTACTTGGTAAATTTAACTGTTTTGATCTGCATGCCTGCATTTTTAACTTCATTACAAAAGAGATGATTTCAGCGTCACAATTGTGAACTTTCCATTTGTATGTAGCAACATTCCAGAAGCGCCTGCATACGGAGTATATATCTCCCAATTGATACGATATTCCCGGACTTATATTTCCTATCATGATTTCCTTGATAGAATGTTGCTGCTCACAAGCTATTAAACCAAGTGTTCCGCATGGTGAAGTTGAAATCATCTCTTCGTTAATTTTACGGATTCCATCACGAGTTGGTTGACCGTTATATAACAACCGTTTGACAGATGATATCTGATATGTTCCTTATGTCGTCATTACAATCCCTTTCCCTTTTCACGAATGTTACCTACCGAATTAAATTATTTACCGGATTTGAAATAACATGAGCAACACGACGGGTGCACCATGTGGGACAGGATCTGCTTACCTTTCCAGAGCTCCTCAGATAACCCCCAGTATGCAAGACAAAACATCAATTTGAAATGTCGTTGCTTGAGGGACATGAAAAATGTAGTATGGAATATATGTATGCCAATTATTCGATGAGCAGTAGTTTGGTGTTAGAAAGGCAATAACAATCAAAACCAAGAAGTAAACAAAGAGTAAAAAACCAAAGGATATTTACACCAACAGTTATAGATAATAAATAAGAAACAACACAAACTCCGATATAAAACGGGGAGTGAAATCAGATGCTCCGGAAGGGTAAGCATTTCCTGCACCGTATATGGCACCTGTCGTGTCATTTCTTTGTTCAGTTCGGTAATAATGGGTGGTTATTATGACTGAGGAAGAATATCTGATATGATTTATGACACACTTTTGTCATAATGGCCAATCAGCTTATGATGGCGACCGTAAAATTGATGATCTTAATTTGATTGATTCATAGCCTAGTCTTAGCAACTTTTGAGAAAGCAGTATTCCTCGTTCAACAAAATCAACGTACTTTAAGCTAGCTCTAGAGTAACGTATCAATTGAGACACATATACTCCATACTAGTATGCTGGTGCGATTGGATGTTGCTACACAGAAATGGAAAGTTGACTATATGACAATTAAAATCATCGCGTTTGTCGTAAATTTTTGTATTCAACCTACCATCAGTAGAGTAGTCATTTCGAAAAAAAAGGTAATATGATAATCACGGCGTGTAGGTCTAACAGGTTGTGGAAGTTACATTTAAACGTTGTAACCATAATAAAAAAAAGGCTACACTGATGGTTCTGACAAATCAACTTGATATTGCAAAAAAATATCAATGGTAGTAAACAATTTCATCATTGAATAGTCCACACGAAATCGTGTAAAGCATACTTAAAGAGAAGTCAGAATTTATATTTAGATCAATGCATTTTATTTGTCGTACAAAATGTTTGCCTCATTCTTCCGAACACTGGTTAGCTCATCTACAAACCATGTTCATCTTTTTGTCGCTTTAACATAGCTTTCAATATTTTTGTAATATATCCGCCAGCACTGCTCAAACCTGTTCGTGACTTGAATCCTTTGTCATTTTTTTTTCATTTCTTTTGTTCGCATGCAATTTTTATCTACAAAAACTTGTTATCCTACCGGTAAATCTATGCTGTATTTGATGTAACGTTATACATGTTGTATATAAAAACGTCACAATATTCAAACATCATACCAAACCATCGCACTTCAGCGAATAGACCATCGTACTTCGACGTGGACCATCGCACTACAGCGTGACCATCGCACTACAGCGTCCCCATCGTACCTCCGAGTTCTACATATATAATACGTTTTAATTGTTCAATAAAGGCGTCAAAGGGGATAAACAGACATGTACCTTTGTCTCTGTGCGATCATTTTGATTCATATAATGATGAAGATTTTTTAAATTATCATAGCTTGTGACGCAATTTATCACCAAAATGCTTATACTGATAAAGGATATTTCCTATGTGAAATAATTATTGAATTTGTATATTTTTTTTTTCGTATTTTTTTGACGTATATTATATTTATTTTCTGTGATAAGTATATTTCTCTAATCGTTCTCCAAATTGATCCGACACCCTCGTTAGAATAGGTGTTGACTTCTTTCTAAATATTTTTTCTATACATATAAATATGTTTGTGTATATGTAAAACGTCTAGATAGTGGTAAAAGATCATTCTCACGAGGGTGTCTACAGTGAAGGCTGCTAGTTATCCCTGTTGATGTCTTTTTATCTAAGCATGATTTCAGTATCAATAGGCTTAGCATTTTTGTCTCTCCCGGATGTTATGTCATTATTAATTCTAAACCAGATGACCGGCTCTTCGATCAAAACATCAAACAGTTGTTTTTCTTATTGGCTAACACTTAACGTAAGCAACGATAGAGCCAAGATACCTAGACCATATTGATTGATATTTCGTACCAGCTTAACAAATGATACACGCTGGTCTTGAAGTATAGATTTAAATAACGTGTTATAGTATCCTTTATTTGTTTTTGTAAATAATTTCTTTCACTGCTTAGTAATTTTTTTAGCGATATCCATTGGACGTAGTTTGGTACTTGTTCATCCCGTAGTTTTGTTATTGTGGTATGCCTAATTTGTGTAATCATATCTTTTTGATAATGATCTTTGTCCATATGCTTTTTTGTTTTTCTTGGTTACCAAATTTGTTTAGTAATTAGGAATATAACAAAATTTGACTGCTGCACCCCTATATTTAACATTTTTACTTATGATGCCTGTTTGCTTCGTTCACCCATCGTTATCAATATAATGGAATTTGATACGTTTGTCATACAAAAAACTCAAAATTACAAATATACTGAAATCCGACGAAAATTCGAAACGGAAAATTCCTAATCAAATGGCTAAATATATACGTTTGTGTACGTGTTCATCAACCGAATAAGACAAATACCAAATAAAACCATAAATACTATGACATTATTACGTGAGTATTTCTGTATTGGCCTTGTTATTGGTCCGAGGCTTGCTGTATTGAAATACACGTAATAGTATCTTTATTAAATAACTACAGTGTTACAATATATTTAATTTTTCATTTCACAAGAGATAAACATTTTTACCTTGAAGTGGAACTATCCAAATATCGGTCTTCAGTATTTTCTCATCTGATGATTTTTTCTACCCTTTCCAGTCACTATAAAGTGTTACAACTTAAATTTAGACGCAACACATAAATAGTCATTGGAAAGGTACTGCAATTGCATGTGAAATGCAGAAACTATCAACACAATAATGTAGGAGTTGAAAATGATACGACTATCCATAAGCCAAATAACCAAAAGAAAGAAGATTTGCACAATTACAGAATGCAAATGCATGGTTCGGGTTTAAAAATAAATGACAGTTTACAAAACACGAGAAGCGAAAGTAAACAATAAATCAATTTGTTTCATCGTGAAATTATAAGGTATCAAGAAACGAACTTTGTGATGATTTCCTAGTTTCCCAAACCTGAAATAATTCCATCGTCTACTTTCATAATGCTTTTTAAATGAATGTGTCCATTTTAAGCCTGAAACATATGTCATACTGAACGTTTCAGCATGTTTATGGTGAGTAAATGAAAACTGCTTCTTCCAAACAACTGTTTACTTTCAGGTTGTGTTTATCGTGACTTTCGATCTAAAAACTAGAGACGTTCCGAAATCCTGTAGTGGCCGTATCAGAACTCGGCTAATACAGAAAAAACCTATATTGGCCGAGTTGACACCTTATATTGCATAGGCAGTTTTCATCATATTAAGTCCAATAACAGTGTAGTTAATTAATAATAGCATAAATAAATCCGTCTAAGAAGACAATATGTATCATTTGTTCCTGCTCAGAGTTGGTATTTTTTTGTGTTACGACTTGTCCATTAACTTGTCAACAACAATATTGGACTTCAAAACACTTGTGCTTGTTCGTGTTGCTCAGTCTTAAATTTTCTGATTTTTTTTTTTTTGCACTATTGTTTGTCCATTCGGTTGATGTGTTTTATCATTTGATTTTGCCATTTGACTAGGCACTTTCCGTTTTGAATTTTCCTCATAGTTCAGTATATTTGTGATTTTACTTTTTTTGTCTGTTTGGTTTTTTTTTCCATATTGTTTTAGCCAAGGCGTTGTCAGTTTATTTTTCCACTTATGAGTCTGCTTTTTCTAAGCTATTTGTGTTTATTTTTCTTTTTTGCCGGCAATACTATCAAAGGACAAGGTACAATACGGCCTGTTGTTTGCCCCCCATTTTCTCATTTTTCAAATTCTGTTTTGGACAGCTACTTATTATGTTTAACTATTCCCTGCTGTTTGAAGTTTGTTTGGATGAATTTCAAAACCACTAATTTTAGCAACTTGGTCAGGTGAGAGGGTACACTTTCTGTTATTATTCGAATATTTTAACTATTTTTCACTTTGCAGATACATCATGTTTCACCTGAACGAAGTATCAAACGAATTACGCAGGTTAAAATATTGTTTTTGATTACGAAAATGCTTCTCTCGATACACATGATACAAGTTAAATAAATTTGCACATAATTTCCGTAACTTGTGTCTTTTTCATTAAAACCTGCAAACGGTTATGTTAAACTACCCTTTCTAAGAATTTAATTCTGTCAATTTACCACTTGTCTTGATATTTTTGAAGTTACTACTACAATGTTTCAAATTTTCTGTTTATTCAACAATAATTTCATAATACGTCATGGTCTATTAATTTTACCTCCGTATTTCCTCATAAGTTTCTATGTAGTCGCAACAATATATAGCGTCTTTAATAGTTCCATTTTGTTTTGGAATATGTTTCTTGGATTTTATCATGAAATTTAGTATTTCGCAAGTAAACATTTTGGTTACAAAACGAACTTTTTTAGTATTATTTTGTTTTGTACTCTTTTGTTTTATTACAATTAATCATAACTTTCTTTACCAAGACATTAATTTTAAAAAAGTAGCGCTCACTCCTGATACAAAAAAGACAAAAACAACATTCAAATTTACGCCGACATCGGACGGAAAGGCATTTCTTACATCTGCTATATATACTAATTTATCAAACTGTGTAGATCATCAATATGGCATTATTGTAAACGGATGGGAATATCATGTAAAAAGCCATCATTTCACGTGTTGCTTTCGTTTAAAAAATGGAAAACCACTATCTATTAATTCAAATAAGAAATTGTCTAGTATATATGCACATATGCCACTTCGCAGAATTCAATATAGATGTCCAGTTCCATTAGAGGTCAACTTGATTGAATACGTATCAATTATAAATGATATGAAAGATAAATGTCAAGAGGACATATCATATTATGTACAAGTTACATTACCACTGGGTGCAAATGACTCTACAATAGCTATATGCTCCCTTATATCATATCGATCACAAGACGCTGCTTTTTTAGTTGAGTGGTTTGAAGCACAACGTTTACTAGGGGTTGATAAAATTTTAACCTACACACAGGAGCTTAACAGTGATGCGGTGCAAGTGCTGGACTATTATGAATCAATAGGACTTGCTGAAGTTATACGAGACTTTGATATGCCAGAAAAAGGTACGTGTTTTTTGTTTGCTTTATAGTATTTTTTTAATTTATTGTCTCTTAAAAAAACTTACAATCAAAATATGTATTAAAAAAAGTCATGAGACAATAACAAAGACTCACAAAACCAGAAGACATCTACATCAACAGTTATAAATAATAGATAAGAAACAACACGAACTCCACTAAAAACCGGGAGTGAAATCAAGTGCTCCGGAAGAGTACGCATTTCCTGCACCGTATACGGCACCCGTCGTGTCATTTCTTTGTTCAGTTCGGTATTGATGGAAGGTTATTGTGACTGACGAAGAATATCAGATATGATTTCTGACACACTTTTGTCATAATGGCCAATCAGCTCATGATGGCGACCGTAAAATTTCTTGAGTGATGACCTTAATTTGATTGATTCATAGCCCTGTTTTAGCAACTTTTAAGAACACAGAATTCCTCGTTCAACAAAATCAACGTACTTTGAGCTAGCTCTAGAGAAACGTATCAATTGAGACACATATACTCCATATGCTGGTGCCGCTGGGATGTTGCTTCACAAAAATGGAAAGTTGGCTATATGTAAATTAAAATCATCGAGTCATAAATTATGGTATTTAACCTACCATCAGTAGTCATTTCGAGATAAATGTCTAAATATGAAGCAGATTTATCTGTGTCGGTAGAATCTTTAATTTCAAGTTCACTTGGATACATTAAATATAAGTGATCACTGAATCTATTATTATTAAGAGACAGTACATCATCAATATACCGATAGGTGAAATTAAAGGACTGGGCTAATTTCTTCATAAAACATGACGTTCCAATGCTCCACAATATCAAAATAAAGGAACAACATGCGAACATTTGTATTATTTCTAATTTGTTTCAGGTATTTTCCGATGTAAATGGTGGATTAAACCCAGTCTTTTTTTATATTAAGCTTTTCGTTTCACTTTTGTGAAAGTTGTATAAAGTTGCGTCTTTGTGCCAAAATTGTGAATAACAACATAAACACGTAATTGATTCAAGTAACAGTGGCTTGGATTCATTAGCCAAAAAGGTGTTACATACACCATAATTAAATTATAACATGCATACAACTAAATTAAACAAAAACGCTAATATACCATATATATAGTCAATGTCAGGAAAATATAAGCTTTTTTGTATGAGGCTGATAAACTGGGGAAGAGCGAGGTTCTACCGAGCCGTTCCCCAGTTTTGCGATCAGAACAAAAAAAAATGTTATGACCTTGACCTAATATTGTTTAAATACTGCAATTAATAATTAGGTAGCTGTTTAAATCGCAACACAAATGTGGAAATGCCTTTCAAACTGATTACTCGCCTTAATATATACCAAAGTGAATTGTAATCAAGCACATTTGTATATATATATATATTACAACTCGTCTAAACATCAACCCAACAATGTTAGATCTGTAAATTTGCTTTCGCAAATTTTTGGTTCTTCCCTCGCCGGGATTCGAACCCATGCTACTGTGATATCGTGACACCAAATCGCCTGCACTGCAGCCGTCCCGCTAGACCACACGACCACCTGGGCTCTCAAAAAAGAGCTTTCGGTGGCCATATGTTACCTTTCCACGTCAGTTTTAATCTAGCGGCGTACTACAGTACATGATATATAAGGCATGAAGATGTTATTGTTACAGATCAGCTAAATTATCTATAGTAAAGGATCCTACAAATTAATGTAAGATACAGTCACAGAAAATAATTATATTCATAAGTACGTCTGAGTCAGTGACAACCCTACAACAGATGTATCCATCGGATATATATATCGAAAAATTGAGTCCTTAGTACATAACTGTTAATTTCTTATATATGTCATACACTTTATACTGCAGGCCATTATATTTTAATGAATCAATTTCAATTTGATTTATTCTTTTAGTTTTCACTGACGTTGATTATCATCTTAAAAACATATAAAGGTATTCTTTTATTTGTCTTTATGAATATTATTTTTATTGATAAGTCTGTTTTTGGAGGCATTCCTTTGACGTTGCTCTGTTCTATTATAATTTGTATATTGTTATTTAAGACAGACAGCTAGCTATCATCAACACACTATGTATAAACAGGACAGAATCTGAGCTTGATTTCCTATATAATATTAAAACTAAATTGTCGAAAAAAGATCATTATATTAAAATCATGAAATGCAAAAGCTACATTTGAAAATAAAACATTTGACATAAAAGTTCATATCTAATACGAAATATTAATACATAATTAATACGAAATTATATCAACTAATATCATATCAATTGAATAAATGACACAAAATAACAAAAGTGGGGGAAAACACGAAAACTCGTACAGACCCCGCAAGATCACTGACCAATAAGAAAGATGCAATCAAACCATGCACTGGTCATAAGTGAAATTTATCGTTCCATTAAGTAGGACAACTCTGACCCTTTGACCAGACTTGAGACATAATAAATTAACAGTATAGATAACTCATTCTTTATCTAAGTCTTAGCAATAAACAATTAAAACAGAATTATCTCCTCTGCTGTCTTCAATAATTTTATTAAGCTTAATTTTCCTTTTTACTACTATGATTTGTCTTTATGCCTTTTTAGTGTTTCTTTGTTACATATGACGTGGCTTTGTACTTATAAATTCCGTCATGGTGTTATTGTGCCAAGATAAGTATATGTTTACATAGTTGTTTGTTTAATGGTAATAAAAATAATAACAAAATGGAAAGTGTTGTACCTATATTTTTGACATACCTATCATGTCTGTTTGTTTTGTTCACACATGGTTTTCAGTATAATGGAATTTTCTGCTACTGTCACAAAAGTGAACGGTTCAGCTAGCTATAAAACCAGGTTCAATTCACCATTTTCTACTGAAGAAAATGCATTTACCAAATCATAAATATGACAGTTGTTGTCCATTCTTTTGATGTGATTGAGATTTGGATTTTGGATTTTAAATGTTCCACAGTATTTTTGCAATTTTACTTTTTGTATCTCTAAACATAATACTTATGTTATTATTTTACTGGTGAAATACGTTTTCTTTATAAACAAAAGTAAGCTAAACCCACATTTATCACTATATTTTTCAGGAATTGATATTTGTTTTCAAAATATTCACATAACTTAGGTATCAAATCATATTACATTTTAATACAACATTTCAACTATAAAATAAAATGGCAACTTCAATCAAATCCAAAATAAAAAAATCTATCCATCTCTATGTTCCAGACCATATGAGTATTTGGACCGTACGTGTACGGTCCGGACCGTATACGTATACTCGTACGGTCCGACCATACGCATACGGTCGGACCGTATGAGGTTACGCGTATGGTCCAGTACGAGCTAACCATACATGTTATTAGATCATATGGGTTAAATTTTAAAAAAATTAAATTAATCACAATCTTTATTTTCAGATTTACTAATTTAATATCATTACAATTACACGTATAAAATGAACAAATGAACAATTGAAACTAAATATTTGTTTAATTGTATATCTTGATCCTAATTTTGGTACTCTCAACTAATGTTACACTTTCTACCACAAGTAACGTACTAATATTTTTTACATTTACATTTTTGCAGTTCGTGTATGTTTCTTAGCAAAAATATTTTTTGGTAAAGTTGCTAAATATTCTAAAACAATTGTCCTCCCACATTATATTTACTTCCGATATTTTCAATTTAAGTGATCATAATTCTATTATTTTACTGAGTGATCGACATGTTAAATACAAGAGATTAACAGATTCAATTAGCATGAATTTCTTAAATCATTAAAATATATAATTGTTTTTTTTCAATTACAATTAAACTTTTTTATATCTATTTGAGAGTTAAGTTATATTGATCTGTTATATGGATCTAATTAACTTTGACAACTTCTTAATATTAGTCAGACCGTACCGTACGCGTACGGTCCGACCGTACGAGTATTTTGAAAAAGTACGCATACGGTCCAGACCGTATGCGTACTGTCCAAATACTCATACGGTCTGGAACATCTATAAGAAGAATATGAATATAATAATATACAAATTATAGGTCCTATACAAGCAAAAACATCATTCCTTTAAGAACAGTGTTAAATATTTGGAAATATCTTCACAAGATATAAGAAAACAACCTTATCATTTAACTGGCGCATGCATTATATTGAATAATAATGAAATTTTAGTTAAAAATCAATAATATACTATTATTATGGGCTATGAAAACCGTTTGATGAACTAATACGATACTGGATCAAACTGCAGTGTTCTTTCATTTCGTTTAATTGTTACAGTTTTTGTTGGTTTATTCTTAAGGAATGTAATTTGTTTGTTTTGTAAATGATTGTGTTGTTATTAGGGGTTTCATGAATTTACAATCTTACTGTATTGTTGTTTCCATTGCAAACAATTTAGACTTCCATAAAAAAATAAAACATATCTTTATATTAATTTAAGACAAATATCCTAGACTTATTGGGGAGCAGAATGCAAGGCAATGGACTGACAAAGAAGTTGTTTCCCTTGATTGCAATTCAAGACTTCTTGAATTTAAGTATGTCATTATGTGCGACAAGGATGAGTTTGTGGTGCCAAATATTACGAAGTTTGGGTTTTCACTGAGGAAATCACTGGTACGTATATTTTCCATTAACAAATCCTACATCACACCAGGCTTATATATAGATACAAAAAGAAAAAGTTAAAAGGGCAAAGAAAGTACAAAGTTGAATAGCATCGTCTTTATGGTTTCTTCTGATTTATCAAATCTGTTACCAATTTAACATAGAAAAATATAAGTCTATGAAACAAGGTAAAGGAAATTTCCAGACCTATTTTAAAATAAGGCTTCGAATGTAAGATCAAATGCCATCAAATCCTTATCTTATGGTCAATTTTATTATCTAAAATGAAAGCTAGTAATGTTGTTATTAAATCATATAAATGTAAAGATAAAGAGTTATAAAAGTTACTGACGTTGTTTATCATCTCAATAACTTTAAAATTATTCTTCTCTATTTTTTATGCTTTTTTCACATTTCTTGATCGGTGTGAGAAAAATACTTCTCCTCACTAGTGAAAAATCTGTTCTCGACAAATGATTGGTAGAAATTTAATTATGAAGTTAATTTTCTTGGTTTGATTTAAATTTTCCTATTGTGACTACATGAAAAAAGACAACTATGTCTGATGGCGTCGCATAAAAAGTACACAATTTTCTTCTAATCTTTGAAAAGGAATTATAAATATCATAAGAGAAGCAGATTCCACCACTATTACGCATGTATTACGATATTTCTCCACTCTCAACAGTTTAGCTAGCTATAAAATTAGGGTAAATCCACCATTTTCTACAAAAAAAATATCGAGTCAGGAAAATGACAGTTGTTCTCCATTCGTTTGATATATTCGAGCTTTGGATTTTGTCGTTTGACGTTTGATTGATCATACTTTCCGTTTAATTTTTATCTCGAGATTCGGAATTTTTGTTATTTTACTATTTTCTAAACACCAGATAACTAATTAACTTTGTAAATATTTCGAAATCAAAAAAACCACGATGAGGTGTGGTGCTATATAATCTCCATGGGTATGTAAATTGCAAATTCCAAATGCATTTCCATACCAAATATGATCGAAATGACATACTTGCTCATTTTAAACTGACCTAATCACAAACTTATACATGTAAACTTAGAAAAAGTTGTAAAGTTGATAGACCATGCCTATGGAGTTAGAATTAAACATTATCCATGGAAATGAGATGTACTAATGATTATACAACTGTACATGAATTATCATTAACCTACTACTAGTCTAATGGTTACCCTTAAACAGACCTAAACTCAAACTTATACATGTCACTTAAAGGGGTACAGAAAACATAAGAAAAGATAACTCTTACTCATTGTCTGATTCATTGCTACGTTTTAAAATCATGTGTAATATGCAAGCTTTTAAAAGATCATGATTAGAATGTTTACATTATTGCTAAGAGCAACTATACATCTATTTTTCATGTTGTTATTCATTTAATCTTTTAACCCATTTTAAGTTACTCATTTTCCATGAATGAATATTTTAAGAGACATACTAGGGAGATTTCATAGTGAATTAAATTTACCAACGGAAAACCAGGACGTTAGAAAAGGAGGGAAACAGAAAGGTCAACGGACCATGAAAGAAACTGTTTTAGTTTTTTACTTGCCAATGCCTAGGTCTTACATAAAATGAAATAAAGTACAAAAAGTAAAATTTAAGGATGCTACCATTTGAGTTTATGGGGGAGGGGAGGGCTAGATTTAAAAATGTTGTCCTGCATTTTTCTAGTTGTAATCATTGGGGGAGGGAGGATTGGACCTGGATATTTTTTTAAGCTCAGGATTTCGGGATTTAAATTGATTTAAACTCGGGATTTTGTGTTTTTAAGCCCTGGATTTCGGGATCAGGACCACTCCACCCTCCCTTATCTGACATCATTTTCCTGCATTTTTATTTTTCATTAGTTTATCCTGATATTGTTTACATAAATTGTAATCTGCTTGCTATGCCAAATTACTGTTCCTGCCTTTGTTTGCTCAAAAGCCTGTCTTGCCTTTTTTAAAATTTCATCCAAGCCCCCCTCCTCAAATTGTAGTTCCCTCTGACAATACAATTTAACAAAATAAATAAATAAACCATGGACAATTATACAATGCTTTTGTTCGTAGATCTTCGTTGACTCCACAATACTTATTTTTTTAAAACCATACCTGTAGTTTTTAATGAAATACACTATATATGGGCTTAGTAATGCACGTTGTAATGTTAAATAGGTTATGAATAATTTTAATTCTAATATTTTTGGCATATTTTTAAAAAGTGCAATTGAATATTTTATTACATTATTTATATTCATGTAAAAAGTTAGAAGATACCGAGGGGGATACTCAACCACCAGTACATTAATTACATGTCACGGAACAACGACAAGAAAGAGAAACAAACATCCGATTCAGTCCAAAAAACACTACACATTTGTATGCACTCTCACTTTCATCTGAATAAAAAAAATACTACATAATTCTAGTATCTTTTTTGAATCTTTATCCTGACAGATGTAGAAAATAAACGGGTGTCTTCTGTTCCGTCCGCAATTTTAGGGAAGTAAAGTCTATATTTAGAATCATGGTTAAAACTGAAACTACGCATGTTAGATATAAATAGAACATGTTATTTTTGCTTTATCAAATTTAAATTTTGAAGGGATAGCAACATTTGTTATTTTTCTTTTGTTGTGCTTTAGTCATGTTTGTGTATCTTTCCGAATTTCTAAATCAAATGCAATTTTGAAATAAATATAAAAAAGAAAGTGTGGTGTGTTTGCAAGTGACAAGTGAAAATGTTTCTTCTCAAGTTACAATTCAAGATTATTACTGAATATAGTAATCATTCTCTATAATAATAAGGGGCCTAAAAAATAATGTGAAACTTGTTACTGCCGTGCTTTTTTTTTTTAACTAAAAACAGTTGTATTTAATTTTCATAACCTCTGCAGAAATACTAAAAAAGTTCTATCTTTAACGAACTAGATTTCACAGTATAAGTATTTTGCACATTCAGCTCTATTTCATCTCTCATGAACCGTGGTTTTTTGCACGAATAGTTTTGTTCTTAAATTTTGAATTGTATATTTTTTAATCTGTGGACCAATGAAGTGAAAATCTTGATCATGTAAACCAACTGTCAACTTAAAAGCTTCTCGCTATGTATCATATGTAGTTTTGGCGTGTCATGCTTTTAATTCAAACAGCTCGTATCTCATATCAAAAATCAGTTACATCAATTTTTTTGGAGGGTATTGTTTTACCCCTGTCCGTCTGTCCTTCCGTCCGTCCCATTATTGGTATATAGTTATTCGACATAACTCCTCCTTCTGTTTGATTCCTAGGAAGTTTTCACTTTGCTGTCTGTTGAGTAGTTAAGTATGTACATTGCGCTTCAATAGAAACTATTCCTTTTTCAAACAATTTTATGTGACTACATGTCAATTATGTATTCCCTGTGCATGGAATTGGTTGATATGTCATAACATGTGTATATATTGTTGTATGGTCGATTGAAGCTTGTGTAATATGATTTTGTAAAATAAACATGAATTCATAACTACATAAAAGAGGGACGAAAGATATCAAAGGGACAGTCAAACTCATACATCTAAAACAAACTAACAACATAAAAGTCATAGCCCGTACAAGTGTTTCTTACCAAAAAACACAATTATCATCCTTAAGGTCACATGAAGGTCAACAATTTAAGAAAGCACACCACCTAATGATGATACATCCACATGCCAAAGATGCAAGGCCTAGGTCAAAAGACAAAGAAGTTATGGCCTACATGGTTTTGTTTTTCATGAAAAAAAAACCAAAATTAAGTTGACCTTGAAGTCACATTTGAAGGTCACAAAAAGGTCATCATGATGCAAGACACTCAACCCCGTGATGATTCATCCACATGCAAAATATATAAGGCATAGTTCAAAAGACGAAAAAAAATATGGCCATTATGCACTTTTTCAATAGATTTTGCTCTTATTTATAGGCGAGTGACATTCAGACCTAAAAAATATTTTTAATGCACTTATCCAACACACAGCTATATTATATATCATTCGAAAGGGGAAAATGTGTAGATTCCATTTTTCCCGGTCATAAAAGTGAAATATTGTGCAATATTTTTTAAATTGGGGTCAAAGGTCATTCATAAAAAATTGAAAGAATAACACTTTTGTAGTATTATTGTCTCATTTAAAGCAGCTAGTAATAAAGCTTTTTCAAAATTTACTTTACACGATACTATGATAACGTCTCTATGATTCTTAGTTGCCTATCGTTCATGGTTTGGCGATAATTGACGTCATTTTGACGTTATCACTCTGCTATAGGTAAAACGGTACTTTCTATAAAAACGACGTATAATAACAAATATTTGACCTTTAATGGCCATGCGAAATAAAAAAAATATGATAAAATATTTGTAAGTTTGACGAGTAAAAGAGAGAGAAAACAACGCAATAGAGAGAGTAAAAAGTAGACGTCTTTGTCACATCAACAGTGACAATAGTCTCCTGTTTGTTAACAGCCTACAAACCATGTCAAGATCGGAAATCACTATCTTACATGTTTAATACAACCACAAGCAAAGTTAAAGACAATATATGAATCACATTTTATGTCTGTCCGTCCGTCAGTCTCCACTTGTTTGCGGCCCGTGTCGAATTAAATCAGGTAACTTATGTACATTCATACAATTCATCCGAAAACCAATGATTTCAAATATAAAATGCATTGCCTTGAACTATAGAACTGATGTTAAACACACTTAGTTTGGATATGTATTATGGCGTGGCACGTGGTTCTTCATAAATTAAATCAGTTCATTTTGACATTGGCATTGACATTTGATCCGTCAAGTTTTCAAACATCGTTTGATTCGTCCTTGTCTGGTTTGTGTCCGGTCCATATCTTTGAACCGTTGAACCTGAATTTTCCAAACTAAGTATGCATACACATCATATAATAGGGGATGGCCATCAACAAAAATCAGGACACTATGATATGGATCCACTCATAATGGAATCCTGTCTGCGACAAATATAGCTGCAAAACAAAGGTTTACCAAACTTCAGATACAGAAGTCGGTTTCACAAAAAAACTTAAGACAAGATTGATCGTAAGTAAACTGAACTATTCATGACTTACGACCAGCTTTAGTCGAAAGATTTGTTGTGAAACTGACCCCAGATGCAAAATTAGAATGCGGTGATTTATTAACTAAAGTTAGATACCACGGTGACCTTTATTTTGACATTTGGGATTGTATACTTTGCAAACACTTTAATTTCTTAACGTGTTTTTTTATGAGAACTGCATTTATTTTCACTCACGTTTGTGCAGTCAAAAGGTTTGCAGTTAAAAATGCAAGCATTAATGTCTTACCAGTATTCAAAACTTAGATTTATATAGATATTTATCAACTAATATGAATTTGCGGGATATAATTCGGCTTAACTTATATATAGTTGTTTTTGTCATTCTGGAGTAGTTTCTGTGAATAATCTATTTTTTTTAAAAGAAACGAAATAAATCTAATTGAGAGCAAATAATGCAATATTCTGTTTTGTGATATTTAACAAAAGAAGACAGTCGAAATTTATTTTTTAAAACTGCGCCTGTGAAGCTTTTGCTTAACTGGAACGATTGCTGATACTTCGTTGTTACTGACATAATTATGTGTAACAGATGCTTACAATGATTTTAGTACATGTACAATTTCACTAATGCATATATTTTTTCTTCACAAGAACACATTTATCAAATCCTGAAGAAAGTATGACGTATTTAGACCACCTTTTTCATCCGTATTCATACTTACGTAAACCTACTGCCGTATTTGTTTGCTACGACGCCATATCTTTGTTTGCCAGCTTTCAGAACATGTAGTTTGAATGATGATGCATTTGGTGGTAGGCGTGACACGATGGCATTCTTTTTGGTTGGAAGTCTGATATTATGTGGCTTGCTCAAAATGTCTTGCTTAGACTTAAACATACTTATTTTGGTTTCGGACACTTTAGAGTTTTCTTGCAGCACCGATCTACGTGTCAATATGAATTTTGTTTAATTTGTGATAAACCCGCCATCTATTTATGATTTCGTTAGCGTTAAAAAAGAGTTTTCTTAGGAACAAAGATAGATGATGAGCTATAGAATATGTAAGAGCATGAACTGCTGGTAAAGGTACATATATGTAACAAAAGAAACTGTACATGCATAATAAACATGGTGCATCGGCAACCATAATTCCCACTGGTTATGGAACTCGTAAACAGCACACAGTTGTTCATGTCTAGAATACAACGAAGTGTCAGGTCATCGTTGAACCTCTGACATTACTCCTCTTAAATTGTTAATCCGTGCTTATAATAAGAAGCCTGATGATATTATATTATAAGCTCGGTACCTTTGATAAGTATGATTAAAAGGACACTATGATCTCTGTATACCAGAGGTTAAATGCTTTGAGGTAAACAACTAAAGCTTATCGTATGGCCAAAACAAGAAGCAATAGCCAACACTGTACAATAAGCTACAAAGGTTCTTAAACAATTTTAATTAAACACCCGATTTTAAAAGCTTGATTCATGCTCAAAACTACAAACAAAAGCAAAAATCATAAAGAGCAACTAACGACAATCATAATGAATAACAAATCCATTTGAAAGATATTAGGCATATGATCGATTGTTCACGTTAGAGGGAGTTACCATTTGATTTTTATGGGGGGGGGGGGGGGCTAGGATGAAAAATTTTGTCCTGCATTTTTTTTAGCTGTAATCTCTGTCCTGCCTTTTTATTTTTCACTCTGTTTGGTCCTGCTTTTTTTTTTTAGTTTATCCTGACTTTTTTTTACCTAAATTGTCGTCCTGACTTTTTTTTTTGCAGGTGTCTCATCCTGCCTTTTTTTTTTTACTCCAAACTCCTGTCCTGTCTATTTTTTTCAAATTTCCTCCTAGCCCCCCCCCCCCCCCCCCCCCCCCCCCCCCCCCCCCCCCATAAAAATCAAATGGTAGCTCCCTTAGACACGCGTTTCGCCGACATCAGACTCATTGGTGACGCTCGAACCAAGTAAAACTTCGAAGTATATTTAAAAACACGTAATCCTATTTAAAATACGGCTTATGTAATATATACCCCCTGAGGTAGAACATTTATTGTATTTCAAATATTGTCAACTGAATGAATAGATATCCCCATATATTAAAGTATTTTTAGTATGTCAACATACAGGCTCTTGGCGTGGCCCTAGCACATACGCTATGCTTCCTATAAAATATGAGTCAAATTTGCAGCATTAATAAGTCGACCGTATGCGATGGTTAAAACGGTAGGAAATTTAAAAGGTGGACATATATCACGTTCAAGTTCATGGGGAACATATCAGGTTTGACACATGTTTGCGTACTTTTAGTTGCAAAACTAAAATGTGCATTGATCCAATTGAGAAAGAAGTATTTTTCAATAGTTATTCATAATCTCTGCTTTTTTTAAGTGCAAGTTGACTAAGAACAATAAGATATTGGTTTTCTACCAAGAAAAAATGTTGAAATCTCAGCTTCTATGGTCCTTTTAATTTTTTTTATATACTGTGCATAACATTGTACCCAAAAAAATGCCTTCATGGTCATTCATACTCTTTTTCGAAGCGTTTACATTTAGGTCTGTTAACTTGAGGGAAATAAACAGAGAAAGCGATTTCGGAAATTTGATTGAAAAGGGGGAGTGTGTAAAAATGTATAAAATCCAGAATAATGCAGTGATAACGAAATGTATTAAACAAGTAATGAATTTTTGATTAATACGAACATCATATATTTGGGTTTCAAGCCGAAAATATCTAAGAAATGAAAAAAAAATATGAAAATTGCCATCATTTTTATAAAAGAATCCCAACATAGTTACAAAAAGCTTCTTTTTTTTCGCAAAAATTACTTCTTTTATTTTTGAAAAGTATTTTTTTATACATTTACATTTTAAACGCACATTATTTTTGCATTGTGACAACAGAAAATAAATCTACATGTTAATTTTTCACTCTTCAATACTGTTGGTCATTTTTCAATTTGGAATTATTTCTCGATTTTAATTCAATTTTTACAAAAATTGCACCGTACGAATTTTTTACGACCGACCAAAAAAGAAAGTTCAGATATTATACTATAACATATAAAAAAAATCAGCTGTGTGTTAGGTGGGTGCATTAAAGTCACTAACTAAGCGTCTTTCCTGAAAATGTCACTCGCCTATTAATGAATCAATTTGAATTTGAGGGTGGGGTGTATTTTAAACTTAAATACCAAAAAATCTAACGGTTAAATTTAAAAAAGATTTTGCAAGAACAACCGACTAGTATAGCACTCCAAATGCTTAGTTTAAAAAAAAAACCGACACATTCTTCAAATACTAGAAGCACAGCATTCACTTTTCGGGGCTGATTCTGATACCCCCTTTTAAAATTCGTGCAAAATGTTAAATCCAGAATATAAAACTTACAACAAAAGGGTATACATGACCTAATATTCACCTCAGCTATCTTTATTCGCTATGCTATTGTCTATTTAGGAATTAATTTTAAAATTTATAAAATATTTAACCCTATACTCATATTTCAGAAACTTTCAATTTTGGCCGATACTAGTATGTAAAAGATGCCATGTTTGAGTTGCCAAATCTTTTAAACCTATGGTTCAAATCTTTTAAAATGTTTACAAGATGTTTAGGTTGACCTAGTTTATCAATGAAAAAAAAATTAAAAAAATTAAACGACAGGATTTTTTTTTTGTGTAGTGTTGGGTACCCCCTTAAGGAAAGGTTTCAAAATCAAAATACTATTTCTTACGGGGACAGGGCCAACAAATCTACATTAAAATAAGATCTTACAATGCGTATACAACTACATACCAAATATCATTGACAATTACTACAAGTGGTTCGCCATAAACTGATCGAAGCACACAAATACACGTTAAGTATGCAAAGGTTCATGAGGCAAAAACACATGCATGAGGAGGCAGGCCCAAATAATTTATTTCGAAATGAGTTTTGCCGATACCTGTACAACTACATTTTGAGTATCATTGACCTACCACATAAACTTACATAATCACAAACTAATAGTTTAATATGCAAAGTTTCTAAGTCAACGGACCATGACAATAAACTATTTGACATTGAACCAACCGCCATAATGATGAAAATACACATGTAATAATGACAAAAATAGAATTTACTGTTGTAGTAGATGTATGTCTGTATCTCTTTAATTACATTTGTTTCATTTTTATTTAATACTTCATGCTGTGTCAGTAACGCATTCTTTCACATTTATTTTGCATATTGCAGGAACACATGTTTGACAAATCAACAGCAGGCGTTCAGCTAAACCCAAAATTGCATGTCACGTCATGGATATCTTACAACCGATCAAGTAGTTTGTTTATCAGCAAATATCTTAATAGCACTACATCAGTTTCCGACAGACATAAATACGTATACATGCCAGAACGTACGGTTGTCGGAACAACAACTATTCACGGATTTACGGCATGCAGGGGATATAGAAGGTAAATAAATCAAATAACAATACAATTTAGTATTACAAAATAAAGATTATCAAGAACGTATACAATGTTTAATTGATAAATATGTATTTAAAAAAAGACTCAATAGATTGTAGGCTTTTATTGGATGGATTTAAAATCGAGGTAAGGGAAGTAATTACAACTTACTGTAGAAATAAAGCGATGTTAACAAGAGAGCAAAGGCGTAGTTTAGAACAAAATCTGGAACAAAAGATGGAACTTATAGGTGAGAGAAACAATGGTGAAAATCATTATTTGGAAAAAGAAATTAAATATATAGAAAAAGAATTAAGTAACATTTATGACGAAAGGGCAAAAGGAGCACAAATGAGAAAAATTGGTTGAGTTTGGGGAAAAGAACAATTCCTGCTTCCTCGGTCTAGAAAAGAAGAGAAAAGTGAAAAATTAATAAGCAAACTAAAAGGAGAGGATGGGGAATTCATTACTAATCAAGAAAATGTACTCAATGAAATAAAAAATTTCTATGAAAACTTGTATATTGTAAAATCTGCAAATAAAATTGAACTGAAAAATATATCAATGACACAAAACTAGAAAACAAAGTAGACGAACAGGATAAACTGATATGCGATGGAAAAATTCCAGAAGAGAAATGCACACAAGGCATTTATAAAATGAAACTAAATAAATCACCAGGGCTTGGTGGTCTAACGGTTGAATTTTATAGACAATTTTGGGATGAACTTAAATTTGTAGTTGTTGATGTTCTAAATACCGACTACGATAAACAAAGTTTATCATACTCACAACGTACCAGTATATTAACTTTGATATTTAAAAAAGGAGATCCTTTACTTTTGGAAAACTACCGTCCTATTTCACTTCTAAATAAAGATTTTAAACTTTTGTCATATGTTCCAGCTCAAAGATTAAAAAAGGTACTTCCAAAAATTATTAATGAAGATCAAACCAGTTATGTTAAAAATAGATTTATTTGGTTTAATTTGAGACAAATTAAAGATGTAATAGACTACGTAGACACATACAATATTGAGGGGGCATTATTTTCTTGTAGATTTTACAAAAGCATTCGATTCATTGGAATGGGATTTTATCATGTTTATGTTTGGGACATTGAAACATTATGGTATAACGATTCATTTATTAACTGAGTTAAAGCAATGCTCGCATAAATTAAGGGTGCCAGCATGTCCTCCTTTTTTTCAAAATATTGATACATAACAAAATTTCAGTAGTTTTGATACCTTATGCTGACATGTACAACAAAATTAGTTGACCGCTTCAACCAAAACTGACCACATGTGCACTTTAGTTTGTAAATCTATATTCCAGCATAGTAAATCAGCCATATTCTTTATGTCTGGATTCAATGTATAATACAAATGACAGCAATATTGCTATACAACATATACAATAACAACATATTTAATTTCACATAAATTTAGATTGCCAGAATGTCCTACTTTTATTCAAAATATTAATATGTAACAAAATGTCAGTAGTTTTGATACCTCACGCTGACAAAATTAGTTAACCGCATCGACAAAAACTGACCATATGTGCACTTTAATTTGTAAATATATATACCATGTATACCTGCATAGTAAATCTGCCATATTTTTTATGTCAGGATTCAATATATAATACAATGGACAGCAATAGTACAATACCATAACAACAGGTTTTTGTTCGCATAAATTAAGGGTGCCAGCATGTCCTCCTTTTTTTCCAAAATATTGATACGTTAGAAAACTTCAGTAGTGTTGATACCTTATGCTGACATGTACAACAAAACTATTTGATCGCTTCAACCAAAACTGACCATGTGTGCACTTTAGTGTGTAAATCTATATACTAGCATAGTAAATCAGCCATATTTTTCATGTCAGGATTCAATGTATAATACAAATGACAGCAATATTGCAATACAATAACAACAAATTTGTGTTCACATCAATTTAGGGTACCAGAATGTCCTCCTTTTATTGAAAATATTGATACGTAACAACATTTCAGTAGTTTTGATACCTTATGCTGACTAGTACTACAACATTATTTTACCGCGTCAAACAAAACTGACCATATGTGCACTTTAAATTGTAAATATGTATACAATGTATACACGCATAGTAAATCAGCCATATTTTTTTTGGTCAAGATTCACTGTATAATACAATGGACAGCAATATTGAAATACAATAACAACACATTTTAGTTTGCATAAATTTAGGGTGCCAGGATGTCCTTCTTTTATTCAAAATATTGATATGTATCAAAATTTCAGCAGTTTTGATTCCTCATGCTGACTTGTGCAACTATATTAATTGACCGCTTCAACCAAAACTGACCATATGAACACTATAATTTGTAAATCTATATGGCTGCATTATAAAAAAAGAAGTTTTTTTAAATGTTGCAATGGCTTTTACCAGCTGGTGCCTTTATGTCTTCTCCTGGACGGCAAATGTATATAATATTGGAAAACAATTAATGCAAATTTGTTTCCGCATAAATTGAGAATGCCAGTATTTCATCTCTGTATTCATAATATTGAACAGTCACTAAAGGCAGTAAGTAGTTCGGAATGGTGTGTAAAACAAAACTATTAGGCCGCATCATGACATGTCTTAATTCATTTGTACTTTTTAGTACATGAGGTTTTCTTCTGGGAATAGTATACTGTTAATCTATAATATCAGTTGATTAATTTTGTTTGTAGTTAAACGTCAAGTGGCAACTATTTCATTCAAGTGCACAAATCTCTCGACAAATAAGACGAATTTGACGAGATTGTTGATAGTTTTACCACACCGTACGTATCCGGACACTGTACAATGTTCGTAAGAATATTCCGCGGAATATAGAATAGTAAATCCAATGCAAACAAGTTCAATAACAATGAAATATGTATAAATGCACAAATGTAAAATTGAGGAAGAGACAGGTAAAAAAACGGGGAACGAAGCAACATCGACAAGGATGTTGATATCCCTTGATATAAAAATATTGATCCGATGCGTTGGATAACCTAGATTTATATCCGCCTTCTAATTAAAAAAACATGATAGCTCTATGTGATTGTTTAATGTACATATTAAGAATAGATGAAATAAAAAAAAAATAATTGTGTTGTTATGTATAATATCTAGTAGAGTCTAGCGAGTAAAGAAATTTGCTATCAGAGGCCTTCTGGGGAAATACAATTATTATGCGAATGATGTTTACATAATTATTTTAATATAGCTCAAGTCTGATATGAAAAGTCTTAAAAACAATAACATGTCATTAGCAGCCTTGTCCTCAGGTCTAGTCAATAGCAGACTTGTCCACAGGTCTGGTCAGGAGCAGACCTGTCCATAGGACTGGTGAGGAGCAGACCTGTCCATAGGTCTACTCAGGGGCAGACCTGTTCACAAGTTTGGTCTGGGGCAGACCTGTTCTGAGGACTGGTCAAAAGCAGACCTGTCCACAGGTTTGGTCTGGAGCAGACCCGGCGATACGTCTGCAGCAGTCCAAAAAAAGCAGACCGTAAGTCTGGTCCACCAACGACGAAGTGCTGGTCTGCTTAAAAATTGTCAAGTTAACTTAGAAAGCAGTCAATAAGTTAACTCTAAGTTAACTTTGTTCAAGGTTAAGACCGCACCCATCTGTAAATCAGACTTAAAATCTCGATATTAAAGAGAATCCTTTATCTTTAGAAATATACTATACCATTCAATAATTGTCTTCTGGTTATTTAGTAAGAAGATAGCTTTTTCGTATGCAGTGGTCCTTAGCAACGATATCATTCGAAAGAACTTCGACACATGCACATCGCTTGTAGGAGGGGAAACTTGAATCAAGAAAAGAAAAAAACATGTTGGTAGATAGTGTTTATCGACTCAGAGAGAAAAATAAGTTGCATCAAATTATTTAACAACTCCAAAAACAAATTGCAATAGAAAATGATTTTTGTTTTGTTTTTTGTTATGGATTTGTCATCTATGTAAGACAAAACGTGCATAGTGCAATTAGTTTTGTTTCTCATATTTTGGCTCTTACCTTTCAACAAATTTAAATGAAACATAACATTTGTTTAATAGGATTTAATAACATGAACGGTTCCAATGTAACACACCAGATGAGCATTTTGACATTTAAGTTTCCCCATTGATGAGCGATAATAAAATATTTGAAAAAAAAACACCTTGAAGAAAAGTTTCGAAACACCTGAGATCACCACCATTTTAGGTGGTGTTCATGTCGCTTAGTGTTTAGTTTTTTTGTGTCGTGTTTTGTGTACCATTATTTGTCTGATTGTTTTTTTTTTCTTTTTATAGCCATGGCTATGTCGGTTTATTTTCGATCTATGAATTTGAATGTTCCTCTGGTATCTTTTGCACCTCTTCCTGAAGAGCTGATTTAACCAAAAAGGACCTAAAATATAGCCAAATCTTAACAAGGAATAGGAGCTTTGTATGAGGGAGATATATCCTTTTATTTAAGAATTGAATGTTTTTTTTTTAAATTCATTGGGGTATAAAAGCGTTTGCCGAAGTACATTTTGTATGACATTACAAAAAGAAGCATGTAATACTTATACTTACATTTCTCAGCAGTAACATACCCTCTGCCTCTTCGTTTGGTGTTTACATATCTCAATTGATACGTTATCCTCGTACATGTTCACACTATACGGACTTCAAATACAGGAGTTTGCTCCTAACACAGAAACTACTCCAACAAAGTTATGAGGAGGAAAGATTAAAAATGTCTTTCCGTAAATTTTAAGGACACCATCACGAATTGGTTGATCCATACGATGTGTTTTTGTCCAAACTAATTAAGGACATTTTTACCACGTGTTAGTTTGTGGTTTGTCATTATGTCGTCTGATCTTTTAATTACCTAACGTAACTTATTCCCGATTGTGACTGTTTTGCAGAGGGTGAATTCGCATTGCTTTAAGACGTGTCACGGTACTTTTCTATCCCAAATTCATATGTTTAGTTTTGATTTTATATTTGTTATTATCATCGGATTTTGTTAGATTTCTTAACGTTTGTACATGTAGTTGTAAGTCTTATTTTTTTTCTGTTGTATTCGTGTGTTATGTTAAATATAATTAATCATCCAGTTCATTTATTAGATTTTAGTTTGGATCAACGAAATTTATACGATATATTTGGTTTACAGTTTGATTCAGAAGAAACACCGACAAAGCTATATAATACAATTAATTATATAATTGCTACCACAATTTGAAATTAATTAGTATTGAAATTTTCAATAATTCAAAATAATCCTAATTCTATTTTATTTTTGGGAAATCTTTTTAGAAATTTAAATGTGACGTCAATTTAGAAAACGTTACTGCGTTGATGGCTTTGGCTAACTCGGATGTGTATTTTCATGTGCTAGTTTAGGTTGTTTTATGTTTCCGTTTTAATTCTGTAGTTAGTCACCACTTCAGTGTTATCGTGTATATCTATTATATAGTCATTTTATAAAATTACTGTTTGCAACAGTATGTATTATTCTAAATAATAAGGATGTTCTTAGCACAGTCAGAAAACCCTAGCCGTATTGGTCGCAATGTTTTGGAACTTTTGGTCCTCTGTCGTCTTTGTATTTTTTCAAACTTTTTCATCTGAGCGTCACTGGTTAGTCTCGTGTGGGCGAAACGCACGTCTGGCGTATTACATTTAAATCTGGTACCTTTTGTTAGCGATCATTCGTGTGTTTATCTGTCCTATATGTTCTCCCATTTATTTGTATTATAGTCCAGTCATGTAATGTTGTCATTTCAATATTATAGTAAACATTGGCATCAAAGCGGGAGGTTTGGCACGCCACAAAACCAGGTTCAACCCACCGTTTGTTTTCTTAAAATTTCCTGTAAAAGTCAGAAAAATGGCCATTGTTATATTATAGTTCGTTTCTGTGTGTGTTACATTTTAATGTTGTGTTTCTGTTGTGTCGTAGTTCTTCTCTTAAAATTCAAAATTTGGTGACTATGTGGAACGCATCTATCCAATCGAACTAGAGATAAAGGATACTACAGATACAGTTATGTCGGCTTCATATCTTGACTTACATCTAGAAATTGACAATGAGGGTCGGTTGAAAACAAAACAAAAGAGATGATTTCAGCTTTCCAATTGTGAACTTTCCATTTCTAAGTAGCAACATTCCATCAGCACCTGCATACGGGGTATATATCTCCCAATTGATACGATATTCCCGTGCTTGCATTTCCTATCATGATTTTCATGATAGAGGTTTGCTGCTCACAAGGAAGCTATTAAACCAAGAGTTCCAAATGGTGAAGTTGAAATCATTCCTTCGTAAATTTTACGAACGCCATCACGAGTTGGTTAACCGTTATGGAATAACCGTTTCACAAATGATATCGGATATGTTCCTTACGTCGTAACTACAATCTCCTTCCCTTTCATGAATATGACCTACCGAATTAGACTATTTACCGGATTTGTAATCATATAAGCAACACGACGGGTGCCACATGTGGAGCAGGATCTGCTTACCCTTCCGGAGCATCTGAGATCACCCCTAGTTTTTGGTGGGGTTCGTGTTGTTGATTCTTTAGTTTTCTATGTTGTGTCGTGTGTACTATTGTTTTTCTGGCGTTGTCAGTTTGTTTTAGATTTAAGAGTTTGACTGTCCCTTTGGTATCTTTCGTCCCTCTTTTATAACTGATGCGTTTCGCTCAGTTTTTGTTTTTAACCCGGATTTGGTTTTTTTCTCAATCGATTTATGAATTTCGAACAGCGGTATACTACTGTTGTCTTTATTTAAGCTAGAATCATGAAAACACGATTTCTATTAATTTTTTCTTTAAATTACCCGTGCACTTTATTGTGGGAGCTCGTGTCATCATGCATATTACATCTTTGTGTAATGAATGTCAATTTCAGAAAGACGCGATATTGCTGTTAGCTTATCAAAATAACGTATCATAATGAAACATGCATGCAATGTTATTATTTAATATAGCTATTACAACATTAAAAGAATTTTGAACATAGATACTAAGACGTCCCCCCAAAAAAGTTCCCAAAAGCCAGTTGTTTGCGAAAAGGGTCAAATTAAACACTGCAAAGTAGCCTTTTACAATGTATAGCATACATTGTAAAAAACAAAATCACAAAAACGGAAAGTCCTTAATCTTATGGCAAAATTTGAAGTTTGTCTTAAACGATTTCTATTTGAAAAAGAGAAAATCTATTTTATTCTCTTTTTGCCACTTTATTTCTATGAAATGTGTATAGATTTGATATAGGCAAGATTGTATATTTTGGGGCACAAGCCCCAAAATGATAAAATAACAGCATTCAATGAGGAAGCAAGCTATCTCCATCATTTTCAGTTTGGGGCAAAGTACCCAAAATGAAATTACAACACATAATTTAATATGTCTGTATTATATGATTATGTTGCTGATTCAAACGAGATATAGATTTGATATTGGCAGGCTTGTATATTTTGGGGCAAAAGCCCCAAAATGATAAAATAACATATTTTTGAAAAACAGCGTTCAATGAGGAAGCAAGCTATCTCCATCATTTTCAATTTGGGGTAAAGTCCCCAAAATGAAATTACAACATATAATCTTGTCTGTATTATATGATCGTGTTGCTGATTCAAACGATATATATGGTTTTGTAAGCGTATAATGAAGATCTTGTAAAAAAAAAATGTTTAAAGAAAAGATCAAATTAGAGCATACTTTCCGATAAGAGCAAGAACAAAGAAAATATCAGTTTGCTTGAATAACAAGTCAAAACGGAAATTATCGTAAAATAAACGTTTTCTTTTATCTTTAATTAGTAACAACATTCTTCCTTCAGTCACAATGGCGTTTTGTTATAACTTTTTTTCGTTTGTATTGATTCACATTTTTTTTTATGTCTTGGCCTTGTAAAGCTGACTATGCAGTATGGATTATGCTCATTATTGAAGGCTGTACATTTACCTAACGTGTAAATGATTAAACTCGATTCATACAGAATATGTTAGATACTAGTAGTTGTCTCATGGGCAATCATACTTTATCTCCTTATGCACTTCCTTTCACACATTGTTCTAATCAGTGAATCAGTTTAAACATAATGCATGAAAATAAATGGTGCATGTAACATTAGGCCAAAATGTGTCAGTTACTGCCTTGTAATGGCTACAAGTAACATTTGACCAATAACACACCTTGCCTGAAATTACTCAATATTTTTTCGGATACTTGTTACCATCAAGTTATGGTTAACACTTGCCAGTAGGTACAAGTACATATCTGTACAAAAGTGTTTGATAATATATTTTAATGGTATTCCAAAAAATTTAATATGCTACACTTCTTTTTTACATAATGGCCTCGTTTGTCCCATATTCGGCTCTAGTTCAGGAGGTTGTTGGTTCGATATCCGGCAAAGTCGAACCACAAGACTTGAAAACGAGTATTTTGCTGTTTTACCGCTTAACACACAGTATTCAGTAGTAAGAGAATGTTAACGACCGGGTCTTCGTGTGGATTAGTATCTTGTGTACCAGCGCTCGGTGTATCTAGTGAACTAGCGCTCAGTGTGTAGGTCCAATACAAAACAGTGATTATATTCATGTCACATTATCAATATCATGTTCTCGTTCTGAATGTGTATTTTATTTTTGCTGGACGTTAGACAGCCAAAAATCCTTCTTTTCTTCTGAAAATGCATTACATCTGAAACAAATGAACACAAATATGATTTCTTACTTTAAAACGTAAAAAACATAATGGCCAACAAGAGATATTGATAAAATAGCAACAGACTCATTGCTGATTTATTATATTTAGCATATTAAATTTAAATATTAAATACTAAATTGAATAAAAATGCTTCTCGGTCGGACCTTGAACAGTTTGGGCAATTTTGAACTCCTTAAAAAAATTGAAAAAAACCCTTATTGACCCCCCCCCCCCCCCCCCCTTTTGTTCGAGCAACAGACTAAAGTTATTTTTTCCGGAAACCAAATGTGTCTTCGGACGACAACGACATTATAGCATTAAACGAACCAATAAAAAAAACTCTCTTGTAGTTTATATGGCTAGTTCTGTGAAATGTATATTTACCGATATCGTTTGATGATTTAATAAAGTCTTTCGGAAAAAGAAAGTACCAGCATATATTTACATGTATATTCTATAAAATACTTGTATGAGGAAATTTGGAACGACTTCTTTTACGTAACATGCTATTGACAGACTGTCTATGACATGTTTAATTCAAATGCTTGTGTACCATACACACTTGTTGACTCGCCTATTTGAATTATATTTTGTCTTTTAGCATAACCCATACATGCCTTAAATGGTTGCTCTTTACTCTTGTTGCCAAATTCTAACAATAAAAAGAAACGTATATATAGTTACTGAAGATTAAATGAATTTATATGATCAACTTGAAATACTGTGCGCACTGATCAAAAGCCAACCCATAAAACCACCCCGACACCCCGATCACAAATAAAAAGAAGACATGCACACACAATGGAACACATTGACATAAAACATGTAGGTAGCCAATATTGTAGTGGTGGTGTGACGCATATACTACACAAAAGTTCTTCAAAACGAAATGATCAATTCCTCTACATTCAGGTCTTTGCGCACCACAGAGAGTTAAATCGTTAATTAGCATACCACTGCCACTACCAAGCCGAACATTTGAAAGTCCCTGCGATGTACTGGTTACCGAAATAACACAAAAAAAACTTTAAATTCCGTTTCATTTCCGCATCGAGTAAGTGTTCTACTACTTATATATCAGTGTTTCTAACTGCCTCCATTACTACTATTAAAGAACTAGTTATTATCTTTTGTAATAAAGCTTATGAAAATAATGATATTAATTATTTTTGGAGTGTTAAAAACTCTTTAGAGGTTTTATATAAAATACATGCTTTTGATGGTCCTTATAATTCTGTTGACAATTATGATTTTTCTACTCTGTACACTACATGTACACTTCCACACAATCTTATAAAGAAAACGTTTTTGTATTTGATAAAATGGTCGTTCGAAAAATCTCATTGTAATTTCATTTGCTGTAACTCGTTTAAAGCTTTTTCTGTAACAAAAAAGGAAATTATGATAGTTACACTTACTGGAAATGTGAGGATATGATTGAAGCTGATAATATTTATGTACGTTTCGGTGATAAAGTGTATCATCAGGTAGAAGGTATATTCCTATGGGCACTAACTGCCCCTTTAATAGCAGATTTATTTCTATAAATGCTATAAATCTCAGTTGATGACCTAACTCAGTAATGACCCATCATTGTTATATTTGGTTGATACATTCAAAAATACCTACCGTTACCAGGATGATATTTTTTCGTTGAATAATTCTGAGTTCTTTAAATATACTTCCGAAATTTACCCCAAAGAACTTACTTTAACTAAATCTAACATAAACAGCAGCAGTTGTCCTTTTCTAGATTTAAACATTTCAATTTCTTACGGGTAAATACATGTGTACATACAAAAGAGACGATTTTTCATTTCCTATCATTAATTTTCCTTTTTTAAACGGCGATGTGCCTTTGGCTCCATCATACGGTGTTTATATATCCCAACTCGTTCGGTATGCCCTTGTGTGTTCTGATGTCATAGATTTTAACGAACGTAATCAATGCATCACTGGGAAATTATTGTGTCAGGGATTTCGATACCATTAATTACTTAAAACTTTTATTAGTAAATTTGACTGTACCTGTATAAAACTTATCAAAAATGGTATTTCACATCCTAAATTTGACGGTAATATTGTACTTAAAGCGAGGAAATCACTTTGTGATCCGTGTAAACTCATCGAACCTTTAAACAAACTTATAAGTAAGGGTTATTGTACCAATATTGTAATTAGATCTCTGAATATAGTTTACATTGTCACTAATATCGATTTTGTCATTAGCAAATTAAAACTAAATTGTATCTTCTTTTGAGGCGGGATGTATATAGACACACACACGTCTAAAGAAGTCGCTCTTCACTACACTACTACCTGCCGATACATTTATTTTTTGCATTGAACAAGTCATGTCTTCTCTGACTGTTCATGACGTTACATTGTAAAATACTAAATCCCTGTGATGTGTGTTTTAGTTGATTTTAGTCTCTGGTGCATGATTTTTTATTACTAATTCTTTTGGGCTTTTAACTAGCTGTCAGTAACTGCGAGTACTCTCAAATCGTATTTTCTTGTTAATTCGACCTGTTGATACTGTTTATAATGTTTTTTTGTTATTTTATATTAATATGGATCTATATACCAGCTTTGATTATTTGGAATATCTACTAATTTTCACTTCTTTGTACTACATTTGTATGAACATCAAGATTATTCTCCTTTTATCTGTACGGGAAAGTTTAGCTAGCTCTAATTTGTATAGTTTTATTGTTGATATTCACCCCAGTTATATCTAGTGTTAAATTATGTATTTATATGACAGCACTTTTTTGGTATTCCTAATTATTGAAAGAATTTTATACACATACGTAGTATACTTAAAACGATTTAGTTATTTTTCTTTTACCTGTAGAATCTGATGTACATTAGTTGTCGTTAGTTTATGTAATTTATACGCGTTTCTCGTTTTATATAGATTAGACCGTTGGTTTTCCCGTTTAAATGGTTTTACACTTGTAATTTTGGGCCCTTTATAGCTTTTTGTTCGGTGTGACACAAGACTCTGTGGTGAAGGCTGTACATTGACCTATAATGGTTTACTTTTATAAATTGTTATTTGGATGGTGAGTTTTTTCATTGGGGCTCACACCACATCTTCCTATATCTATATAAGTCGGCACTATGAAGCACATGCACTCGTCTAAGAAAAAAAAATCCGATATACCTTTATATAACATGTTATATAAAGGTATATAGGAATTTCTTTATAACATGTTATATAAAGGTATATAGGATTTTTTTTCTGAGACGAGTGCCTGTGCTATGAAGGCTTCCTCAAATTTAAATATGGTTGCGGTTCCCATTTTAACTAATAAAATTCTATAACCGTCCAAATTACTCTGCAATGTGATATGAGAAAGGAGTAGGTCCGGTAAGGGCCAATTTTTGCCTCAAATTTCAGGTTCATCGAACGAAATATTTTGGACCCTCTTTAAACACTTTAGTGTCTATTTCAATTGATTTAATTCGTTTATGTGAAACTTTTTAACTGATTAAGTCATTAAAAAAACTCCGATTCAAGCTTAAATATGAAAAATCTATCAAATATGCCAAAAAAAATAGTTACTTTTCAGAAGGCTTTTGTCAAAAATGAAAGTGGCCGCATCCGTATTCATATTTAAGTATGTCGATATACATAAATAATTCAACAAAGTTTCACGAAAATTGGGAAAGTATTTTTGAGTATTAGTCCGAAAAGTTTAAACTACAAAATAACCTATTCATTTATCAATAAAATCCCATAACTTGGAAACAAAAATCAAAAATGTACATATAGCAACCGAAAGGCAGCTAACGTCATTAGATATTTAAAACAATTCACCAAAGTTTCATGAAAATTGTTAAAAACTTTTACGATTTGTTGACGACAGACGGACGGACACAGATTTGCCATATTACATCTGTAAATGGGAGTACAAAGGACGAGTTGGAGTTAGTTCTTACCGACTTAAGTTCTTTTTTTTCTAGTGATTGTTGATTTAATATCATAAAATTTAGTACCGTATTTTCGAATAATAATAATTGACTCAATACTTTGAAATAAATTCAAAATTTTGTTTTATAAAATACCGAAATTGACCGTTATAGCAAATTAATTCCGTATCTTGAAAGATTCTAATTAATTAAAATCTAATTCTGTAATTTAGATTTCAAAAATGTGTATACGAGATATGCGTGTATCGTTGAAAACAAATGCTAACTTGGAAAATTTTCTTGATTCTTTTGTGATAAGTCTGACTGTGTTAATATTATAACCTAAGCAAACTGATATTTTCTTTGTTCTTGCTCTTATCGGAAAGTATGCTCTAATTTGATCTTTTTTTTAAAAAATTTTTTTTTACAAGATCTTCATTATACGCTTACAAAACTACATACCGTTTGAATCAGCAACACGATCATATAATACAGACAATGTTATATGTTGTAATTTCATTTTGGGGACTTTGCCCCAAATTGAAAATGATGGAGATAGCTTGCTTCCTCATTGAACGCTGTTTTTCAAAAAAAGATGTTATTTTATTATTTTGGGGCCTTTGCCCCAAAATATACAAGCCTGCCAATATCAAATCTATATCTCGTTTGAATCAGCAACATAATCATATAATACAGACATATTAAATTATATGTTGTAATTTCATTTTGGGGACTTTGCCCCAAACTGAAAATTATGGAGATAGCTTGCTTCCTCATTGAATGCTGTTATTTTATCATTTTGGGGCTTGACACATTTCATAGAAATAAAGTGGGAAAAAGAGAATAAAATAGATTTTCTCTTTCTCAAATAGAAATCGTTGTTAATAATAAGTGTTTTGCTGTGTTTGTTTGTTTTATACACCGTCTGCTTTGCATCATTTGTGCTTGTCTTTCCTTAGTATTAGAAATCACTACAACTAATAGCGACTGTTTATTTCAGACATACAGCACCATCTACCGTTTTAGACTTTCATCATTACCGGTCTTGTGCAAACAGTTTTGTCAAATACCAGTCGGCTCTAAACAGAGGAAAAAAGAAAAAAGTTGGAAATATATGTGCAAATTTCAGACAATATACGCAAGATGACATAAACGTTATTAGTAAACAAATTGAAAAGAATGTCCTCAAAGTGAAAGAGCAATTAGGTATTACATATAAATAATAATAATAATATAGAATGTTTCATAATTTTTTTATTTCAAATCACAATTATTTGTAAACCAGTTTTTTCATATTCATTTATAGAAGCTTACATACAATCGCCTAGCAATATAATTTAATAAACACCTCAAAAATATAATGCGTCCGAAGCTGCCAGAGGGACTATTTTTTCTAATCTAAAGATAACATAAGCAGAAAGTCTGTGAAACACGGATTTCTCAATTGTATTGCATATCTAAACCATGCTAATAGATGTGGCACTAAAGCAAAGCCAAAGTTAAGATATGTCATTTTTTAAATTTTATTCTGAACAAAAATGAATTCAATTTAAAATTCAATTCAAAAGTAGATGAAATTTAACTTATTATAGATACCTTGATTAAATTTTGTATTTACGCCAGACGAGCGTATCGTCTACAAAAGACTCATTAGTGACGCTCAAATCCAACAAAGTCCAAAAGGCCAAATAAAGTACTGCAACGTGTTTGCATACCGGTGAGAACCTTTCTAACCTTCCAAAAACAACCACCAGACCAGACAGACACCAACAACAAACCAAAAGAATTTAACATGAAATGTGAACGCTCCAAATAATTACTAATACTGCTAATGCATACTGCATATCAAATAAACATAGTTTCTAGGTTGGCGCAGTCTCCTTTTTATGTGTGTGTGTAAGACGGATTGTAGTTTTATATGTAATGCTAGAAAGTATCACATTAGTGATTAGAATTTACGCTTTTTATGTGTGTGTGTAAGACGGATTGTAGTTTTATATGTAATGCAATAAAGTATCACATTAGTGATTAGAATTTACGTTGATGTTTTGAATGTAAACACAAAATCGCTTCAAGTGTATAACAAGTTTTATTCACCAGACATTTAATAACAACTAAAACACAATTGACAGATATATATCTCAGCTATCAACAATAACAATATTCCATATAGATTAGACGAAAAGATAATACTCTAAAACAGCTACACCAAAAATCAACATTTAAGAAACACAGATTCTATCAGCAACTCTCCATATGTTGTAAAATTAAACTTAATCATTTTTTTTAAGGAATTGTCCGACAAATCTTTATGTCCAGTACTTGTAACTGCAAGCATTACAAATAAGAAAAAAGATTATCATGCTTGAATAATTCAAATAAGACTTATGCTCTACGCAGCTACATTAAGGACGCAATTCTGTAAATTTGACGAAAAAAGGGGGGTGAAAACGGAATTGTCAGAATCGGCTTAATGTCAAGTATTTCATAGTCGTACATGGACAATAACGAAAGGCCGTCTGATTTCTCATCACTGAACATAAAAATATGACCCCGTGACCCTAACACTGTCACGTGACATGCCATTTTCATATGTTAAAACTGTCGTCTGTATTTGGCTCGAGCACAACCTTTTACCCTTCACCATTCTCATCCAAATTTTAACAATAGGTTAAGCAACTACCAGTGTCACTTAAAAGTGCTGGGGTTAGAACAGTTTGTTAAAAATGTTTATTTAGAATGATTTTACGTCTTTGAAGGTCAAATTCCGTGATTTTGTCAACTTTGCTTACCTCGTATGACTCTCAGAAATAAAATTGGAGAAACCCCCAGCAAGATTCATGATCGTATTTAAATTTTTAAAATAATTTTCCTCAGTTGGTGGCATTTGTTTGAGATTAAAAGGTTGTGCTAGGTCAAAATATTGAAAATTAAACAAAAATTCTATTGTCGGCAATATTTTAAAGCGCAACAAAGATAACGATTTTGAATCGGTACCGGGGAAAGCGAGGGTTGTTTTCGCGCTTAATGAGAGATGATATAATACGTTTTTTAAATATAAAAGCCGGTGTTTTTAAAATTTATAAGAATATTTACACTTTGTGTGAGTGAATAAAAGTACTCAAAGTATATAAGATGTGTCCGTTTTTATTTATGGGACCTTATATTGATTTACTAAAAACGGCAAAGCTTTCAATCTACATGTATCTGCAATGATGTTAAATACAATTTTGTCAACATGTGACTTTTCATTTTAAAAGAACCTATAATCTTTAAACTTAACAAGATAAATTTAAGTGTATACCATGTATACTCTGATATATCTGAAAAAAAATTGCAAGCATAATATTCCAACAGAAATTAAGGAAGAAAAATTATTCTACATTTTGTAATGAACTTAGACAAATGCTAGACAAAGAATAGATTTTACTTTTACAAACTTATGAGTTTTCAGTCTGTGATCTTACAAATCTAAAATGCAATAACAAAATCTCCAAATTTCAGTAGTAATATAACCCTTTTTTGCAACCCCATTTATACCAGTAATCAGTGTCAGATATGCAAGAATAAGTTTACAGAAATTCTATTTGTTAAATTGTGACCGCAAAATCAACCATTGACATATTTGCAACATAAAAATACTAAACAAAATATAGAAATAAATATAGAAATAAATATATCTTTAACATCTCTTTAATGTTATAGAATGAATTTTGCACCCATTAATTGTATATTTTATTATTTTAAAATCTCATGGTAAGATTGTATTGCAAGAATTTACAATTAATTTATGAAATAATATTGTTACACATTTATGCTATAAGCACGAATTTAACCATCTTTTAAATCATAATATATCTTTGATATATTAGTAAAGGGAATCAAAGCAATATGTTTTTTAAGTTTGGATATAAAAAAACTATCATGGTCCTATAATTTGGTTTAAATTAAAATGATATGAGTTTACAAGTATCTCAAAAAAATAATGTACAAATATATTAAATTCAACATCTGTTACACTTACTTTTAAAATGCAAAAAGCGTGAGTGACCTATGGATTATAGTGTTTTGTCATATTAAATAACGGTCCTTATTTTTTATTGTCAGCAATAAGAACAAATAATTTTCATTCCTAACACATATCTTCTTCAGTTTAATTTTAATTTTGAATGTATGATGCTTTCTACGATTGAATACATTTATTACAGTGCTTACAATGAATTACCGTGGTTTCCAAGTGATATAAAATTAATGCGTTGTTCGGTCATTTGTTGACTATTTTTCTCTATTTAAATTCCTCCATAAGATTTTTTTTTAGCTTTTGATCATAAACAACCTTCTGTCCAAGTTTCGTACAAATCCAGGATAGTTTAAGAAAGTTATTAAAATTTTAAACTTTAACCACAGAGTATTTGTAATGTTTACTAGAATAAAAACTCCATTTATAAGTAAAATAGGGATAATCAAGTTTCTTTTTTACAAAACTTTAACCGCAGAGTGAATATTTGTGGAAGCCGCTGCCAATGCAATGTAGAATCGTGATGTCTCCCTTCTATGACAAAAGTCGGTGACTCAACAAAAATGAGATGTGGTACATGTATGATTGCCACACATGATCAGACACAAAATGAAGTGGCGATAAGCAATTATATGACTTCATACAGTCTTAAATAAGTTAGTGCTGATAATATAAGTAAAACAGCATATTCCAGATAGTAAAACGTACAAGTACATGGTCAGTATGGACTTCTTTTACATCAACAATTGAAATAGGCAATGACCCAAGGAACTCATCATTTCAGTTTCATTTTTTCATGCCTCATCTTCTTTATTGCTGCCATGTTCTTATAATGATGAGATATTTTAACCTACCCAGTAACTGTAAAGTGCTACAATTTTAATGTAAATAGCACATAAACAGTTACCAGCCAGGTAATATGGCATAATGCCAAGAGTTACCCTGCCTGATCTTCTAGGAAGCTATATATAAAGTAAAAATAGCATGTGCAAGTTGAATAAAAAAGTTGACATCAGCAAACGCCATTAAATTACAAAACTAAATAACATAATGAATATAAACAAAAGTTGAAAATCTATATAATGCCTATGTACCAGACCGTATGAGTTATTGGACTGTACACGTACCGTTTGGACTGTATGCATACTTTTTTTAAATACTCATATGGTCGACCGTACGCGAACAGAACAGTCTGACTAGTATTAAGAAGTTAGTCAAGTTTATTGGATACAAATGCATATAACAGATCAACATAACTTTACTCTCAAATTAATATAAAAGTTCAATTGTAATTGAAATAAGAAGTTTATATTCAAACTATTTAAAAAAAGTCACGCTTATTAAATCTGTTAATCTCTTATATTTAGCATGTCGATCAGTAATTCATCACTTGAATTATGGCCACTGAAATTGAAGTTATGGGAAGTAAATATAATGTGGGAGGGCAATTGTTTTATAATATTTAGCAACTTTACAAAAAGTGCAAATGCTTAGGATCATGCATGAACTGCAACATGTTAATATAAAAAAATATTACGTTACTTGTGGTAGCAAGTGTCACCTTGGGCGAGAGAACAAAAATAGCATTCAGATTTACAATTAATAAAATGTCTAATTTCAATTGTTCGCTTGTTCACTTTATCCATCTTATGGTAATAATTTCAACTTTTAAAACTAAAAATAAAGATTTTGATAAATCTTTATTTCAATTTAACCCAAATGCGGCGTAAAGCAACCAACAATCAATCAATCAATGATTTAAATACATGTATGGTCAGGTCCAAATACTCATGTGGTCTGGAACACCTATATGGTTTTATAGCTGACTATGAGGTATAGGCTTTGTTCATTGTTGAAGGCAGTAAAGTGACCTATAGCTGTTAATTTCTGTTACATTTGGTCTCTTGTGGAGTGTTGTCTCAATGACAATCATATCGCATCTTCTTTTTTGTATATAATATCTTGCTTAAATAACTATATCATTTTAGTCAGTTGGTAGTCATCCAGAACCGGCTTCAAATATATTATATTCAAGATGTACATGTACAAATGTATGTTGGTACAAATGTACGTACATGTACGATGAATGTATTTAACTCAAAGCTGACATGTCAACATAGCTGGCTAACTTAGCATACATTTGAATTTTAATATTTATTTCTCACTTGCCTTCCTTTCTGGCATGCAATTTCTGGATAGTAAAATTGTACCCAGTTTTAGTGAACCCCCGAGTCATTCTAATAGTGACATCATGACATGACAATAAGAAATATGTCCATTTTAAAAGTTATTTTAACATAGATGACGGGAAATGTTAATTAATGTTTATGTGTATACAATGTATCTGGCACATGACTTCTTTTCTGGCATATATGTGTCTATGTCATGTATGTACAGTATATTGAATTTTTGTATCCAGTATGAAATAAAACGCATTCAAAAATGATGATATGAAAAGCATTATGTCCATAGGGTATTATGTGATAATTATTACTCAAACTGACTATATATATATATATATATGTTCCGGACCATACGAGTATGGTCATGACTATATGGGTATTATTAGTTACATAGCGTGCTACATGTAGTGACCTAATACGAAATATATGGGGTCAGTAAATTCCATATGGGGTGAGAGCGAGGCTCGACTCCCAATATTGAATTTACTGACCCCATATATACCGTATCACGTCACTAGCACACTATGTAACGAATTTATCTTAGCGACTATCTTAACGTGTGAAATTTAGACTACTATCAAAATGAGCAAGTCTTCAATACTGTTAGCTTTAAGAAGCTTTTTCTGGCGATCCTACAAAAACAGATGCCAATATATATAATAACAACTTGTTAGGTTTAAATGCATTTCATGAATTTATTTCCATCTTAATCATCAATTTAGTAGCTGTTGAACCGTTTAGATTTTTTTCTCAGTACATTTTGTTTTTATAAAGCGAAGCAACACCACTACTAACCATGTATGAAATAAGTCCCACCTCCCTTTTGCCTAATATAGAGTATTAAGGGACAAAACACCACTACTAACCATGTATGAAATAAGCCACGTCTCCCTACTAACCTGATATCAAATATACACAGTCTCCACGAGGACGCTTTTAACCGATCATATTCCTAGATATGTATAGGAGGTAAGATAAATACTCATATGGTCGAACTGTACGCATATGATCTGGGTAATTAACACGTTTTCTAAACTCTTCGTAAGGTATGTCAGACCCTTTTAGTTGTCATGTCATTAAAATGGTAATTTTATTATATTTTTATAAGAATTTTTTTTAACTAAATAAAAAAAAGCAGTTTCACACATTGAAGTTTACTCACTACTTGTAAGAACAATAAGAAGATCTCAAAAATCAATTGCACTTATTGTAAAATGAAGTTTTGTTATGTTGCGCATATCGGTGGTTAACGTCTGGTGATTTACCACGGTTATTGTGTAAAGTAGATGACATCACCGCCAAGGACCATAGTTTAAAGTTAATTTATAAATATTTTTTCTGTGAATATACTAGAAGTGTACTGCAGTCATGTTACGATATTGAAGATCTAGAGCCTCTTAAAGACACTGCAGACACATCGGTATGACCCGAGACCTTGATATCACTGCACGCAGCTGCAAAGAATGCTAGTTTAATTGTCACTTATAAGCAAAACATGCAAAAGATGTTAATGAAAAGATTCGTGCACAACCAAGACGTGCAAATGCAAAAAAAGCTAAGATGTAAACGTGTGGAAGTAAATGCCATCCTAAACATACAAGCAAAAGTACAGTTAGAGATGAAAACTTATGTACATGTATCTCTAATTATTATTATCGTTAGAAACTACTGACTCAATATACTGTACAGCGTAGACGAAACGCGCGTCTGGCGTACTAAATTATAATCCTGGTACCTTTGATAACTATTTTAAACATATGCTAACTAAACTAATCATTAAGTCTATTCCAATCGGTCATAGGAAAGTGCCAAAGTAAAAATAACAAGCATTGAAAGCGTGACATCACAATTCTTAATGGCAAGAACAACCAAGAGACGAGGATAATATTGAGCTACGCCTATTAAACGATAACTTTTAGAATTTTTAGAGGAGCTTTAAGTTAATTGCTGCATAGCTATCACAAAATGAATGACTGAAAGGGCTTGACCACACATTCAGCAAGATGGTCTGCATAACTGCACCAATTCTGGTATAAATATATCACTTTCCTGGCTTGAAGACTATATGAACATGATAAGGGGGTATAATTTCACCATCTTGTAACAAATGTGTCCCCCCCCTTTTGTGTATATCTTCATTTGTAAAGGAAATGCATCAAAGATTAAAATCAACAAAAATGTGAAAACAATAGATTAGATCAGTGCAAATAACTTCTTTTAACCGAGAGAATGCATAAATTAGGCTAGTTATACCCCGACACTGTCGGAGGCACAACATCACAAGTCGGAGGCCTGAGATTTGCAGACTACTCCGTTTAAACGTACCGTTTACATTTTTTGTGATGTTGTTGGGTTAATTCTTACTAAATATCTATCTAGATTAACACAAATTCCACATTTCTGTCCATATTTCCTATTTTTCGTCACATTACAGGTGCTCGAGAAAAATATTGATGCAAGCTTCTAAATGAAGCAGGTATTTTTTGATTGGCTAAATATTCGTAGAGGGCGGGGCTTAATACTCGACAGAAAATCTCCTAAATCATATAATTTATCCATGACTTTTTACAATTTTTCTATAATTACCCTGACTTGGACTATTTCGCATCCTAAGGCAACGATTGCTGCAACGCTGCTTCATCAAAAGATGGTAAACTGGACATTTTTTCTTCTCCATCATGGCGGCGTGTACAACGACGCGTGAATATTTAATGAGATTGAACGGAGTTATCTGCCCTTGTCGAAAGTAGTGTGAAAACGGCCTTAATGTAGCTGCGTATTCTTTATATTAATCATATTTTACAAAAACGACAGATACAGTTGTAAGAAAGGACTAATATTACAATGATCGGAATAAAACTCTCTTCAACATAAACCTTACATAAAATACTCTAACATTAATCCCTATTTTGAAACACATACAAAAATATAACTACAACACGTTCAGAACAGTCTACAAATAATACAATTTCTATTGTCACTATATTTATAATAATACTCGTGACTTCCGGTAAAGGCGAAAGTGAAAGTAACGTTCAATTAATCAAATGCTGTAGATCAGAAAACACACTTTTTCTGTCATTCTGGAACATACAATATTAAAACGATTAAACCATTAATAGGTAACAATGAAATAATATACACACATTTACGGCTTTAATAAAATAATACAAAGTACGGTTGGAAGAACTATAGCCAAAACTATGTAGACAATATCAATAAAAATTTAGACACTGCTTTCTGTTAAAAACGTCACACTACGAAGTTGAAGAGCATTGAGGATCAAAATTCCTAAAAGTTTTACCAAATACAGCTAAGGTAATCTATTCCTGATGAAGAAAAGCCTTAGTGTTTCAAAAATTGAAAGTTTTGTAAACAGTTAATTTATAAATATGACCATATCAATAATAATTCATGTCAGCACAGAAGTGCTGACTACTGGGTTTTGGTACCCTCGGGGAATTAAAACTCCACCAGCAGAGGCATCGAGCCAGTGGTTGTAAATAAACTCATCATAGATCCTAGGATTATTTTTTTGTATTTACGCCAGACGAGCGTTTCGTCTACAAAAATCTAAAAATTCAAAATTTTGTAAATAGTTAATTTATAAATATGACCATGTTTTACTTAATGATAACTCATGTCAACACAGAAGTGCTGATTACTTGGCTTGTGATACCCTCGGGGAATAAGAACTCCACCAGCAGAGGCATCGACCGAGTGGTTGTAAATAAACTCACCATAGATACCAGGATGAAATTTTATATTTACGCCAGACGCGCGTTTCGTCTACAAAAGACTCCTCAGTGACGCTCGAATCCATAAAAGTTAAAATGGCCTAATAGAGTACGAAGTTAAAGAGCATAGAAGAACAAAATTCCTAAAAGTTTTTGCCAAATACAGCTAAGGTAATATATTTCTGCAAAAAAAGAAATTTGGTCTCATTTTAAAGGTTATCTATCACATATCAAAAGTCTTGCAAAATCTGAAGTGCGGAAAAACAGTATTTTTGCGGTAAACTACAGGTTTTTATAGAAAAATCGCTGAAAACTGGAAATAGACCAGAACAAGTTTATTTTGTAGTAAAATCATTCAAACAGTGTGTGATTCATTTGACAATCATATTAAAAGAAATTAGCTTTAGCAAGAACGGACATATATATGTCAAAAAACATTATTTGGGGTAAAAATGGGAGTTTTTATGGAAAAATCCAGGAAAACTGGAAATATGCTTTAAAGAATTAATTTGGCAGTACATCAATGAAACTGTTTGTGTTTTTGGATTTGTATTGTTCCTTTTTAATTGTGTTATAAATATAAAAGGCATTATATGATAAACTATAAATGTGCGGACGCGAGTACCACGATTATATTAAACACAGGGAAACATGTGTTTCCAACGAACAACACACACAAATATTGTGGAGGAACTCGCGTCTGCTCATAGTTTAATCTTACTGGAAGGGTCGCAACAATCCCGATTTCGATTAAAATTCATGTATTATGGGGAAATGAGCGAGCCGTGATATTTTTTAACAACTAATCATGACAGATATCTAATTATTTGTTTTAAGATTTGATATTAAAATTTAAAAATAGTGTGATGGTAATGAATTATAATCATTTTAATTTGAGACAAAGGGGTCCAGTTACAATAGTTTATCATACCTTGTGAACAAAACCCGAAGTAAAATTTAATGTTATTGTAAAAATCAGACTAGGGGATAAATGAGCTCAAAGATATTTTTTTTGCACATTTGTTTAACGCTTAAAAAAATCTGAATGTATCATAATGCTAAAGTAATGTAACCTATTCAACAGATCAGAATTTTTATTATACATATAGCCGACTGATTTTATTTGAAAATAATGACAAGAGTAAACATGTTGAAAAAAAACTCGCAAAAACACTAAGTATGGCTTGTTATGTCAATTAATATTCATGGTAGAGTACTAATTTTCTCATAAATGTGTTTAAGAGACTGAATCCACTCAGAATATTTCATTTTTTGTAATATTCCGCTTAAACAACAAGAAGTTTTAACAAATGATAGAACTCACAAGGTCAAAGGTGCATTTACAACTTCCTATATTAGGTGTTTTACCACATGTAAATTACCTTAGCCGCATTTGGCATAATTTTTTGGATTTTTTGTCCTCAATGCTATTTAACTTCAAGTAAACAATCAACAAAGAAGCATGGATATTGACCACGTGTTTAACATGTACAATCAGATAATAGTTTATTTCAGTGACAGGTCCCTGAGTATTCCGATCGCCGGGGTTTTACTAAAAGGCTCCACCTAAGGTCACTTTTAATACAAAATATGTCAGCGAATTGCTTCCTGGAAGCTTGCAATTAAAGAAAAGTAAACATCTTCTAAACGTGGAAAAATTAAAGAATTTTCTTCAGAAAAAAAGTATATGTACATAAGTTTAATAATGACAACTATTCATTTTGTTATAAAAAAAACAAATGCATTTTTTTTTTTATTTGAGATTTCATATGACTTTAATGATGATAACACTTGTTAAATTGTATGCTTCCCATGAGCTAATGTACACATGTTTGAAAAATCAGCTATCATGCACATTGAGTGTATACAATACATTAACATATCTAGAGAACTAGTTATGATGAATATGTGCTTGTTACCGTGGTTAGGTAAGGTCATTTCTTGTTAAGCATTATTTGTTTCTATACATCGAAAAACAAATACAAAACGAAAGTTAAGACGCGAAAGGCCTAAAAGCAACAAAACAAAAAGTAAAAAAAAAAGAAAACGCGAAATACTCAAATTGACCGTACTGGTGATTTTTGACAAGGATACTGTTTTATTTTCAATTGTACTAGTAAAGTTATAGTCCAGTCATTCTACCCCAAAAATAGCTCAACCTTAAACAAATTGCAAAAAAAGAAATTTGGTCTCATTTTAAAGGTTATCTATCACATATCAAAAGTCTTGCAAAATCTGAAGTGCGGAAAAACAGTATTTTTGGGGTAAACTACAGGTTTTTATAGAAAAATCGCTGAAAACTGGAAATAGACCAGAACAAGTTTATTTTGTAGTAAAATCATTCAAACAGTGTGGGATTCAATTGACAATCATATTAACAGAAATTAGCTTTAGCAAGAAAGGACATATATATGTCAAAAAACATTATTTGGGGTAAAAATGGGAGTTTTTATGGAAAAATCCAGGAAAACTGGAAATATGCTTTAAAGAATTAATTTGGCAGTACATCAATGAAACTGTTTGTGTTTTTGGATTTGTATTGTTCCTTTTTGATTGTGTTATAAATATAAAAGGCATTATATGATAAACTATAAATGTGTGGTCCATAACTTCAAAATGCAAATTTCATTGACTATTACAAATTTTTCATTAAAACAACAAATTTTTTATCGAAAATAACATTTTTTTTCATTGAAAACTATAAATCACTGGAATGCTTAAATTAAGTACTAGTGAATAAAAATAATACTGTAAATGTTAGAATTGACATAATGTCTTCTCTGTCTCGTTTTTGACGTGCAATTGATTCTTCCTTGTGCTGATCACTTGTGTAGTAACCTACTCCTGTGAGCTCTTGAATAGCTTGATTCATGTCTGCACAAACGGGCATGGACAAAAGCCACTGTGATCTCTGAGTTTCACCCATTCCACAGCCACGTGCCAGTTCTGCTGCTGTTTTTACACTCCTCATGAGTACTTGCTCAATCATAAGATCTGATGACAATCCTGCCCAATATCTGACAATACGTCTCATTACATGATGGCCATCTTTGAAAGCAGCCAAAAATTCCGGATGATCTATTTCAAATTGTTGCATCATCATTAGATACACATACGCAGATTTAGTATACAAGTTGTGACCGGAGGCAGCCTAATAATGCAGCATATCTTTAACACTTTTTAAATGCAATTCCCAAAGCTACAGCTGTAACACTAAGCATGTGTGTTACTGCATTTGGTGCATAAATTATTTCCAGAGTTTCCTGAAGCCCCGAACTCCTCATAATGTGACCAATGCAACCTAAAAAAACTCATTTATGTATGAAACGCTCCTAAACGCAATACTACAAACTTCAACTGACTATTTGGATGTTCATTTTGAATTATTGTCAAGGCTTTCCAATACAAGGGCTGATCGAATGTCAATACTGGTGTTCTGATGTAACGATGTGTTTGATTTGAAACAAAGAGTAGAGTTGAGTATATGCATGACATATCGTTTGAATTCATATCTATCATAGGTAGAAATACAACTGTTGACTTGCCTGGATATTCTCCCTCATGTATCATCTGCATAATACCTGACCAACCTGGTGTTGGATTCTTAAAGGGCCATACCACCAGTGACAGTAAATCCAGACATGCAGTCCTGTCCATTCCCCTTAATTCCAGAAGATCTGAAAAATTTAGCTTTGTCATAAAGTCTTTTTGAGGTTTGTAATACTGAATATTAACCTTTGCTATTGAATTGATATCATCAGATGAAACAGATATTCTAGGAATAGGGGCTGTTCGCTTAGTGCCTGGTGTAATGCCGGCTATGATTCCCGTTCCATTAAATGTGCTATTGCCATCAAGTTCTCACATTATGGTCTACGTTGTCAGCTACAAATTGAATAAAACTATTACATATTTCACCAGGGATGTCAACTCCTTGTGTTAAAGCAGCACTCGATTACAATTTTTGAATGTCTTGATAAGAAGACCAAAATCCTCAGCTATTTAAAGTAGAAACCAGAAAACTGGATGCAAAGTTGTGATGAAGTTGAATGCCAAGACCAATTTGCAAAGACGCAATAAGCACACGGGATCTTGATGCCTGAATCAGCAAACACTGTATCTAGTAGATAGGTTAAGCTCTCAGGTACATATTTGCAAATTTGATTTAAGTGATGATACATCTGATGCCAATGGATAATTTTCCGTGTCCCCTTTCAAGGATCTGATGTCACTTTTGATTAGTTTTGCAGCAGCATCTATTATGACTTTTTTTATCTTCTGGATTTTGATATGTTGGTCTGTGGTAAAACTCCTGCAAAACACAGGATGCTGTATCTCTCAACATAACAACGCTAATTTTCCCACAAATAGTTGTTATGATAATATTTTCTCCAAAATGGTTTTTCAGCTTTTTCTTCATATAAACTGAACTATATGCCTGTTCTCCACACAACTCGTTCATTTTAATAACCAGTTCTGCAATAGTTACCTGTTCATCCTCGTGCTGTTTGAGATAATCAACAATTTTTAGGAATTGTTCACCATAAGCTGCTGGTCTTCCCTGGTAGTTATTTTCCTTTCCTTTGCTGTCTGATGGAAAGGCTTTTGGAATCTTCTTACTGGTTCTAAAGTTAACACTGCAGGTTTTATGGTATAATGCATCTGCAGCATGAAGATCGCCAAAACATTATAATCTTCCCCGTACTTCCAATGCCCACTCATCGTCTCTGTCATTGCATACTAGTTCAATCCTCTTCTGGAAATCATCCGTTCGGACAGGAAAAACATCGTTTCCTTTTAATTTGCCTTTTAGCTGTGCCTCTTTCCCACAGAACAAGCAATGATCTTTATGACTGAAATTTGATTTTAATCGTAGGGTCGGTATATTAGTTAGAGATTCCTGTCGTATATTTTGCTGCCTTTTGGTTTTTGTGATTTCTGTTGGGTTGTTATATGATTTTCTACATTCCTGGTGGACAAACTGTCCTGCAGAAGCTAGTATCTGACCCTCTCTTTCTCTACTCGCTTTATTTATTTCATGGCTTCCCTTTTCACGTATCTTGACTAATAATGATGTATCGTCATCTTTAAGGCATATGATGCATTTTTCCATAACAGCCACTGATACCTGCAAGTATAAAAATATATACCCTTAAACAGTAGAAAATACTAATTATATTTCTTAATAATAATGTTTAGTGTGTAAACGTCCATCACTAGATCAATGTGTATTATAATTCATATTTACGATTTGTGATTAATGAAACCAGAAAAACAAATTGTATACTTTGTGAGTCTTTGGTTTTACCTGGCAGTTATTAAAAACGACCGGCACTCGTGGCTATCAGATTATCGTTTCAATACTGAGACTGGTAAAAGATTTTTCAATACTAATATACGTATATTTACTGTAAATCAAATATTTTTGCAGTGTACATGTAACTCTACGATTCGTTAAAAATTACCTTAAAACTATTAAATTACTGTTGGATTATATCTCATTGTGGCATACGTGATACTGCACTAATTGTGCTTATGTCATTCAATTCATCCATATAATCTGCAAAAGAAAAATAATTTTGTAATTTCCAATTTGCTTATTTATTTTAAATAATTTGTTTTTTGTTTCTTTTTTTGCATCAGGATTACACAAATGCATTTATATTTTTGTAAAAGTTCTTATTTTTTATTGCAGTAACTCAAATTTGATCAAATTTATGCAACTTGTCTAATCCGTATATATTTTATAAACTGTTAGTTGTTTTTCCCGAATGGCGTTCCATAGTTTTTAAACTTTGACAAGGACTTAATAGTATGTAGATTTGTTACTTTTTTAGAAATAAATCGTATAAATGGGTTCACTATATTAAAACATACATTTATTTCTGTAAATTATGTGTATTTCATATCAAAAAGTTCTAATTAGTTCCTTGAAAAAATGCCGAAAATAGAATGTGAAAAACCCGCGTAGTGACGTAACTCGGGAATGTTTACTTTTGCTGATTCTTGCTTCTACCGTTGCTGTACAGGTTGCAACTCTTATAATAATTTATATAGAAATACTTACCATCAATTGAAGTCTTTTTTCACATTGCATAATTAGTTTTGCAGAATAAATCAACGATATCGTGTGTACTGACACTAAAAGTCTTGTTGTTGTAGTTGTCTCCCTTTGGCGATCTTTTGGTGTCAATATCTGCAAGCCAAAATCCACAAATTGGACCCCCCGAATTGACCCCTTTATACATTTTTGATTCTCAAAGACTTTTTATATGTTTGATATGGCAGTCATTAGACAACATTAAAGCAATAATATATTCTGTTGCAATTAGTTTAACGTTTGTCATAGATTGTCTGGACTATTAGAGTGAACTTCTATATGTTTTCTTATTTCATCAATCATCTTTTTCATTGACAATTATGTAGATCAATATGTAATATTGCCGACATCTTGATAGTTTAGAAATTAAACTTTTACTTAAATTTGGGTAATCTGACATCCTAAGAATATTTTACAAAAAATGTACAATGGTATATGATAATGCCGTTTGATAGATGTGTGCATTATTAATATGCCAATCCTGAATTATTATTGTTTTTCTAGTTTTTGCACATGAACATAAAAGTAAGTGATATACATTGTATGCATAATATAATAAAAAGGCTAAATATGTACAATATATTGAATAAACACAGCTAAAATAGTTTGATTCATTGCAAAATATGATAGCAAGACAAAGGCGGCTTGGGTAGATAGGGCTAACATTAAAATATACATGAATATGGATTCAATGAGGTCGAATTATTCAAGTGAATGATTTAGCATCAATGTTTCTTAACCTATTTTTATAGATCTCGTAGCCAGTGCCCCTTTGATATAAGAAAGAAGGTGTCATTATTTGGTTAATGTAAATTAACAAGACTTTTTTTTAGTGCGCAATTTATCCTCAATTGTAATGTCAACTACAAGGAAATTTCCATATTCATCTTTCTTTATTTTCTTTAGTTTGTATTCAAAATTATATGCCAAAAAATGGCGAGTCCTCTTTGATTTGGGAGGGACAATTATTTGAATGCATTCTTCTCCTCATTGGTTTCTTATTAAAGGGGGGCGAAAGATAGCAGAGGGACAGACACACTCATAAAACGAAAATAAATTGACAACGATATGGATAAAAATGAAAAAGACAAACTGACAAGTTATAGTAAAAATGACACAACATAGAAAAATTAAGACTAACAACACGAATCCCACCAAAACTGGGAGGTGATCTCAGGAGTTCCGGAGGGGTAAGCATATCCTGCTCCATATGTGGCACCCTCCGTGTTGTTCATGTTATTACAAACCCGGTAAATAGTCTAATTCGATGGGTCACAATCATGAAAGGGAAGGGGATTGAAGTTACGACGTAAGGAACATATCCGATATCATCTGTGAAACGGTTATTCTACAACGGTCAACCAACTCGTGATGGCGTCCGTACAATTTACGAAGGGATGTTTACAACTTCACCATTTGGAACTTTTGGTTTAATAGCTTCCTTGTGAGCAGTAACCCTCCATCAAGACAATCATGATAGGAAATACAAGCATTGGAATATCGTATCAACTGGGAGATATATACCCCGTATGCAGGTGCTGCTGGAATGTTGCTACTTAGAAAGTAGAGAGTACTGAGAGAGTTTACATAATCTCTTTTGTCGTAACGTTTTGTTTTCAACCGACCCTCATTGTCAATTTCTAGATGTAAGTCAAGATATGAGACCGACTTAACTGTATATGTTGTATCCTTTCGCTCTAGTTCGATGGGATAGATGCATTCAACGTAGTCACCAAATTTTGATTTATTTAGTGAGGGAACATCATCTATATAGCGGAAAGTAAAGTTTAAGGATATTGCTAACTTCATATCTTTCTTCATAAGCAGTTCTTGTATGAAGTGTGCCTTATAAAAAGAAACAAGTCGGCAAGAGGAGGTGCACACTTGGTTCCAATTGGAATGCCGACAGTCTGTTGAAAAACACGTTCTTCAAACGTAATAAATATGTTGTCAATCAAGAAATCAAGCATCTTGATAATGTCAGTTTCAGAGAATTTTATGTTTGAATCAGAGTGATCCTTTACAAAGTAGTCTTTATTCCTCCCTAAGACAAGATAAAGGATTCACCATTTTCATTAAAGTGTATGTATTACAGCCAGTAAATGCAACGGAGATTTGTTTTCAAATGTATTCGAACACCTCTTTCCGTTTCTCATTATAATTTAAACACTGACAGTTATATGAGAAGAACAATAATTTATCCTTAGTCATTCAAATAGGTAAGATATAGTATAAACGTTCCATTTTTAAATTTCATTATTCTGATTACACTAGAGCATATATAAATCTATATCCATGCATTGACAAACCTTGGTAAATCACTGTACAAACATAATAGGTATAGATAGATAAATTAACAAAATTAAGAGTAACAAAAATCATGATTGTCATATTATAATATTTTGTACGTATAACAAAAAAAAAATTTTATTACCTGTTTCCAAAGAAAAGGGTTAAGGTGAAAACCCCAACAAATGTATACCCACTTAAGTTAAAATTTTAACACTCAAAAGAAAAATAATCTAAATCCAAACTTATTATCTTTCCTTAGTTGTAGGATTGCTAAACATTTGTTTGAGTCAGTATAGCAATTGTACAAATGGTGTATGTGACCTTCTACATGTTCTAGGTAGTTTTAATTGAAACTTTATAAATATTTCAGTTTTGTTCTCTTCAATATTTTACATTCGAATTTGTCATCCTGATGTTTTTATAGTGTTTATTCTTCTCATTCTAATTATGTTTATTGTAAAAAAAACGGTGCAAATACAAGTTTAATTTATTTCTGTGATTCTTCTGATAGTTATTACATGTACCAGGGATGGGGTATCGCAATCTGTAATCATAATCGATTGTATTTGATTACATTTTTCCAATAATTGACAGTAATCTGTAAGCAAAAACATTTTATTTTAATTTTTTTTTTTTTAAACATGAAAGTAAAAATACATACCTTTTGAATTCCCTTTGCGCCTAGTGCAGACACAAGATTTGACGAAGAACATTTTTATTGACTTTTCTGTAAGGGAGTGTGGGGATGGGTTTCCGAACCGAAATTTGGACCTTCGTTTAACAAAAACTGTGCCGAAGAACACACTGGATTTTTTATTCATAAGACCTCAGCTACACATTTCCTTTGCACGTAGTGCTTACAAACGTATTGCCGTAGAGCATTTTTTATTAACTTTTCTGTAAAGGTGGGGCAAGGTGTCCGACCCCAAATGTGGACCTACTTGAGAAAAAAAAAACGGAAGAAAACCCTGTTTTTTTTTCGCCAGTAGACCACAGCTACCAAGCTTTTCTTTGCACCTAGTTCGGACAAAAAATTTCCCGTAGAACATTAACATTTGTTAACTTTTCTGTGGGTAGTGAAGTAGACTGTCCGACTCAATTTTTGGACAAATTTTAAAACAATAAACTAAGACGTAGAACAGACTATGTTTTTTCTCAAGTAGACCACAGCTACCCAGCTTTTATTCGCGGACAAAAATGTATCCGTACAACGTTTTTATTAATTTTTCTCTAAGGATGGGGTTGGGTGTCCGACCCCAACTTCGGACTTCTTTAAAAAAAAAAAAAAAAAAGCCGAAGAACACACTGGTTTTTTTCTCAATGCGACCACAGCTACGAAGCTTCCCTTTGCTCCTAGTCCGGACAAACGATTTTATGTCGAACATTTTCTGTAAGGGTGGGGTAGGGTTTCCGACAACAACTTAGGACCTACTTTAAAAACAAAATAAGCCAAAGAGCACCCTGTGTTATTTTCTCAAGAAGACATAACCTACCAAGCTTCCCTTTGCACTAAGTGCTGATAAAAGTATTGCCGTAGCATTTTTATAAATTTCCTGTTAGTAAAACTTTGAATTTTTCGAAAAACTAAGGATTTTCTTATCCCAGGCATAGATTACCTTAGCCGTATTTGGCACAACTTTTTGGAATTTTGGTTCCTCAATGCTCTTCAACTTTGTACTTGATTGGTTTTATAATATTTTGATTTGAGCGTCACTGATGAGTCTTATGAAGACGAAACGCGCGTCTGGCGTACTAAATTATAATCCTGGTACCTTTGATAACTATTTACACCACTGGGTCGATGCCACTGCTGGTGGACGTTTCGTCCCCGAGGGTATCACCAGCCCAGTAGTCAACACTTCGGTGTTGACATGAATATCAATAATGTGGTCATTTTTATAAATTTCCTGTTAGTAAAACTTTGAATTTTTCGAAAAACTAAGGATTTTCTTATCCCAGGCATAGATTACCTTAGCCGTATTTGGCACAACTTTTTGGAATTTTGGTTCCTCAATGCTCTTCAACTTTGTACTTGTTTGGTTTTATAATATTTTGATTTGAGCGTCACTGATGAGTCTTATGAAGACGAAACGCGCGTCTGGCGTACTAAATTATAATCCTGGTACCTTTGATAACTATTTACACCACTGGGTCGATGCCACTGCTGGTGGACGTTTCGTCCCCGAGGGTATCACCAGCCCAGTAGTCAACACTTCGGTGTTGACATGAATATCAATAATGTGGTCATTTTTATAAATTTCCTGTTAGTAAAACTTTGAATTTTTCGAAAAACTAAGGATTTTCTTATCCCAGGCATAGATTACCTTAGCCGTATTTGGCACAACTTTTTGGAATTTTGGTTCCTCAATGCTCTTCAACTTTGTACTTGTTTGGTTTTATAATATTTTGATTTGAGCGTCACTGATGAGTCTTATGAAGACGAAACGCGCGTCTGGCGTACTAAATTATAATCCTGGTACCTTTGATAACTATTTACACCACTGGTCGATGCCACTGCTGGTGACGTTTCGTCCCCGAGGGTATCACCAGCCCAGTAGTCAACACTTCGGTGTTGACATGAATATCAATAATTGGTCATTTTTATAAATTTCTGTTAGTAAACTTGAATTTTTCGAAAACTAAGGATTTTCTTATCCCAGCATAGATTACCTTAGCCGTATTTGGCACAACTTTTTGGAATTTTGGTTCCTCAATGCTCTAACTTTGTACTTGTTTGGTTTTATAATATTTTGATTTGGCGTCACTGATGAGTCTTATGAAGACGAAACGCGCGTCTGGCGTACTAAATATAATCTGTCCTTTGATAACTATTTACACCACTGGTCGATGCCACTGCTGTGGACGTTTCGTCCCCGAGGGTATCACCAGCCCAGTAGTCAACACTTCGTGTTGACATGAATATCAATAATGTGGTCATTTTATAAATTTCCTGTTAGTAAACTTTGAATTTTTCGAAAAACTAAGGATTTTCTTATCCCAGGCATAGATTACCTTAGCCGATTTGGCACAACTTTTTGGAATTTGGTTCCTCAATGCTCTTCAACTTTGTACTTGTTGGTTTTATAATATTTTGATTTGAGCGTCACTGATGATTCTTATGAAGACGAAACGCGCGTCTGGCGTACTAAATTATAATCCTGGTACCTTTGATAACTATTTACACCACTGGGCGATGCCACTGCTGGTGGACGTTTCGTCCGAGGGTATCACCAGCCCAGTAGTCAACACTTCGGTGTTGACATGAATATCAATAATGTGGTCATTTTTATAAATTTCCTGTTAGTAAAACTTTGAATTTTTCGAAAAACTAAGGATTTTCTTATCCCAGGCATAGATTACCTTAGCCGTATTTGGCACAACTTTTTGGAATTTTGGTTCCTCAATGCTCTTCAACTTTGTACTTGTTTGGTTTTATAATATTTTGATTTGAGCGTCACTGATGAGTCTTTGAAGACGAAACGCGGTCTGGCGTACTAAATTATAATCCTGGTACCTTTGATAACTATTTACACCACTGGTCGATGCCACTGCTGGTGACGTTTCGTCCCCGAGGGTATCACCAGCCCATAGTCAACACTTCGGTGTTGACATGAATATCAATAATGTGGTCATTTTTATAAATTTCCTGTTAGTAAAACTTGAATTTTTCGAAAAACTAAGGATTTTCTTATCCCAGGCATAGATTACCTTAGCCGTATTTGGCACAACTTTTGGAATTTTGGTTCCTCAATGCTCTTCAACTTTGTACTTGTTTGTTTTATAATATTTTGATTTGAGCGTCACTGATGAGTCTTATGAAGACGAAACGCGCGTCTGCGTACTAAATATAATCCTGGTACCTTTGATAACTATTTACACCACTGGTCGATGCCACTGCTGGTGGACGTTTGTCCCGAGGGATCACCAGCCCAGTAGTAACACTTCGGTGTTGACATGAATATCAATAATGTGTCATTTTTATAAATTTCCTGTTAGTAAAACTTTGAATTTTTCGAAAAACTAAGGATTTTCTTATCCCAGGCATAGATTACCTTAGCCGTATTTGGCACAACTTTTTGGAATTTTGGTTCCTCAATGCTCTTCAACTTTGTACTTGTTTGGTTTTATAATATTTTGATTTGAGCGTCACTGATGAGTCTATGAAGACGAAACGCGCGTCTGGCGTACTAAATTATAATCCTGGTACCTTGTAACTATTTACACCACTGGGTCGATGCCACTGCTGGTGGACGTTTCGTCCCGAGGGTATCACCAGCCCATAGTCAACACTTCGTGTTGACATGAATATCAATAATGTGGTCATTTTATAAATTTCCTGTTAGTAAAAACTTTGAATTTTTCGAAAAACTAAGGATTTTCTTATCCAGATAGATTACCTTAGCCGTATTTGCAAACTTTTGGAATTTTGGTTCCTCAATCCTTAACTTTGTACTTGTTTGGTTTTATAATATTTTGATTTGAGCGTCCGATGATCTTATGAAGACGAACGCCGTCTGCGTACTAAATATAATCCTGTACTTGATACATTTACACACGTCGATGCCCGTGGTGACTTTCGTCTTAGCCGTATTTGGCACAACTTTTTGGAATTTTGGTCCTCAATGCTCTTCAACTTGTACTTGTTTGGTTTTATAATTTTTGATTTGAGCGTCACTGATGAGTCTTATGAAGACAAACGCGCGTCTGGCGTACTAAATTATAATCCTGGTACCTTTGATAACTATTTACACCACTGGGTCGATGCCACTCTGGTGGACGTTTCGTCCCCGAGGTATCACCACCAGTAGTCAACACTTCGGTGTTGACATGAATATCAATAATGTGGTCATTTTTATAAATTTCCTGTTAGTAAAACTTTGAATTTTTCGAAAAACTAAGGATTTTCTTATCCAGCATAGATTACCTTAGCCGATTTGGCACAACTTTTTGGAATTTTGGTTCCTCAATGCTCTTCAACTTTGTACTTGTTTGGTTTTATAATTTTTGATTTGAGCGTCACTGATGAGTCTTATGAAGACGAAACGCGCGTCTGGCGTACTAAATTATAATCCTGGTACCTTGATAACTATTTACACCACTGGGTCGATGCCACTGCTGGTGGACGTTTCGTCCCGGGTATCACCAGCCCATAGTCAACACTTCGTGTTGACATGAATATCAATAATGTGGTCATTTTTATAAATTTCTGTTAGTAAACTTTGAATTTTTCGAAAAACTAAGGATTTTCTTATCCCAGCATAGATTACCTTAGCCGTATTTGGCACAACTTTTGAATTTTGGTTCCTCAATGCTCTTCAACTTGTCTTGTTTGGTTTAATATTTTGATTGACGTCACTGATGAGTCTATGAAGACGAAACGCGCGTCTGCGTACTAAATTATAATCCTGGTACCTTTGATAACTATTTACACCACTGGTCGATGCACTGCTGGTGGACGTTCGTCCAGTATCACCAGCCCAGTAGTCAACACTTCGGTGTTGACATGAATATCAATAATGTGGTCATTTTTAAAATTTCCTGTTATAAAACTTTGAATTTTTCGAAAAACTAAGGATTTTCTTATCCAGCATAGATTACCTTAGCCGTATTTGGCACAACTTTTTGGAATTTTGGTTCCTCAATGCTCTTCAACTTTGTACTTGTTTGGTTTTATAATATTTTGATTTGAGCGTCACTGATGAGTCTTATGAAGACGAAACGCGCGTCTGGCGTACTAAATTATAATCCTGGTACCTTTGATAACTATTTACACCACTGGGTCGATGCCACTGCTGGTGGACGTTTCGTCCCCGAGGGTATCACCAGCCCAGTAGTCAACACTTCGGTGTTGACATGAATATCAATAATGTGGTCATTTTTATAAATTTCCTGTTAGTAAAACTTTGAATTTTTCGAAAAACTAAGGATTTTCTTATCCCAGGCATAGATTACCTTAGCCGTATTTGGCACAACTTTTTGGAATTTTGGTTCCTCAATGCTCTTCAACTTTGTACTTGTTTGGTTTTATAATATTTTGATTTGAGCGTCACTGATGAGTCTTATGAAGACGAAACGCGCGTCTGGCGTACTAAATTATAATCCTGGTACCTTTGATAACTATTTACACCACTGGGTCGATGCCACTGCTGGTGGACGTTTCGTCCCCGAGGGTATCACCAGCCCAGTAGTCAACACACTTCGGTGTTGACATGAATATCAATAATGTGGTCATTTTTATAAATTTCCTGTTAGTAAAACTTTGAATTTTTCGAAAAACTAAGGATTTTCTTATCCCAGGCATAGATTACCTTAGCCGTATTTGGCACAACTTTTTGGAATTTTGGTTCCTCAATGCTCTTCAACTTTGTACTTGTTTGGTTTTATAATATTTTGATTTGAGCGTCACTGATGAGTCTTATGAAGACGAAACGCGCGTCTGGCGTACTAAATTATAATCCTGGTACCTTTGATAACTATTAATTAACTTTACTGTAATAATTATACACTTTTTTGTTGCTTTATAAATTTCAATCAAATATATTTGGCTTTTGGTACTGCACCAATATTATCATGGACATGGGTATGCAGTACTATCCTTTTGTTATCCACCAAATGTATATTGGTTAAATTTGAAATGTTCATATCTGAAATGCAAACGATAATGTACAACATTTATGGTTTTATACCACAAAAATCAACATGTGAATTTGAGATTTTATACAATTACTATACGATAGTAGATGAGGACTTAATCAAATTATATTATATACAGACGATTACATGTACAATGTCGATGTTATATGTCAATTACTTGCAATACTGGTTTTTCCCAAAGCTATTTTTTAGAAATATGTTTTAGCAAAAAAAATCGTAAAACTACCTATAATCAAGAACAAGGTCGATTACATATTGTCATTTCTAAAACCTGTAACTGTATGTATGTGAAACAGTTATTTCTTACAACGTATTTGTATAATGTTATTGCGCGTAAATATGATTTAAATATGCATGTACATCATAAAGGCGATACTTTTTGGGACTTACTATTAGTTGATAACAAACACAAACCTTTTGTTGCAAGTGATAACAAAGTAATTTATAAACAAGCATATAAAAACAATACTGGGTATATATCCAAAATTACTTACCTTATTAGAAATCTCTTCATCTTTAGAAATCATTTGTTTCAGAATTGTAAACGTAATCCAAAAAATCATTTACGTATGAATTCTAAAACAGTATTTGAATCCATTCTAAGTTCAGGCTTATCTATAGTATTCCACATATGCAAAAGCACTTTTCATTTGCAAAATACTCAATTCATATGTTTAAAAAGTCTAACTCGCACATTATTTTTATTTCACTTAGTTTTTAGTGAACTGCAACGTAATTCATTCAAACCAATAGAGGTATAATTATTTGTCCAAATTGAATGCTTTTTACACATTGTAACAGGTGATGTAACAAATTATTTGTACCTGTGTACGTCCGTACTTCACGGGTTAATAATTGACACGAGATTAAATAAGGTAGTAAAATTTTACCTGTTGTAAATTGAACGTTTGTACTTTAATGTTAGAATAGATCGTATAGATAAGTCAACGAAATGAAATTTTTTTAAATAATCATTACAATGCAAATATTAATTTATGTACACTTAATGTTAATGGTATACAAAATAAAGAAAAAGGATTAAGAGTTATAGATTGGGTTAAACGTAATAAGTGTTCCATTGCCCTTTTTACAAGAAACACATCTCAATGAAAAAACTAGGGCTAGTCTAGAAAAGGAAACTGATTTGTTTTCACTGCAGTCATGGAACTACGGCAAGTAGGGGGTAGCAATAGGTATCAACAAATATGCAGAAATTGAAGTAATTAATAAATTCTGCGATAATGACGGAAGACTTATTTTATTAAATGTGAGAATGGCCAATGTAACATTGTCTTTAATTTTTCTTTACGCGCCAAATTATAGAACAGATAGATTCTTTCTTTAAAACAGTAAACAATTTTATAAAAGAAATTATATAGGCATTAATATAAAGTCCCAATGGAAGGATGAAAGTGATAGAATGGAAATTTTAACTTTTTACTTATTTTACTATGTTATTTAATGAATATATATATCTGCACATATGAAAATTATTTTTTACGCCTATATATATATATATATATATATGTCAAAAAAAAAATAAGAACTTACACGACGATCGAGAGCACGAAATCGTGATTCATGTACACGTAACACGAAAACGATTATCAATATATGTAGGTCACATCATGATTTCCTATTCAGTGTCAATCGATAAGATGTTCAAAATACTACATACGAATCTTCGTTGTTTCAAAAGTATTTTATTCATATCACCTACATGATAATGTTCATTTATTAGCAATAATTCGACAAAACCTTACATCATTTGTTTTTTTAAGTTAAAATGCGCGTCAATGACGATTTTCTGCTTAAGCTATCAAAGATGGAATTTAAAAAAAGTAAATTCCCCAACTGTCAATAGTAGATTCATATATTTTATTTTTGTAAATAAAAGTCGGCATAATTAGAGAATTAATTGTTTTACCCATCATTCTCTTAATTGTATTCCATACTTACCCTATATTATTATTATTATTATTATTATTAAAGCCACTGCAGAAGTTTTCCAACTATTATTGCTGTGTTAATTTGATAGTATTTCTATATTCATTTTTAATCTGATTTTGTATAATAAATAATCGTATCCACCCCTGTATGTCTGACCTTGTTACGAGCTTTATTACGTTCTTCTACCACTCTTGTACAGTTGTCATCCAAACAGGGTACCCCTGGTTTATAATTTGTCTTCATTTTCTTAGCAGGGGTGTGTTCACCAGCAATTTGAATGATAGTGCTAGTGAGATGAGTACATGCTCCATTGATATCGTCGGTAACCATGTTCTCACTAAGTTTTTTAAGACATGAGCTGGCGAACCCAACCCAATCAGCTTTTATAGTTCCAAATCAACTCTTGTTCACTGTTGGAACAAGATGATTCTATGTTAATTGTATTTCAAAAAGGTCACTACCATATAAACAAATTGTTATCTATTGTCCACGTTATTTTGGTGTGCTACATGTAGCTGTACATGTATAAAATTGTAAATCGGGGGGGGGGGGGGGTTGCCTAGTACCTGATTCATCATTTAAAAATATTATATTATTGGTACTAATATCATTGTTAAATGGGTTACCTTAAATGTGAGTTTTAATTCTATCCAATAGATAATGATGAACATTGAAGACACCACAGATAATGAATTTCATTTAAATTTGATGCAAGAGATTTATTTCTTTTGTCTCTGTTGATGCATCATATAGACTAATAGTGATGCCCATATCACTGATTATTAATACTCGAGCAACAAACGTTTCAAATTAGTAATGAAGTTCATTTTTATCTGAAATAATTTATATTTACTTTAACTTCAGGAATAGCTCTCTCGGCTTCGGTAAAACTATACTGTCGTTGAGGGCTTTATAGGGCATATTGTAATTGCTTTCAGCTATGCATAATCATTTGAAAGGCCACATCTATTACAAAGTAGTAATTTATAAAATGAATGATTGCCTTTGTTATCTTACTTCTTTAAAATCAAATTAATTAAACAACGAAAAGTCTACATTGGTATAAAAAATAAATAAGTCTACAATTAATTTACGGACACGAATTGTAAAATTGGCATTAAATAGCATTCTGCATTTTAATGTTTTTATGCATTATTAGCTATTATAAACTTTCATTTATGTGCAAAAATGGATAGATACTATGGAGTTATTGGAAACCCGTTAGGAGCAGGAACCAGCCGAATAATGAGAAAAGCCTTGAGCGTAAAATCAGCTAAAGAAGGCCCCGACATGAAAAAATATAAAACTAACATGAAAACTAACGGCATAATTTACAACAATTCAGTTTATGAAAAACATATGTGACAGACATGATCCAACGACAACCACTGAATAACAGACTCATGACTTGGGACGTAAACAAAAATAACTTGGGCGGTAAACAAAAGAGTGTGCTGTCTTTATTTTTCCGGATATTTTTTGTTTGACGAGTGTTGTTACCTTTTGAAATATTTGCTGCTGAAAACTTATGTCTATTGTTGTCAAATGAGTAGGTTCAGTAAGACCCCTTTTTGGCCCCAAAATAGAGCAGTTTTACAAAATAGTGAAAATGTAATCTTTTAACTATTTATTGGAAAGAAGAATGCTTCTGGTACATAAATATGTGCTCTTTCTGACAATATAATGCACATATATCGTGTACAAGCATCACAAAGTCATGCTAAATTACCGAAATCTTCACAATTTCAGCATTTTAGTTAAATTTTAGACGGTTTGCGTCTTAAATGAAAGTGGCCGCATTCGTGTTCATTCTTAATATTGAAATGTAAGTTGTATTTGATGATAAGACATAACATATATAAAGGTTGAGGATGAACACGGATGCGGCCACTTTCATTTTTTGACAAAAACCAACTGAAAAGTGACATTTTTGGGCATACTTGATATATTTTTCATATTTAAGCTAGAATCGGAGCGTTTATAATGAGTAAATCAGTCAAAATATTTTATATATACTTATTGAATCAATTGAAATAGACACTTAAGTGTTTAAAAAGTGTCTAAAATCTTTCGTTATATAAACTTGAAATTTACCTAACCGGACCTACTCCTTTTGAAATTCCTTTACATTTATTCCATGCGGAAGTAACACCTTACAATGTTTAAATTTGAGTCCAGTATACCCTTTTTAAAACTCATATAATGATCTAGTATGCTGATATTGAATACGGTGTTCCTTAGTGTACTTCACGCGGTATATAAGTTGGGTGTGGATAAAAATCGAAAGATGTAATAAAATATCTTTTCTAAATATGTGCAAATATAAGATTGAAGTGCGCATATAAATTCGGAAGGGTCCTCTAATTATTTATTTCATAAATATATACATATTGATGTTTACAAATAGTAGTATAAATATACCATTGAACAATAGGAATCAAAGAAATTAAGCAGTCATTAACGAAAATATTAGAACCGAACCTAAAAAATAAGAAACAGAAAAAACAAACATGTAAATTAAAGCTTATAGCGTACACCATCCAAAGATTACAACACCTGAATGGTTTGTTTTTCATGAATCAACGCGTATCCATTGTATCTATAACTTAAACTATTGTGTTAATGTCTTTTAAAAATTAACGCCTATTCTTATTTAGAAGGTTTTATAGGTGAGTGTAACTAACATTGCTATCGTGTCAAACGATCCATTACAATAAATTAAATATCACAATTAAAATTAATGGTTAAAAAATAAAAATATAGCATTACACAACACGTCTGCCCTGTAAGAACTTCGTATGATCAGACATCTGCGTATTATCTGTTTTTTACAAAATAAAATATATTCAAACTTATTTCTAATAAAATTGAAAGTGGAAATGGTGAATGTGTCAAAGGGAAAACATCCCGACACAGAACATATACATATATAGTGCATTTAATAAGACAGTATGTTTCCGAAATTTCTAACAAGAATCCTATAATTCTATGCATATCACGTTTTCCTAGCATTGGAATTTGCGAATAAACATTTGTCAAATTATGTAATAAAACAGATGCAATCATATTAATATATTAATCTAATTTTATAAAACAAAAATTGGCAAATATGTGGAATAGCCAACAATTATCCGATAAAAAACGACCAAATCGCTTTTATTACTCAAAATATCCACAATAACATACAAAACTAGAACAAAACCTTAAAAATTATCAAAAAGGGACAACAATGAGAATTCTGAGATTCGAACCTAAACAGACAGGTTCTTACCTTTAATTCATTTATTTTGACCATGGAACCTCGTGGCTACCAACTCGGGGTACTATTTATTTGCCTTTAATGTAAATATAAAGTTACAAGTCCGGTGTTTCAGTTGTACAGATTTATATCATATATTCATTGATATATATAAAATAGACATGCATATCGTGACCGATTGGTAGCCCAGAGGTTACATCTATATGTTGATATCAGATACCCCTACCAGAATTCATAGACGGGTTCGATTCCCGGTGTAGGCAGATAGAAACAAAAAATAAAGGTAAGTTTTTAAAAAAAATCCATTAGTGAACAGAAATCAGTAAATTAGTCAATTCAAACTCAATGAAATAAGGCACACAAAGAAAATAATAGAATGTAATCTGATAAGTCCATTTCAGCGAAGGATTTAGGAAGTGTTGATTCTAGAAAACGAATCCACGTTTAATGAATAGGCTGACGTCACCACAATGGTTCAAATGATGGTAACAAAAAGTATTGTAACAGGATGCTGTGACGAAGTCTCCCAAACAAAGCTCCCATAACTCGCAATTCATATGGGCCCATATTGATTTGGTTTGATTTTTTGTCCCATACAAGAATATATATGGCTTAGGGGTGGGGATCTCCACCATTTACAAGTATTCAAATAGGAGGGGGTGGTGTTGACCCCCAGGTACTTTACCATTTGATTTGTTATATTGTCCCATACAAGAATGTATATGGTTTGGGGTGGTGATGATGACCGTTTACAAGTTTTCAAACAAGAGTGGGTGGGGTGACCCCCTCGGGACTTCCCCTTTATTTCATTTCATTTGTTTTATTTTCCCCTACAAGAATATTTATGGTTTAGGGGTGGGGATCTGGACCGTTTACAAGATAATAGCACATTCTTAAATTGAACGGAGTGGGGTTGACCCCCAGGAACTTCCTTTTAATTTCATTTGATAAGTTGTATTGTCCCATACAATAATATATATGGTTTAGGGGTGGGGATGTTGACCGTTTACATGTTTTCAAACAAGAGGGGTGGGTTGACCCCCTAGGGACTTCCCTTTTATATCATTTCATTTGTTTTATCGTCCCATTCAAGAATATATATGGTTTAGGGGTGGGTATCTGGACCGTTTAAAAGATAAAAGCATATTCTCAAATTGAAGGGGGTGGGGATGACCCCCAAATGACTCCCCTATATTTCATGTGATTTGTTTTATTGTCCTATAATTATTTCTGAAGACTGAATGTATCTATCACTTACAGTTTTCAAGTTATTTTCATTTGAAAATTTTAGAAAATAAAATCACATAGGGTTCTATAATTAACCCTCCCTCCTTTCTACCCCCAAAAATACCCCTTAATAGACCCAATGCACAAACGAAAGATTGATGGCTCATATTAGTCTACCATTCTATGAAACCATAAGTAAATCTGACAAGCGGTTTTGGAGAAACGCTGCGAACAAGTTCATGTTTAAAGTGGCGGAAAAAGAAGAAGAGGAAGAATAATAAAAATAATTAAAAACCAATTGTTCAGAGAACAATTGAAGGTCTTTCCACTAGTAAAGATCTATTTTGATATTGAAATATGAAAAACCAATTTAAAATGTTAATTCCTATGGCTTTATGATGCATTTATATGAATTTAAAGCAAAATCTAGAACGTCTTTTTAACCTTGACCTCAATTTCAAGGTCACAAACCAAGGACCTTAAATCATAAGACCCTAGGTGTTTAATATGTTTGGTTAATGAGTAATACCACTTTACGCGTAATTCTAAATGTAAGATGGACAAAAACTCCGATTTATTGTATGCGCACCCTTTCAACCAAAATATACAAGTAAGGAAATGTCGCAACTAACTATTTAGGAAAAAATATTTGTCGATATGTCATACGGTATTTGAAAATAAGTGAAAATAAGCCAAAATCAAATTTAAGAATATGACCTTGACCTTTGACCTTGACCTTATTTTCATTTTTTTGGACCAAGGATCTCAAATCAAGAGACCCTAGGTTTCTATCACTTATGGTTTACCAGTTAGAAACGCATATCACCTATATCAAATACATAAGGGGGAATAACTCTCATATGGAGTCTCTGGATAGCTTCGGTCAAAACTAAAATCCTAATCCTGAAGATGTAACGAGCAATTTGGTAAAATAATTTTGAGAAAATTTTTGAGAAAAACAGTCTTTGGGGAGATAACTCCTACAACGTCAAGTTTTTGGTTACGCCGTTGTCAGTATTTAAAGCGTATAAACTATATGATATTATATTTAAATATCTAAGCGACATCTTTTGAAACATCAATATTACGCAAGATGTTATTTCCTATGGCTTTGTGATGTATTAATATGAATTTAAAGCAAAGGTCTAAATCCAGAACGTCCTATTAGCCTATGACCTTGACCTCAATTTCAAGTTCACAAACCAAGGACCTTAAATCAAAAGACCTTAGGTCTTTAATATGTTTGGTTTATGAGTAATATCACTTTACACGTAATTCCAAATATAAGATTGGCAAAAACTCCCATTTATTGTCGTCGCACCCTTTCAATCAAAATATACAAGTAAGGACGTGTCGCAACTAGCAATTTATGAAAAATTATTTGTCGTAATGTCATACGGTATTTGAAAATAAATTAAAATAAGTCAAAATCAAAATTTAGAATATGACCTTGACCTTTGACCATGACCTTTTTTTCATATTTTTGGACCAAGGGACTTAATTCCAAAAACCCTAGGTCTCTATCACTTATGGTTTACCATTTAGAAATGCATATCACTTAATTTAATGAAGAAGGGAGAATAACTCTCATATGGAGTTTCCGTAAAGCTTCAGTCCAAATAAATATCCTAATCCTGAAGAAGTAACGAGCAATTTGGTAAAATAAATTTGTTGTAATCTTTTACGGTTGCAAAGGAGTAGTGGCCACAAGAAAAACAGTGTTTGGAAAGATAACTCTTACAACGTAAAGTATTTTGTGTCGCAGTTGTAAATTTTTAAAGCGTATAAACTATACGACATCATATTCCAAATATCTAAGCGACATCTTTTGAAACATCAAAAAAATTAAGGCGGAAGAAAAAAAAAAAAATAATTAAAAACCAATTGTTCAAAGAACAACTGAAGGTCTTTCCACAAGTAAAGATCTATTTTATTATCAAAATATTAAAAATCAATCTAAAATGTCAGTTCCTATGACTTTATAATGTATAAATATGAATTTAAAGCAAAGGTCAAAATCTAGAACGTCCTATTAACCTTTGACCTTGACCTCAATTTCAAGGTCACCAACCAAGAACCTCAAATAAAAAGACCCTATGTCTGTAATATGTATGGTAAATGAGTTATATCACTTTAGGCATGATTTTAAATATAAGATGGGTGAAAACTCTCATTTATTGTTTACGCACCCTTCCAACCAAAATTTATTAGTTACAACATGTCCCAACTCACAATTTAGTAAAAATAATTTGTCAATATCTTTCACGGTTGTTGAAAATAAGTGAAAATAAGTCAAAATCAAAATTTAGAATATGACCTTGACCTTTGACCTTGACCTTATTTTCATTTTTATGGACCAAGGAACTTAAATCCAAAGACCCTAGGCCTATATCACTGATGGTTTACCAGTTAGAAACGCATATCACTTATATCAAATGCATAAGGGGAAATAACTCTCATATGGAGTCACCGGATAACTTCAGTCCAAATGAATAACCTAATCCTGAAGAAGTAACGAGCAATTTGGTAAAATAAATTTGTCGTAATCTTTTACGGCTGCGAAGGAGTAGTGGCCACAAGAAAAACAGTGTTTGGGGAGATAACTCTTACAACATAAAGTATTTTGTTACGCAGTTGTAAATTTTTAAAGCGTATAAACTATACGACATCATATTCCAAATATCTAAGCGACATCTTTTGAAACATCAATACTACGCAAGAAAAAAATGTAGGCGGAAGAAAAAAAAAAGAAAAATTAAAAACCAATTGTTCAAAGAACAATTGAAGGTCTTTCCACCAATAAGGATCTATTTTGATATGAAAATATTAAAATTCAGTTGAAAATGTCAGTTCCTATGGCTAAATGATATATAAATATGAATTTCAAGCAAAGGTCAAAATCTAGAACGTCCAATTAACCTATGACCTTGACCTCAATTTCAAGGTCATAAACCAAGGATCCCAAATTAAAAGACCCTAGGTCTGTATTATGTATGGTTCATGAGTAATATCACTTTACGCATAATTCTAAATATAACAGGGGCAAAAATCCCATTTATTCTCTTCGCACCCTTCCAATCAAAATTTATAAGTTACGACATGTCGCAACTAACAATTTAGTAAAAATAATTTGGTGAAATCTTATAAGGTTAATGAAAAAGAGTGAAAATAAGCAAAAATCAAAATTTAGAATTTGACCTTGACCTTTGACCTTGACCTAATTTTCATTTTTTTGGACCAAGGATCTTAAATCAAAAGACCCTTTACTTTATAATGATAATGAGTTATATTACCATACAACTAATATAAGATATAAAAGGGGGAAAAGTCGCATCAAATGTTTACGTACCCTTTTAACTAAAATTTACGTGCTATGACATGTCGTAACACACATTTTGTGAAAATATTTTGTCGATATCTTATAGGATTTCTGAAAATAAGAGATAACAAGCCAAAATCATATTTTTGAACATGACCTTGACCTTTGACCTTGACCTCATTTTCATTTTTTTTGGACCAAGGACCTCAAATCAAAAGACCCTAGGCCTCTATCACTAATGGTTTTCCAGTAACAAAATTATTTCATTTATTTCATTACAAAAGGGGAAATAACTCTCATATGGAGCATTCATAAAGCTTCGGTGAAAATAAAACGAAACATCCTGAGGATATAACGAGCAATTTGGAAAAATAAATTTGTCGCTTTCTTTTACGGTTGCGGAGGAGATCTGATAACAAGAAAAACAGTGTTTGGGGAGATAACTCTTACAAAGAAAAGTGTTCGGTTAAACAGGGTCAGTTTCAAAAGCGTATAGACTGAATGATATCATATACAAAAAAACTAAGCGACATCTTTTGAAACATTTTTACACCGCAAGAAAAAAATTAGGCGGAAGAAAAAAAAAATAATCAGAACAAATACAATAGGTCTTTCCACAAGAAAGGTGGAAAGACTTAATAATAATCAGAACAAATTCAATAAGTCTTTCCACGGAAAGGTGGAAAGACCTAATAATCAGAACAAATTCAATAGGTCTTTCCAAGGAAAGGTGGAAAGACCTAATAATAATAATCAGAACAAAAGCAATAGGTCTTTCCAAGGAAAGGTGGAAAGACCTAATAAGAATTGAGCAAAAACAGTAAGTCTCCAAACTTTGTTTTGGAGACTTAATTAGTAAGCATGCAGGTAAAAATGTGTGTTTGACTTGGATTTGTCATACGTCAAGTGTCGATGTGATATGATAATGAATATGACAAATGAAATATGATATGAATAGATAAAAGAAGATGTGGTATGAGTGCCAATGAGACAACTCTCCATCCGAGTCACAATTTATAAAAGTAAACCATGATAGGTCAAAGTAGATGCTTCAACACGGAGCCTTGGCTGACACCGAACAGCAAGCTATAAAGGGCCCCAAACAATTATGGTGTAAAAAAAAACAACGGTCCAATGATCTATATAAAAAAAGAGAAACACTTACGTATCAAACCACCAAACGACAACTACTGAACATCAATATATCATAGAAAATAATAAGAGTAGTAAACACAAGAAATATTTCAAGTGATGAAACTACCGTCGGTGCAACCATCATCTATACAGAAAAGGGAAAAAGACGATTACAGTGTATCACTGATGGAGGATATTTACGGAGACTGATACATTTTACAGTATACATAGCAAAACATTTTACAGCATTGACATTTGTTTGGCATCTTTTAAAATTTCTATTAAAAAAAAGGATATAAAGTGTTCATGTGTAAACACCATCAATATACAAAAATTTGAGAGCTTTCTTATTACGAATCAAAAATAAGTGCACAATCACTTACTATTGAACGGGGTGATAGACAGTTTACACAAAGCACTAGCAACTGAACGTTTCTGTAAATTTTGCGGAGATAACGGAGAATATTGTGCGCATTTCCTTTTATTATGTACCCAATATAAAAAACCTTCGGGATAATTTATTTTTAAGCTTTCAAAAATTGGTTTAAGTTAATGTTATCAAATCAGTATCATATTTAATTAATCAAAATAAAATGGCTGATGCCAACCAAATTTGTGAATATATGAAATAAGCATTTGAATATTAACAAAAAAGAGATTTCAGATGTGGTATGATTGGCAATAAGACAACTATCCACCAAAGTTCAAATGAAGTGAATATCAGTACATTGTAATTACAGGCAACCGTATGGTCATAAACAATGAGCAAACCACAATTTAAAGTTCAAACAATGCTTAGTGTCAGTAAGTCTACCATAAATAATGGAAGAACTATACAAAAAATAGACTTGTAGTTATAGATACAGCATATAATAAATTTTCTCTTATTTTGCATTATGTTTTATTTAAGTTATTTGTCATGTTTAACATATGTCATGTTTGTTGAAGTACACTTTGAATACGCAATGCCATCTTTATATTGCTTAAAGACAAAATAGTTGGTGGTGCCAAAAAACATATAGAAAATGAGGGTATAAAAGCTACGGTAACCCCTTTTCAAATTGATTCCAATGATTTGAACAAAAAAGTCCCAAGTGAAGTATTACAAGAAGTTGAAGACCTAGTTTATGCATACCAAAAATGTATACCTACAACAAAAATTGTACTTTATGAATTACTTCCTAGATTATAGAGGAACACAATCTGGAGAAAGACGTATGAAAAAAGGAGGGTATAGTTCAATTTAGGATTAAAGGAAATTAGTGATAGATATAAGTGTGGTTTAGTTACTTGTCCACATCTGAGAGAAGACAATATAATCGATGGAATACATCGTTAAATCGAAACTGGTGTCCTAAAATTAGTACGAGCATACAAAAGAGTTCTAAATAAAATTATGGGGCTGAAGGAGTATTTTGTCAATTGGAATAAATCATGTAAATCTACTAAACAAAATTACCAAAACGGAAATAAACATGTAAATAAGTAAAGATACGTTACAGATAGATATGGAGAACCTTACATGTATACAAGAGAACATAGAAATAACTATTATGGAAAGAATGAACAGCAAAATAACTGTATGTACAGCCAGTCTGGACCCTAAAATCAGAATCACAATGAATATTGGCATGATAAAAGGAACTATGACACAAGTGATGCTCAATATTTTGATTATGATCATGGAATGAAGGACAAAAGTAAAATGCAGGAATTCTTCCATTATAATAAGAATGAAAATACTCAGGGAAAGCTTAAATGGGTTATAACATCTCTAATGAAAGAATTGTACCACTAAATAGTTTAATAGATATTATATTTTATTATATGTTATAGCTACATAGAAATTAATGAAATTTAAAATCATTATTCAGAGTTTCTATTTTGGACTTGAAAATAAAACAGAACAATAAATCAAAATGTTATTGAGCTCAGTATCATGTGTATTGGCAATAATTGTATCATCTAGTCATACATATGAACCAAAAATTAACTGAAAAGTTTATTTAGAATAAAGAGAAATGTCTATGTTTCAAAAGTAATGATAAAATAAAACAACAACCAAGTAAAGCACTACTTTTTGAAATTACTTTAACTTCTTTAGCATTGTTTGAGATTTGATATAAATGGAATATATTTTCAATATACATTCATATTATACACACATATAGACATATTAATTAAGGATTTGTAACAGGTCAAACCGTCTGTATTTGTGTTTATATGTCATATTTACATGAAGATACAGGTATATAAGGGAATGTGTATAGATACAAAATGCTGATCTTGATATGGGTATACTATATATATATATATATATATATTTTAAAACAGATATACTTTTTGTTATAAAACATCTTAGAAAAAGATAAATATGTTCAAATTAAGTTTCATATGAGTTAATATACTTGAATGGGGAAACTTCTTGCATAATTTAAATGTTTTATAATTCATTATGAAAACAAAACAAATGTTTTCATCTATAGATTCTATTTCTATATGTAACTGGAATGTTCATGGATTGGGACAGAAACATAGAGACCCTGGTTTCTTGGAATGTAAACCATGACATCAATATATTGATAGAAACTTCGAAAGGTAACTTTCCAAATACCTGAATATAATTATTATTGTAAGCAAAGAACTCAAGCTCATAAAGCAAAAAGAAATAGTGGGGGTATTATTGTTTACTATAAGAAAAAGTTTGAAAAAGGAATTACTTATCTAAAAAATGTTACAAAATCTCAAAATAGATTGTGGATTAAACTTGATAAGTCGGTTTTTTTTTAACTTCAAGATGATTTGTATATATGTTGCATATATATTCAACCAAAGAACTCCCCGCATTACAATAATGAATATGAAGGTTTAGAATCAGAAATAAGTTTTCTTTCTAGTAAAGGATTTTTGTTTGTCAATGGGTGATTTCAACTCAAGAGTATGTAATTATTCTGATTTTGTAGCAAATGATGAAAACAACATAAATTGGACTCATATTTTACCAGATAACTACATGTCAGATTTTCAACTGACTAGAAAAAGTCAAGATAAAATCATAAACCCACGAGGGAGGGATTTACTAGACCTCTGTGTTTCTGTCCAACTCCGTATTCTAAATGGGAGATTTATTGGAGATTTGTTAGGAAATATGACATTGTTTAGCATCAAAGGATGTAGTGTAGTTGATTATGCAATAACTAGTGAAAGTCTACTCTTCTCAGTGAATTGTTTATAGTTAAAACTCCATCATACTTTTCAGATCATAATCATATTGTTACCAATTTGAAATGTTATTGAACACTGCAAATTATAAATAATATTAATAAAAAAATAGATTTTGAAATCAAGTGGACAAACACTTCAAAACTCTTGCTTGAGAATGAGATTAAAGAAAAATGTATATATGAAGAATTAAACAATTTTCAACAAACAAACTTTGAAAATACTCAAGATGGACTGAACAGAGCTACAGACTTAATTTCAGACATTCATTTAACTTTATCACATGAGTGTGTGAGAAAAAGATATTTTAAAAAGAAAAGAAAAAAATATCTTACTGGACAGATTAATTTTTTTTCTGGCATTAAGAAGTACTTTAAATCTGTAAAGTAAAAATATAAAGTTATCTTCCTTTGACCAATCTATAAAACTGAAATACATCTTTTATTCAAATAAATTTAAAAAAGTTTTTAAACTTAAAAAAAGAGAACTTAAACTTAATGTTCTGAATAAAATGGACAACATGTCACCAAATGAAAGCAAAGAATTTTGGAAACTATTAAAAGTTAATAAGGACATGATGATAATATGCTGGATTTAAGTCAGTGTGCAGATCACTTTAAAAATCATTGTAAACCTGAAAAGAAAGATAAAAATTTTGAGAAAAGTATTTTTGAAGAATTACTTTTTTTTTAGTATGCAAAACAGAGAAGTTGCTAACATCAAAAGAAAGTGATACACCAATAACTATATCTGAAATGAAAACAAAAATTAAAAGATTAAAAAGTGGGAAAAGTTGTGGACCAGATAAAGTATGTTATGAAATCATACAACATAGTAGTTCTGTAAAGATAACAGCCATAGCTAAATATTTTAACCTTATATTATCTACCTCTCTATATCCTAAAAATTGGAATAAATAATTTATAATTCCTTTATTTAAAAGTAGGGATCATCTTAATCCTTCAAACTACAGAGGAATTTCTCTGATGAGCTGTCTGAGTAAATTATTTAATATGGTTATAAATTGTAGGTTACTTACTTTATTTGAAAATAATATATGTCACCATCAACTGGGCTTTAAGAAGAATAGTACAACTCCAGATGGTGTCTTTATTGTAAAGACTCTGTTTAATATGTATATTAATTATAAAAAGAAAGATTTTTGGTTGTTTTGTAGACCTCAAAAAGGCATTCGATTCGGTGTGGAGGTTAGGTCTTTTGTACAAAATAACAAAAAATTAGAATATTGGTGTAAAATTTTATAATTTGATAACAAATATTTATAAGAATACTGAAGCTGCAGTGCAATCAAAGGAGAATATATCTGAATATGTCTCTATTGATAGAAGAGGAGAGTCCAAACTTATTTAATGTTTACATTAATGATTTGATAAAGATCTTGGAAGTAAAATTGAAACATCTGGGAAATTGACTTCATCGCACACAATTGGCTAAGAAAGGTACAAACATTTTGTTTTCATTTTTTAAGTATCTTTCTCCTTTACAAAATGTGTCTATAAAACTATACAAAAAATTGTTCGAATCACTAGTTAAACCTATTCTCATGTATAACTCTGAAATTTGGTATATGGATTTTTATGAAAAAATAATAAGAGCTCAAAGATGAGCACAAATTAAAGACATGAGTATATTTGATATTCTAGCAATGATTGATAGTAGCCAAGTGGAGAAGACACATTTAAAATTTTGCAAATATATTCTAAGGCTTAGTAACCAATCTGTCAATATAGCTGCAAAAGCAGAACTAGCTCAGTATTCCATAGATGTCTTTATCAAAGTACAATCAGTAAAGTATTTAGCAAGAATTTCTAGTGATGAAAATAGCCCTTTATTATATGATGCTTTCTGTTTATTTAAATGGATTAGTACAAACGGTATATCTTCATGGTTCTCATATGTAGAAAATATAGCCCATGCAAATAAATTAGACATAAACAAAATACAGGATATAAACTATAAACAAGAGAAGAGTTCATTCTAAAAAAATATTAAAAAAGAACTCAAAGATAGCTTAGAAAATATTTTCTTTGAAAAATTAGAATTAACTAATGAAACCAGTAAAATATTCTTGAACATTAAAATAAAGACAAAATATGAAACAGACAAATACATTTCTAAAAACAGTTTTGAAAATAGAAAATTCTTATGTAAAATGCGAGTAAGTGACCATTTCTTGGAAATAAAGAGGGGTAGATATAATAGAATTCAAAGAGAAAATAGAATATGTAAACATTGAATGAATGAATGAATGAATATATTTTATTGCAGAAGCAAACATAATGCTATAGCAAAATAACATAATATACAATTACAATAATGACAGTAAACAAACAGAGAACAACACAATAAGGTCATAATGAGCACATAATTACAACTGCTATGCAATGATTATTTGTGATGATCTTAACTACCATGCCGCATTACGAAATTTACACAATTGTTTAGTTAGACTCTTTGAGGTAGCCTGTAAAAGAAATAACAGTAAACATTGTAATATAAATGCGGTTGAAGGTGAAACCCACTTTTTCTTAAAATGTAAAATTAATAAATCTTTACGTAATCAGCTTGAAAAAGATATAAATAATGTATGTCCAGAATACTTTAAATTGTCTGAAACAGATAGATTACAATTAATTCTATCTTCATTTGATATTATGCAGCTTACTGTTCCGTTCATTAAAAAGTCATTTGCACTGAGGGGAGTGGACACAACGCCTGCATAAATATTACTGTTTTACCACTTTATATATGATGTTGAATATGTTAATTTTTCCATTGTGTATATTATATTGCATTGTTTGTATATGCCTTCAACCCCTAGGGGTATAAATTTGCATTTCATAAATAAATATAAGTGCCTATAAATAGCAGCACATGACATACAAATCTATGGGAGTGTGGATTAATCAGTACATAGATGAATTCAATTACACGAATAGATTTATAGATTGCCTAACAATGTCATTTCTTATCTTGTACATCCGATTTCACATGTATAGATGCACGCTTGATAAAGCTAGTTGGTTTAGCGAAATATTGCGTTTATTTTCATCATTTTGTAAATATTTTAAACATTCTTATATTTACATACTAAATAGTGTGTTAAAATTACATTATTAGGCAATTCATAAATGAATATCTTATACAAATATAGCCTTTGAATGAGGTCGATACAAGGATATATTGACCTGAAAGAAGTATATTGACTGAGGACAAAATCCGAGGTCAATATACTTCTTTTGGTCGATATATCCTGTATTGACCTCATAGAAAGGCTATATTTGTTATATTATTAATTTCAGACCATTATTCATATTTGTATCAAAATCGGCTTTTGATTTTGTTTGAATTTTATAGATATTAAATTGTCTCCTTGACAATAACAACATATGAGTTGTTATTGTATATACTTTTTTGTTTGTTTGACATCTTATGTATTTGAAGATGTTTTTTCGTCAAATAATCGATCACAAATATCATTTGTTTCAAAACGTTTAACGATATCCTGAAATTCATTACATGACGTCACAAAGTAAATTGGGTTTTAGATATTCTAAAAATAACCGTGCAATATGCTCTGTGCAATATGCTTTTTGCTATCCGCCGTTTTTCTCTACCTTCGAAAATATAGTTTAACATGTGACTATCTCTAAACGAATCAAATTTGTTAAAATATACGAATTAATAATATACATATATGAAGGAAGAAAGACGAATTAGTCATAAACATTCTCAACCCGGGATTAAATGATAATTGATATTCTAATTTTAACGTAACATTTTAAAGTATTAAAATGACATTAGTAGTTTCTCTTGTATTTGTTAACGTCATGCTATTGTTAACGTCAATCAATTGTTTTATTTATATACAAGTCACATTACCTGAAGATCTGCGGAAGCAGTGAAAGTACAAGTAAAGAAGATGTGGTAAATGAGTGTCAACGAGACAGCTCGCCTTCTAAGTCACAATTTTTTAAAATAAAAACCATTATAGGTCAAAGTACGGTCTTCAACACAGAGTCTTGGTTCACATGAAACAGTAAGCTATAAAGTGTACACAGAATGACAAGTTTAAAACTATTCAAAAGGAAAAAACAACGGTCAAATATATATACAGAACGAGAAACAGATATGAATCACATCAATAAACGACAACAAGGAACATTAGAAGATAACAAACCCTTTAAATAGACTTATTAAAAAGGAATATAGTTACGATACTGTTGTCAGGTAATTAAAGTTTGCATATTTTGGCTTTAATATTGTTTCACTTATAGGGTATTTTTTACATCGGAATTAAACACATTAATATTATTTAAAAACCAGTTGTTGGCATGACACGGGTTATGTTCTTCTCTTAAACATTTTATGATTGTGTGATACTGAACCCCTAACGGGAGTTGTGTAATATTCCTATGATACAGACGTAATCTGTCAATCAGTTTAAATGAAGTCTTGAGCTGGCATGTCAGTAACTGGTAGTAGTCTGTTGTTATTTATGTATTCTTGTCATTTTGTTTTTCTTTTGTTATCTCTTCTGACATCGGACTCGGACTGCTCTTGAACTGAAATTTACTGTGCGTATGTTTATGCGTTTACTTTTTTACAGAGTCAGAGGTATAGGAGGAGGGTTGAGATCTCATAAACATGTTCATGCCAACCGCATTTTTGCGTCTGTCCAAAGTCAGGAGCCTCTGGCCTTTGCTAGTCTTGTATTATTGTTAATTTTAGTTTTTGTCTTTAATTGGTTTAGTATGACGTCCACTATCACTGAACTAGTATATATACATGTATATATACGTGTTTAGGGGCAAGCTGAAGAACGCCTCCGGTTGTAGGAAGAAATGTGTAGTCAGCTATACATGTTTTAGGCAACAGCGATTTCTTTTTGGTTGGTTTCCATGTGTTCTGTTTTGAAGTGCAAGGAGTATTTTTTATCGACATCAATCTCCTTTTCACAATGTATGCGTTGTCTTTCTGTTTGTTCCCCTGAGACCATTCTATAAGCTGATGCAGGACAGAGGATACATGACCGCATGTACCAGACAGTTTGAAAGCAAACCAAAAACATCATCAGGGACTCTAAGCAAATCTTTTTGTTTGAAACATTAGCCGGATTTCGGTAAGAGGCCCTGTAAATGCATTGACATTTTTAAGTTAAACTCCAAAAGTCGGCTTGCTAAAGTCCCCCCCCCCCCTCTTCCATTTTCAAAATCCTTGGGGCTATGTTAAACAAATATTTGTAAAAGTCAGCAGAAGGGTTTATACAACTATATTCCCCTATATATCTGATTCATAGAATGATTCATAAAGATATCCACATATATTTATTTATCAAATATATGATCTGTGATTTTTGTAGTTAATACACATACACTGTAGATATAGTATTACACTTACCCGGATTTGCACAAGCAAACATCAAATGTAATCTTGACTTTCTTTTGATATTGCGGGTCATATTTCTTTATCTGAATGCGGACCTCATGTGTTTCTTATCTCATGGAGGCATATACTCAAGCTTTAATATAAAGTTCGTGGCTGAATAAGCTTGTTGTAGATGCAACAATTTGTAGAGAAATGACAATGTCATTTACAAAGCCTGCATGAAATATTTTGGCACAACAACTCAAAGTTCTGAAACTTAGGTCTGTTCTTTTTTTTTCGCCATTATTTCAAAATATTTGTACAGTTCAGAGGATGAGACTAAGAAATACATTTATTTTGTCCGTTACATTTTCTAATTGTTTCAAGTCGTTAACAGGAAAGACAGGTGGCTTTAAAGTAGGAAATTTCTCTACTATTTCGTCGGTTAGTTTAGACGTCATTTTTTGTCAGTATAGTATGGCTCGTCTGGGTCATACATGGGGTTTGACCTCGTTTGGGCTGGCAGTATATTTTGCACTGAGGAAACCAATTGTGACTTATTGAGTCCCGCAAATGAAATACCACCGTCATTTTTTCTTGCAGTGGTGCTCCGGTATATCATCTTCCGTGAGCACCCACGGGAATTGATCTGGGTTACCGGGAGTGGCGCATTAAACTTTAGTTCTTGCTCAACATCTACCACTAACTCATTATCATCCATAATGATTAAAACTAACGCGATCAATTTTAAACCATCGTGGCGTAACGTAGGTGTATTTGTGCACACGGCACATGTGCAACCCATTGTTATTGAAGTTTTTGTGTACCAGCTACGGTAAACGTTACGACGTCCTTAGAAACAAGATGGCGTCGCAGCGTACACCAAATAATATTACCCATGATGCATTAGATTCTGAACCGGCGAATTGAACTGTTTTTTAACCAGACAAATCCTTGATTTCCCACTTTTTTGTCTCAAATGCTAAATGATTTGTTTTATAACCCCCCCCCCCCCCCCCCTCCCCCAAAATAAATAATCTTTTTGTAGTATGGAAACTTATATTTTTATAGAGATTTATTTATACACTTTTAAAACCACTTAACGTTATTGACTGCAAACTACACAAATGCTTATTTGGGCCCCTTTTTTGGCCCCTAATTCCTAAACCTTTGGGACCATAACCCCTAAAATCAATCATAACCTTCTTTTTTTGTGGTTATACATATTTGTTAAAATTTTAGTAAGCAAAACTTCTCACTTGTATGAAAGTCATATGAAATTCGATTGTATTGATACTGATGTTTGAACAAAATACACCGACATAAAATATAAAAATACGGGTACAGCAGTCAACATTGTGCTATACTATTAATCACTATAAATCATTTCCTTCATGTTTTTACTTACTACTACATATTTATATATTTCGTTTCACTATTTTCAATATCTTCTACCTTTGGTAAGTGTTTGGTATGATTACATTTTTGTCCTCGAATAATACTACATTTAACCCCGTTATTCTATTTATTAATTTCGTATTTGCATTTCCCTGTTAGCCTGGTGTGATATCTCAAATTGTTTGGTTCAATGTAGGTTCCGTTGTTTTTGTTAATGTCTTTTGATAGACCAAAGCCATTTCAATTAGTATTTTATAGTGTGTCCTATTACACCATTGTTTCAGGTTGGGTGAAGGTAGGCGCCTATGTAAACGTTTCAACCTGCAGCACCTGTTCTTAGTCAGGAACCTGCTATTCTGTGGTTGTTGTGTGTTGATTTTGTTCCATATGGGTTTCTTGTTACACTTGTTTTCAAAAAGATTTCATCGTTGATTTTTTTTAATGCTTTACGATACAAGTATACATTTTTGAGGCCCTACGTATCTTGCTTTTTAGTGTGCGGTTATGATCCGTGTTGAAGGTCATACTCTGATCCATAATGGTTACAAATTGTGACATGGATGGAATGTTGTCTCATTGGCTCTCACATCAAATTTTCGTATGTCTATAGGCGCTGTTGAATAAAACGCAGTGTATAATTCTCTTAATAACTTTAAATAGTTTTGACTGGTATTGGATCTCATATGGTTGCCGTGGTATTAAACAAGCACTGGATAACTTAAAGAGATATGTTATTCTCTTTTGCGATCAAGCAGTTAATATCCGTCCCGTTTAAAACCGTTTCAGTAGTATAAAGTGTAATAAGTGTATAGAAATGAAAAAAACCAGAATACACAATATAAGGGCATTCTTTTTTGAATGACTTGAATATTTGTTTGTCAAAAGTGTGCTACATTTTGTATTATTGCTTCGATCATTGCATAATACACAAATAAAATGATTTGTTAGAACAAATCTCTTCCTTTCAAATAGTAGAAATATTCATAGTTACACGTCTGTTGGGATTATACATTTTTTTTCCAACATCCATTTTGTTAAGTTTAATTTTTGACTTCGTTCATACTTATTATTGAGTTTCTCACAAATGGAACAATACATAAACTGTAAAACCTCCTGTCGCGTATATCCATTTGAAAAAAACTTATCTTTTGCTTTCAAATAATTAGTGTATGCACTCTCATTACTTCCTACATTTTTCAAGTACAAAGCAAGTTCTAAAGCCGAACTAAAATCAAATGAAGATATAAAGGTTCCGTTGGGTAGAATGTCCTTAATATTTCTGGCTCCTCTGTAAACAGGAATCAAGTCAAAACCGTCTTGATATAGTCTGAATACCTTTTCAGACACGTAGTCATTACATATAGAATTTTCAAACGCCAAGTAAAATTTGTAGTCTTTACTTAAATCTTTAAAGCATGTATCACTATTCCAAGAAGAGGAGCACTTCTTTCCGCATTTCCCATATACATCTATTTGTATGGATTGCATCATCTTCTTAATATACTTGTACCTTCGTGATACCGATTTACAGTTGCTTACAACCCAGGCAACACTTTTTGACTTTTTTTGGAAAAGACTTGTATAATTTTTGTCATTTTGCAAGCTTCTTCTGTGTAATACACCATACGGAAAAGATATATCAGCATCAGATCTGTAGCTAAATACCCAATCAAATTTATTATCCCATTCCTTTTTCAAGAAGTGTTTTACGGTATGTGATTCAGATTCATATGACATGAACACCCATATTTGACCGGATATTTTATTTGGAACTTCTATGTTCATCTCTGTGTGATGGAATAGTAAAGCATCACATGTCTCATGCGAATTTCCATGTGATGGTTGACGGATTATGCAATTCTGAAACGCACAATTTCTAAATTTATATGGGATAATATCTTGTGAAGCCCATATAGGTTGTGTGTGCCACATTATGGAATAAATGTTGTCCGTAATTGTGCTTCTATGTCTTGTATGATTATTTTCACTAGAATGTGTGGTTTCCTCCTCTATTGCTATAAACCTTGACCTTGTGTATGGTCTCACAAAGTTAGTTCTTTTTGTTTCAGCTAACTTTGCGATAAAGTTTGTTTTAAGATGGGCGTTTTCGATATATCCAGATATCAGCAGAATTAGAGATGTTGTAAATATACAGATTCCAGCGTACATAACAATTTTTCTGTTGTGTGTGCATTTCATCATAAAGGGCCCTGCAATATACAACATACCATACCTTTTTAAAAGTTGTTTCATACAAAAATTATCCGATTTATTAAAAATAATAAATTGTAGTCATTTTGATTTTAACATCATCATGGAAATATCAACGGCAAATAAATGTGTCAAAATAAGACTTTTTTTTTTTTTTTTTTTTATCGTTTCGCAATCGTTTGTTCCGTTTTTGCTTTTTATCCCCCATTTGATATAGACCCTTTCGTTTTGAATTTCCTCTTGGTGTTTGATAGTATGTAGTTTTACTTTTTCAGAAATATATATTGTTTAGACAATTTGTTTGCAGTCAATTGGGTACTGTTCAATAGCTTGGCAATTAATACAACAAGACATACATTTGTAGATATGTACAGCTGAATAATGTGCATTGTCATATAAACATCAAATGAAAACAAAATGTATGAAAAGAACTGGATTCAACTTACTTGTTATGGATTCTTCCTTTATTTATTAAACGGTTATCGTGATAAATAGGTTTGTGCAAGTCAGAATTTTTTCTGGAGCAAATAGATAACACACAATAAGAAAGCAGATTTTTTAAGTATAGATATCATATTGTAATATATATTTTGGTTTGTGATTTATATATGAGTTAACCTTCAATATTACATACACATTGTATTCGATGATATCACAAGTTCAGTAGTGGGCACGTCTGTAATGGCACGTATTTTCATTGATATGGTCATAATTATAAATTGATTATTAACAAAACTATGATGTGTTCAAGTACGAAGAATATTCTTACTTAGGAATAGATTACCTTAGCTGTATTTGGCAGCATTTTTAGGAATTTTTGAACTCTTCAATTCCGTACTTGTTTGGCCTTTTCAACTGTTTTTTTTTATTCCAGCGTCAATTATAAGTCTTTTGAGACGAAACACGTGATTGATGTAAATATGATATTTTTATCCTGGTATTTATGGTTAGTTTATTGTTAACTGATTCACATTTTGTCATGCCGAAGCATATCCGAATCGACGATAGGGCATATATTTGACTGATCGATTGAGACAATAGAAAAACCATAACTGTAGTCATTCATTTTTTGTTGACTCGTGGTGGAATGGTGTCTTATTGATAATAATAATACACAATAGCAAGATAGCAAGACACACTTTAAAATACCATTTGAAATGGCTTAACTCAATCAAAAGACATATTGACAAAAACAACTGTACATACACTGAACGATGGTTTATGGTTTGGTGATTTTTCACCTATAGAATACATTTTTCTTGAATGAACATAACTTGAGTATTTGTGTGTGCAAAACTAGTGATGGCAAGCAATATTGTCAAGTTTAGTTGTAATCGGTTAAATTCATTAAGTTCTTCAAAGAATCCTATGCATGCCACATTTTGATAGATTATTATGTTGACCAATAAATGAAAACAAATGAATGGTAACATAGTAATCTCATCTACATAAACACAATTGAATATGATACAAAAAATGAATCTGGCTAATAAATTACAACTTTGGGGTAACTTTCACACTTTTATGTGAGAAAGGAGATATTTAATGAGTAATAAAAGTGTTGAGGTTGTACGAATTATCAACAAACATGCTTACTGACGCCATAGATAAGTCCTAACGTTAAACTTAAGTTTATGTTGCGTTACCTAGTGGGACAAATAGTTGTTCCCTTATGAAAAAAAAACAACATTTGCTGTCAATACTCGCAGTGGAACGAAAACATAATGAGAAAATAATATGTATGTACAGTTACTAGTAGCTTAAACCTTTGAAAATATTATGGAAAATTGCAAACTATTTGCTATTAAACGAATTTTCAGTTGTTTATACTTACATAAGAGTATGTTGAGAAACGAAGTATTTCACAGTTAGATTAAAATTGGAAATTGACGTCGGTTAAAATTCATGCATCATCCCAAATTATCATTCGTGCATGATGAATAAGGGTCTATAGGTTCAATGAATTCAGTTTACGCTGATGTGAATTCTATTATCAGCAGACCTACAGATTTGCCATTGACCGGACATCGGACCAGGTCTGCCTTTAACAGATTACCGTGCTTCATACTTTTTATATTAGACTTGAGTTTGTATTGTGTAAACAATATTCGCATTGTTCTTTTTCCCAGTATAGCCAATTACTACACTCGATTGACTCTGTATAGATTTACACATTAACAATGTGGTTTTTTTTTTCATTCCATGCTATTATATACATTGAATAATGGCTAAAACAGTACATGCCTCTGAGCAACAAATATACACGCAGCTAGTATATAAAAAAAAGTTTGAGGGTAAAATTAGAAGGAGAACATATAGAGGTTATCCAACGCATCGGAAAAATGTGTCTTTATGATTTGATATCAATATCATTTTTTACGATGCATCATTCTATATTTTGTACAGTATATTCATCATGTTCATGAAGATAAGTAATAAATGGAGAATGGAAATGGAGAGTGTATCAAAGAGACAACAACCCGACCATAGAACAAACAACAGCATAAGTTTACCAACAGGTCTTCAGTGCAGCGAGAAATATGCATTACATGGATTGTTTATTGTAATTCATCTGCTTTGCCTTGGGTTTGCTATCATTTTTTGGAAAAAAATGTTCAAATGAAAATTGTACATTGTCCTGATATATGAGGTGTTGTATTCTTATTAGCCTTCCTGCCAATTTCGATAGATTTATCTTTAACAATTATAAATGATATCTGAGACGTCCGAAAAATTACTCGTTCTAAACAAGAATGCAATATTTGTCCCTGGACGTTTAGGTTCCAACAAAGTCTATCAATTGACATATTGTACTAGAAGTATACTATTCCAACATGAGAGCTTATCATACATTTGAAATTCTGTATGAGTACAAATGAAATCAGTCATGTCGGTGTTGGATGATGCCGTCAAATATTTTGTTTTACACACTTTTCTGGACTACTGACTTTGCTGGTAATCATTATGGACCTTGTTTGCACATTTTGTTATCAATTACTTTGTACTGTGCATGCGCTAGATAATAACACACAACCATAGATATTATGGTCTGCGTAAATTTATTCCCAGATGATTCTACCTCATAAATGTCATAATTGTATCGGGTATATTGTTAACATGATAGAGAACATATTATGATCAGTGTCGATTGTTGCAGTCAAGTGTTTCTGATATACGAGCCAGGCTGATATATTAAACGTACTGATATTTTGTGACGTTTCAATATTTTGAATACAAAGCGGACATGCTGGTACTCTCAATTGAAGCAATCAGGATGTTGGAGTGATTATGATCTATTATTGCTTTCTTTTGTATAACACAATTCATCTTGACATTAAACAAACTTCAGATTTATTATGCAGCAATATAAAATAACATGATAAAGTGCAAACGTTTTTGTCGATGCAGTCAACCTGAGGTACTAAAGCTACCGAAATTTGTGACACGTCAAAAATTTGAATAAAAAGAGGATATACTGGCACTCTTAATTAATACAGACAAAATTGTGTAGTCATAGATAGTGTTTTCCCATATTGCTGTCATTTGTATTACACATTTCATTCTTATCAAAAATATTACTGATTCAATGTGTGGCTATACAGTATTGTATAATAAAATTTGAAGACGAATATAAACTCATCATAGATACCCGGACCAAATTTTGTATATACGCCAGACGCGCGTTTCGTCTACATGGTCTACAAAAGACTCATCAGTGACGCTCGAATCCAAAATAAGGTAAAAATGCCAAACAAAGTACGAAGTTGAAGAGCATTGAGGACCAAGAATTGCCATATACAGCTCAGGAAATCTATCCCTGAGGTAGATCACCCTTAGCATTTAAAAATTTCAAAATTTTGTAAACAGTAAATTTATAAATACACCGTATAACCATATCAATGATAATTCATGTCAGTACAAAAGTGCTGACTACTGGGCTGGTGAAACACGCGTCTGGCGTAAAAAAAAAAACGCAATCCTAGTATCCATGATGAGTTTATTTACAAATACTGAGTCGATGCCATTGCTGGTGGAGTTTTCATTCCCCGAGGCTATCACCAGCCCAGTAGTCAGCATTTTTGTGTTGACTTGAGTTAGCATTGATATGTTCGTAATTATACTTGAACTGTTAACAAAACTTTGAATTTCTGCAAAACGAAGGCTTTTCTACATCAGGAATAGATTACCTGAGCTGTAATATTTATCAAAGGTACCAGGATTATGATTTAGTACGCAAGACGGGTGTTTCGTCTAAATAAGACTGATCAGTGACGCTCATATCGAAACATTTATCAAGCAAATCAAGTACAAAGTTGAAGAGCATTGAGGATCCAAAATTCCCAAAAGTTGTGCCAAATATGGCTAAGGTAAACTATGTATGGAATAAGAAAATACTTGGTTGTTCGAATAATTCAAAATTTTGTAAACAGAAAACTTTATACAAATGACCTCATTATTGATATTCATGTCAACACCGAAATGTTAACTACTGTGCTGATGTTACCCTCGTGGACGAAACGTCCACCAGCAGTGGTATCGGCCCAGTGCTTTAAATAGTTATCGAAGGTACCAGGATTATAATTTAGTACGCCAAACCCACGTTTCATCTAAATAAGACTCATCAGTGACGGCCATATCGAAATATTTATCAAGCCAAACAAGTCCAAAGTTTTAGAGCATTGATGATCCAAAATTCCAAAAATTTGTGCCAAATACGGCTAAGGTAATCTATGCCTGGAAGAATAAAATACTTAGTTGTTTGAAAAATCCAATGTTTTGTAAACAGGACATTTTACAAAAATGACCACATTATTTATTTTCATGTCAACACCGAAATGTTGAGTACTGTGCTGGTGATACCCTCGGAGACGAAACGTCCACCACTGGTGGCATCGACCCAGTGCTTTCAATTGTTATCAAAGGTATCAGGATTATAATTTAGTACGCAAGACGCGTGTTTCCTCTAAATGAGACTCATCAGTGACGCTCATATCGAAACATTTATCAAGCAAATCAAGTACAAAGGTGAAGTGCATTGAGGATCCAAAATTTCCAAAAATTGTGCCAAATATGGCTAAGGTAATCCATGTCTGGAATAATAAAATACTTAGTTGTTCGAAAAATTCAAAGTTTTGTAAACAGGAAATTTTATAAAAATGACCACATTATTGATATTCATGCCTACACCGAAATGTTGACTACTGGGCTGGTGATAACCGCGGAGACGAAATGTCCACCAGCAGTGGCATCGTCCCAGGGGTTTAAATATCTATCAAAGGTACCAGGATTACAATTTAGTACGCCAGACGCGTGTTTCGTCTAAATAAGATTCATCAGTGACGCTCATATCGAAACATTTATCAAGCAAATCAAGTACAAAGTTGAAGAGCATTGAGGATCCAAAATTCCCAAAAGTTGTGCCAAATATGGCTAAGGTAATCAATGTCTGTAATAAGAAAATACTTAGTTGTTCGAAAAATTCGAAGTTTTGTAAAAAGAAAATTTTATGAAAATGACCTCATTTTTGATTATTCATGTCAACACCGAAATGTTAACGACTAGGCTGATGTTACTCTCGAGGACGAAACGTCCACCAGCGTTGGTATCGACCCAGTGCTTTAAATAGTTATCAAAGGTACCAGGATTATAATTTAGTACACAAGATGACCGTTTCGTCTAAATAAGACTCATCAGTGACATTCATTTCGAAATATTTATCAAGCCAAACAAGTACAAAGGTAAAGAGCACTGAGTAACCTAAATTCCGAAAAAATGTGTCAAATACGGCTAAAGTAATGTATGCCTGGAATAAGAAAATACTTAGTTGTTCGAAAAATTCAAACTTTGGTAAAAAGGGAATTTTATAAAAATGACCACAATACTGATATTCATGTCAACACCGAATTGTTGACTTCTGGGCTGGTGATACCCTCGGAGACGAAACGTACACCAGCAGCGGCATCGACTCTGTGGTTTAAATATTTATCAAAGGTACTAGGGTTATAACTTAGTACACCAGATGCGTGTTTCGTCTAAATAAGACTGATAGTGACATTCATATCGAAATATTTATCAAGCCAAACAAGTACAAAGTTGAAGAGCAGTGAGTATTCAAAATTCTGAAAAAATGTGTCAAATACGGCTCAGGTGATGTATACCTGGAATATGAAAATACATAGTTTTTCGAAAAATTCAAAGTTTTGTAAAAATGACCACATTATTGATATTCATGTCAACACGGAATTGTTTGTAAACAGGAAATTAAATAAAAATGACAACATTATTGAAATTCATGTGAACACCGAAATATTGACTGATGGGCTGGTGATACCCTTGGGGACGAAACGTCAACCAGCCGCGGCATCGACTCAGTGGTTTTAATAGTTATCAAAGGTACCAGGATTATAATTTAGTGCGCCAGATGCGTGTTTCGTCTCAATAAGACTCATCAGTGACGCTCATATTGAAATATTTATCAAGCCAAACAAGTACAAAGTTGAAGAACACTGAGTATCCAAAGTTCCGAACAAAATGTGTCAAATACGGCTCAGGTAATGTATCACTAGTAGCCAGATTTTGGTCTGAAACGGTCATTTTAGTCGGATCAAGTCTTAATCGACTTAATTTACCGCTAGAGAAAAACGTGAAGACCAGTTCAGACACTCAGACTCTGTTAAGATATACCGTGTTCAGTCAGATTAGTCGTGTCAAGATAAACAAGACAGATCCATCTAGCATTCAAAAAAGACTTGATTAGATCACGTTGAGATCAAATCAGACCAAAGGTGAAAAACCTGTTTAGTTGCTGTAAGATCGTGTTCAGTTGTGTTAAGATTTTAAAAATTTTGAATAAAACGGGCGACACTTTATCTATTTTTCTAATATGACAGTATGTCTATTTCATTAAATAAAGTATGCAAACTTTAAAAACAATTCATACACGATATAATCTTTAACATTTCATTGGTTATATGAGAAAAGATTAATTGTTGTAACCGGAAAATGTGTCATAAAAACTTTGCAATCATGCTTTCTGACATACAGTAGTCCTGTGTGTATGCATTCCGCCTCTAAAGATATAATGATCAGTATTAAATATATCTCAAAGATGTTCTCCAACATATTTTGTTTCTAATGTAGAGTAATAGTTCTTATCTATATTTGGTCAAGAAACGTTTATTTTAAGTTTATAATTTACTTTATATTTTAAAATTTTACACAGATGACAGATGACAGATGTTTGGTGAAAGTTATTTACATTTTAATAAACGGATTATTTAAGCAGTCAACCGAAACGGATGATCATAAACTGACTAAATAATTACCCATTCGTGGACGTATGATGAATGAAGTTCAATGTTTTATCTTTTATATAAAATGTATAAGGTTAATACGGGTTAAATTATTACATTTACAAATGAAACATTATTTTTTTTTAAATAAATGCAACAACAATATAAGCATATTTTAAAAATTTAATTGACAGTTTATATTGACCATTATATACATAGAAAGATTGATGTCGATAACTCCCTTGAATTATTTTTATCGTCATTGTTTTTAGTACGAACTAAATACAGGAGTAAATCATATCATAGAAAAAATATCAAACAACGTTAGTTAAGACACGATTGATTAAATCTAATGTACGGTTTATATTTCAGTTACGTATCAGATTGTTTTAGGCACCAGTGTTTCTACTCATTTTGAAAAACAATGAGACGCTTACTTGCTATTTCAGAATTTACCAAAAAGCTATAAAGTAACGTAGCGAAATGAGCGGACTTATAGATTAGAGTTTTGTTTTCCATTTTAACTGTTTTACACTAGTCATTTTAGGGACCGTTATAGCTTGCTGTTCGATGAGGACCAAAGCTCCGTGTTGAGGCCGTACTTTTGACCTCTAATTAAATTATACCATGTAACTTGATGGAGAGTTGTTTCATTGGCACACATCCCACATCTTCTTGTTTATATTAACCGGGGGCAGTTTATAACATTTTCATTCAGATAAAAATTCAGTGAATGAAATGAATTTGTAGCATATTGTTCAATTCAAAAGTATTTCATTTCGATTGATAGTATACATTATTTGTATTGCATTGGTCCAAAAATAATGTACAGTGTCAAATATTACACATCGATGACCACTAAGATTATTTACTTTATAGAAACTCATTCCCTTGGATGGTAGAACACGCTTGTATTTTGTCCTTTAAAGTTAGTCTGTCTGTTTAATAATTCACAGTTTAAGGAGAATTCTTCGTCATTTGCAAGTAGATAAAAAAAAAGTATGAAAATTTGCATACGCTTGAATTCAGACAGAGAGAAATACGTTTTATTTTATTTCAGATTATTTAGTACAGATATACAAATATGTTTAATCTTATATATAATTTGACAGTGTTTTGTATGCACATGGTAGATGAAACCTGTATGATCTAACTTTTTCAAAGGTCTGTGAAATATTGAAAATAGTACGTTCCGGAAAACACAAGTCGCTATATAAAATGCTTGTAAAATTCCGTTACATGTTGTACGCTCATATTTAAATACCTTCTTGATATTAAATAAGAAAGTGAAAAAAAAAACAGTTATTGAAATTCACCTGGATAAGATTAAACGAATAGTTTAACTTATTTCCAAATATCGAATACACAAATAAATCTCTAATTTATCCAAGCTTGCAATTTGTTTTTACTGACAGGTGTTTGCTGATATTCGATTGGACACCAGTATCAATGTAGGCTTAACAACCTATCATATTTATCCAATCAGCTGTCTTGTATGCGATGACTTACGGTCCACCTAGTTTAGTGTTTTTTTTTATAATGAGTTATAAATTGATGGCAATAAAAATATTCCAATACACTATAAAACAAACAATATATCCTACCCAAAAATGACTTACAAGACGCTATATTATACTTAATACATATTTACAAATTAAGACAGCGTGAAAATAAAATAATAACATTAATAACAATTACTATTTAACGGTAGAGCTCTGAATAACGGGGACTATTATGCTATTAGTATGATAGTCCCATCAATTTAACAAATTGATCATCAAAAGTACGGTTGTGCTATTGTGGGCCAGGGACTTGCCGTTACGTCTAAAAACCACCTGGGCCGCTGTGGTGCACTAAGCTCTCGAACCTACACCAGGACTGTAACTACATTGAGGCAAATGAGGCAAATGCCTCATGTAAAAAAAAATAAAAAAAACAAAATGATTTCATATCAAATTGTTTTCACGGAAAGTGTCTTGCAAGAAGCAAGTTCTCTTCACTCTCTGATGTATCCCCTGGATGTTTTTCGTTATCCATGTTTTTATTTTTCTTTTAGTTTTCAGAGTTGATGGTCTATTGTTTGTACTTCTGTGTTCCGAGTTTGTCTTTTGTTCATTCATTGTGCTAATTATGACTATAGTCTGAGTGTTGATTTTCATTTGTAAACGTGGTTTTGCAATGTTGCATGTCCACCGATGTCCAGGGGGCCTGGCTTTCGAAAGTATCTCACGACTAAGACATGGCTTATGATGGTCTTAGGACATGTCATAGTCGTAAGATATGTTTTCGAAAGTGTCCCAAGTTACGATTTGTCATAACTTTTGTCGTAAACTTAAGACCCCTCGCGACATGACTTATGATGGTCTTATGATTGTGAACTAAAAGTTTAATTACTTTTCATGTATTAGTTTATGTTAATTGCAATAAAACTATTTGTTGTGTTTCTCGGTTAGCTAAATAGTAAAGATTTTATTTTTCTCAACTACGTTAAATAAAATTTGAATCTCCTGGAATATACGTTTTGGAATTCTTTTCTAACTCATGGTTTTGTGTAAGAAATATACATATTATTTCGTTCCCAGTATATTTAATAGTACTATATTAACGTATGTGCACGGGCAATTCGTTAAGCGGGTACTCGATGTACCGAATCTAAAAAGTATTCACAGTTAAATAACAATGCATGTATTAAACACGAAAGCGAAGTTCAAGATTTATTATGTATTACACACTAAATTTAAACAAAATTATTAACTCAAATTTCAATTCCTTTTTGTAAAAATTTCATGTTCATTATAATGAAAAAAAAAATATTAAGAATGATTATAAGTAATATTATGTTCATACTTTTCATTTTCATTTTTATATTTATCACTTTTTAATCATTATTTAAAATAAATAAATGTTCACTAATGACAGTCATAAGAGCATCATAGCAATGACTCTCTTAAGACAGCTTTGATTTACATCCTATTACATATCATATGATAGTCATAAGATGATCGTAAACTATGTCCTAAGATATATCTTATGACATATCTTATGATACTTTCGAAAACCAGGCCCCTGTGCGAGAAATATATTTTAAGAACATGCGATGCTACTCAGTGGACACAAAAGAAAATGTCCTTTCTGCATGGATAATTGAAATTGATATCAAAGAATACAAAACAGTTTGTTTTCTTATAAATAAAACTAGATAGCTGACATGGTTTGAATTAAATTAAGGTCACATATTTCCCGGTATTAAATAACTCGAAGAAAAAAAACAAGGTATTGCCATATATGACCTTTTACATTGAAAGGTTAAACTTGCATTAAGTCGTGTTGAGACCATTTAACAGATAATAAAGGAGTATGGGGACATAATCGCACACAAAGTCAATGCATAGAAAAAATACAAATGATCAATGGTCAAAGTTTGTGTTCCTACTCTTCATCTTGATAATTGCCGGATGGTCTTCAACAATACTTTTAAAGAATCAATAATACCGTAAAAGATCGTAAAACAAGGTGAAGATGATCCCTAGTGTGGACTTAAGCAGTACTAGTACTTAAAGTATTATACTGCACTGTCACTATATTTAAATCTAGTCGGCATAAATAAATCAACAAAGTCTAATCACAATACAAAACAAGAACAGACAGACAGATACGGTATCAATAATTATGAGAATTACGATTTTTGATTTATCCTACATATCGGTCTTCTAATGTTGTCTCTAATACCTAAAAGTCTTAAATTACTGTGAATCTTTGTATTTTCTTTGGGACCTGATTGTCGAAAAAAATATCTAAAAATTAATTAAGCCGTTTCAATGCAAACAAGAGTCTGGGAAACGCTCAGAATGCACGATCTTGCGTTATTTTTATCAGAGCTTCTTGTGGTCCCCAGACCCCTCGCCCAAAATGTTCGCCTCGCTCTGCTCGGCGAATATATTTTGTCTCACTATCAAAATATCTATTTTAGGAGAAAACAATAACCCAACCCCCCCATTTGAAGTTAAATGTCTTATCACTTAGTGTAATGATATGACTAGTATTTTACTGGAAATGCTTGAAAAGTCGGTGAACCAAAAAGTTCAAATCTAATTGAAAGTTAAAGTGCCCATGAACTCACTGCTCATACACGAGTGATACTATTCATAAAAAGTGTCCGTGTAACAACTAAAAGGAGTCCGTGTATCATCTAAAAAGAGTCCGTGTAACACCCGTTAATGTACTTTTTTTCTATAACTCTTTGAGGGGGGGGGCAAAGTCGTACAAGTAGAAATACCGCAAAGGACTTCTTAGTGCACTGAAGAACTATACAAATCCTTGGTGCACTAAGAGCAAAGTGTGTGCACTAAGGACATTACAACGATGTTATGAGACCACAAACATGGATATGAGGAGATTTAAGAATATAACTCATGAATATAAAATTGGGTATCAATAAATATCATAATTTTGAAGTTGACTTACTTTTTTATCAGCGCGTGCCATGTGACAGGCACGTGAGCGAAGGCTCATTGCAAATTCCCAAGCATCAATGTTCAATCAACCTTATCCAATAAACAATTGTCCTTTAATCGTTACTGATTGATAAGTTTATGATATATGATAGTTGTAGAATAAACTTAATGGTTTAGGGTAGTTTAATTTCAACTTGATGAAGGAATAATTTATAGAAAATGATTTAGTGTTTACCAGTTTTTATTTTGTTTTAAAGGAAATTGTAAGATTACTTTTTTCTAAAGAAGAACATTTTGATTTATTATAATTTGAGGAAAAAATTACTTCCGATATTTCATTTCCTTCTTAACAACACAGGAGTTTACATTTTTACATACTTTCATAAGACATTGAAAGACATTAAGATGGGAAAATGTGGCATCCGTGGGGATCTTAAAAACCCTATTGCATCATTATTATATTGTGTGGGAACGGAACTGTACGTTTTCTACATTTTCGACATTCGAAAATATAACAAGTTCCAAGATGGAAAATTAACCAATGATAAACGCAAATGATACTATATAACGTTCTAGAAGCTTTAGTAGTCAAAACATTCTATATGTACATATAAACCAATCAAATAATCAACGATGTATGCATACAAACGTTTTTCGTCGAATGGAGGAGCTTTTAATAAATCGATCAGAACTGTCATACAACATCGATAAAAATTTTAATAATCATTGAAATACAAATCGTTGAGTCCAAAAATTCCAAAAGTACCATTTCTGTTATATAGTCTTACCTGTCTGAAAGTTAAAAAGCCATTGCACCAGCAGAGATTCACAAATAATTTATTTTTTTCAATATCGGATAAATTAATTGACTGTACAATCGCTTGCCAGTTTACTGTACTATCACTTGGGCCTTTCCTGTACAATCGCTGTTCAATTTATCAAAGCTCATTTTCAATAAAAAAAAAATAAGGAGATGTGATATGATTTGTAATTAGACAACTATCCATTAAATTAATTGGATGTACACATGTTAGCTATATTAGGCGACCATACCTTATACTCGGCTATATATATATATATATATATATAAGGTCCCAACGTGAACAAATTTGGAACAATTAAATTCGAAAACTAACGGTCTAATTTAGTAAAAACAACAATTTACAAAAAAAAACAAACAATATGACAGACATGAACCAACGGCAACCACTGAACTACAAGCCACTAACTTGAGATAGGCACATGAAGAAGGTGACGTGATAAACATGTGTTTTAGTCGGTTAAAGAGCTCACCAGAGCTCATGTTTTTATCTGTTATTATGTATATATATGCCGACTCTAAATAAAATTTACTTACTTACTTACTTACGTGTGTGTACGCTGAACCTCCTAAACTGAAGTGGATGTAATCAAATATAGGCAACTATACGGCCTTCAATAACGAGAAAAACCCATCCATATAGTCCTCCGATCATTAAAAGGACCCGACATGAAAATGTGATTTTTTTTTAAATTTTAACCAGAGTGAATGTATATCAGCCTACAGAACTTGAAAACCAAAAAAAATATATATTATAAGCTATCTTATGATCATCAACAAGCTTCGGTCCTAGTTTATTAGAAATCCAGGATAGTTAAGAAAGTTATTAAAGTTTCAAATAAAGGCAACAGTAGTATACCGCTGTTCAAAACTCATAAATCCATGGACAAAAAACAAAATCGGGGTAACAAACTAAAACCGAGGGAAACGCATTAAATATAAGAGGAGAACAACGACACAACACCGAAACGCAACACACACAGAAACAGACCAAGCAACAGACAAAACACCACGAGAATAACAAATATAACATCAAAACCAAATACAAGAATTTGGGATAGATAAGTACCGTGCCACGTCTTATCTAAAAAAATAAGAGAAAACACAAACGACTCAACGTTAAAATGCAACACACACAGAAACGAACAATATTATAACAATGGCCATCTTCCTGACTTGGTACAGGACACTTTTAAAGGGGAATAAAAGTGGTGGGTTGAACCTGGTTTTATGGCATGCCAAACCTCGCACTCAAAACTTTAACCACAGAGTGAATATTTGTCGTTTGTGGATCGCTATGTCTCGCGTTTGCAACAAAAGTTGGAAGGCTCAACAAAAATGTAATACACCATTATACTTTGCGAAACGTGTGTATCTTCTAGGTCAGTATGTGTTGGTAAACAAACTCTATACATTTTTTACTATTTTAAAATATTTTTATAAAACATTACTAGAGAACATAAAAAGGTTAACTTATGGAACAAGCAAACGAAATTAAAAGAAACAAAAATAATAAGAAAATACACTCTTACATAGTAGTAAAAACTATAACAAACATAAAAGCAAAATAGTTACGGCAGTAATAACTATACCATAAAAAAGACAAGAACTACATGAAATAACATAATATATCATTTTTAATAAGTATACTAGTGTATTCAAAACGGTTCAAGATTGAACGAACATGAATTTCTACAGATTACAATCAACTGAGTGTGGCGCGTGTCGATAAAATATTAAATGACTTTCTAATTACTTAAGATATGATTATAAAATTTGAAATTATTATTTTTAAAACGTTGACTTATATATGCAATGTCCTTTGTGTCAATTGTATCATTCCTTCAGGTCCGTATCGCATTTTTTTGTTCTTAGTGCACTAAGGGGTCTTTTGCGGTATTTTTAAGAACCCCCCCCCCCCAAAAAAAAAAAAATTAAAAAGATTAAAGGACAAAACGTTATTATATGGATTTTTTTTCTGAAAATGTTTCTTTTGGCAAATATTTGAGAAAAAATCTAATCTTTTTGATATTCAATTCATTTTAGGTAAACACTTAGAGTTACAAAACACGACCATACATTTTTGATAGAAAAAAAATGCATTTTCAATATCGTATATCTTTTTAACTATACTAAATTTGCGGTTTTGTGATTTGTGCATGTAGTTTGAACAATGTCGTCAATAGTGTTAGAAAAAAGCTATAAAAAATATGATTTAGAACCTTATACTACACATACGGAGGTACATGTATAATACCATTACGGGTGAACGTATGATATAACTGTGAAATAGCCATTGTAATTGCCACGTTATTTTATGGATCGTTGATTTTATTACCTTTAGATTATCGAACTAAATCTTTACTGACCGAACATTAACGCATACATACGTTACTTTTACAGTTTAGAGGAGAAAGACGAAGAAGAATTATTTATAATAGTGCAATCTGAACAAACAAATAAATACATATTTATATTAAATAAGTTTTTTATTCAAATGAAAGAAAAGATAAGCGCATTTACAAACAGATGTACTAAGACATATACTCGATGCTGAACTTAAAATTAGGTTATGTTGTTTTAATCTATGAGGATCTGGAGGGGGTCCTTCATTTCTGTATTTTTTAATGTTTTGGCCGGTTTTTTTCTTCTATTCTTTATACTTTTTGTCTATTATTATCAAGTTTTTATCTTCAAGCACCTTATTATTCTCTATTCTTTCAGAAGCTTAGTTCAAACGGAGACACGGTTCCCTGATGGGGCCTAAAGAGGATAACGAAATTAACTATATAAATGATCTTACATATAAAATATTTGTATTTTGAGTTGATTGTTCCTGATGAAGTAAAATCCAGAAACGTGATTTGGACGTATAAAATTTATAAGATGTTGTTGTCACTCTTTTGTTAGTGTTACGTTTGAAATTTGCAATTCCTTTTTTTCAAATAATAAGTAGATGAATAAATAAATTAACACAAGAAAATAACAAAATAAATAAAATCAGAAACAGTTATTGGCTAATAATTTATTTTCCCAACAAAACAAGCTAACAAAACTGTATGTATATTTCATTAATCCTCTAATCCCTTAAAAAAAAGATCAACAGAAATAAAAGGTCAACGGATGATTTTATGTTTAATAAATTAAAATAATGTACGTTTTTTATTCTTACATTTACAATACAGTGTATCATCCACATGAAGGGGCGTAACTCCTAATATCATTCTGACACACTAAACGGATCTTAACCCGATCTAAAAGTTTTGAATGTTACGTTTTATGATTGGTCTAAATTTGTCTAAAACAGTCTTAACAGACTTGTTTAAACGCTAGAGCCTTCCATCTTGATTAACTTGACATGACTTAACGGACTAAACACAACATATCTGAACAGTGTCTTAAAATCTGAAAAGTCTTAACGTTTTTCTCTAGCGGTAAATTAAAAAAGTTCATAGTTTTGTAAAAATGAAATTTTATGAAAATGACCACATTATTGATATTCATGTCAACACGGAAATGTTAACTACTGGGCTGGTGATACCATCGGGAAGGAAACGTCCATCAACAGTGGCATCGACCCAGTGGTTTAAATAGTTATCAAAGGTACCAGGATTATAATTTAGTACGCCAGATGCGCGTTTCGTCTAAATAAGACTAAGCAGTGACGCTCATATTGAAATATTTATCAAGTCAAACAAGTACAAAGATGAATAGCATTGAGGATTCAAAATTCAAAAAAGTTGTGCCAATACGACTAAGGTAATCTATGCCTGAAATAAAAAATACTTAGTTGTTTCAAAAATTCAAAATTCTATAAACAGGAAATTTTACAAAAATGACCACATTATTGATATGCATGTCAACACCAAAATGTTGACTACTAGGCTGATCATACCCTCGGAGACGAAAGGTCCACAAGCAGTGCAATCGACTCTGTGGCTTAAATAGTTATCAAAGGTACCAGGATTATAATTTAGTACACCAGATGTGCGTTTCCTCTAAATAAGACTCATGATTGACGCTCATATCGAAATATTTATCAAGCCAAACAAGTACAAAGTTAAAGAGCACTGAGTATCCTAAATTCAGAAAAATGTGTCAAATACGGCTAATGAAACTATGCCTGGAATAAAAAAATACTCAGTTGTTCGAAAAATTCAAAGTTTTGTAAATAGGAAATTAAAGAAAAAATGACCACATTATTGATATTCATGTCAACACCGAAATGTTGACTACTTGACTGGTGATACCATCGGGAACAAAACGTCAACCAGCAGTGACATCGACCCATTGGTTTAAATAGTTATCAAAGGTACCAGAATTATAATCTAGTACACCAGATGCGCGTTTCGTCTAAATAAGACTCATCAGTGACATTCATATCGAAATATTTATCAAGCCAAACAAGCACAAAGTTGAAGAGCACTGAGTATCCAAAATTCCGAAAAAATGTGTCAAATACGGCTCAGGTAATGTATGCCTGGTATAAGAAACTACTTAGTTGTTCGAAAAATTCATAGTTTTGTAAAAATAAAATTTTATGAAAAGACCACATTATTGATATTCATGTCAACACGGAAATGTTGACATCTGGGCTGGGTTACCCTCGGGATGGAAACGTCCACCAGCAGTGGCATCGACCCAGTGGTTAACACATTTTATCAGGCATTATTTTTAGTTCTTTATTACACAAGTACCGAGTAAAGTGTTTGGAACATACTTTGGACTTAATAAAAATGACTGTAGAAAATTAAACTTGCAACGACAATACGAAAAATCTGAAGAAATAATTAAAAACTGGAATAAAAGAAATATAACTATGTAAGGTAAGATAACGTTAGTGCAATCGTTTATCTTACCGAATATCACTGTTGTTGCAATGGTAACCGAAATTGATAAAGAAGACGTCAATTAACTGAACGAAATAATTCCACAGTTTTACTTAAAGGATAAACTCAAAATATGAAAAAGAATCAGTCAACTAGCATATAAACAAATTAGACAGCAGCTTATATGTTGCAATACAAATATCAAACTTAACGATAAATTGTGTCATTTTCAAACACTGGATAAACAGTAAAATTCTTTTGGTAAATGACATAATTATTATTATAGGAAAATTCAATCACAATATGATTTTAGATGAAATATCCTGCCATGCTAATTGCTTTTCGGAATATTCTAAATTGATAAAACAAATACAAAAACTGTGGTTTCAAGAGGTACCTAAGGAAGAATCAATTATAACAAATTATTAATTGCTTTTGACTCTGAATATAAATTTAAAGAGAGAAAAGGACAAATTGTATCATTTAAAAACCTTTCCTCCAAATACATTTACATTTCCCTCTTAAAAAGATATTATGAAAAACCAATAGGATTTCAAAAATGGGACAGAATGTCTCTTTTAGAAAAAAAGCACTAGCAAAAGACAACAAATGCTGCACTATATCTTTTACTATGAACAAGTTAATAAATTCAAAATTTTAAGATGGAAATGTCTGCACTACATTCTACCAACCAAACAATTACCTTTCTCTTGGAAAATAACGAAAACTTCGCTTTGCAATATTTATAATGTCATCGAAGATAATGAACACTGTTTTTTTATATAAAAATTTCTGAAATCGATTTGGAATCAAATAAAACTCTTATCTGATAAACTTAGAATAGGACATCATATAATATCAATTAGATCACTTTTGTATGATAGAAAAATAAGCGATTCAAGTTATTACAGTATTGATGATTCATTAACAATTATACTTTTTACTGTATACCCAGGATATTATGTATCCGAGCAAAAAACAAAACAAATTAATTTGTTTGAAATTTTTAAAAAGGAATTTCTTTATTATAGCGAAATTTTGACAAATAAAGAAGGCAAATATGAAAACTTCCATAAACTGGTTGCAGCAAAATTAAAGTATCTGCATGAATTCGAATTTATATACTAATACTACTAATATATAGTGTGCACTAACAAGTACTAACTTTATGACTGAAATGATATATACTAACGTTAACGGGGCCGGGATAAGGTACCGGTACTCTATGTATCTCTAACATGAAAACAGTTAAAATGTGAACCGTTCTAAATCGTTTAATATAAGACTTTTATTGAAATGTTATCAAGTATACCTAGATGTGCATACAGTATTACAATATTTAAAAATGGACGCTGTTGACTTTGAAACAAGGGAAATGTTTTGCATTGACCCTTTGGGAAAATGCATTAAATCTGCATTTCCTTATAGAGTATTACACCAACGTCAATAAAACTATATGGAATTTTAACATGACAAGTGCCAATGAGATGTCTGCTTTTAGAATTTAGGAAATAGCCACTGAAACCATGGAAACAGCAAAAATGTCCAAACATTGCAAAATGGTAAAACGTATTGAAACTTATAACAATGGTTGACTGGCAGCTGTTACCCTGCAAGAATGAGAAAAATGGTAAAAATTTCGTGAAAATTTACACACACATGTATTGTTATGTATTTATGTGAAATTTTTTTAAATATTTAAAATGGCTGCAGTTTCGAGGCAATGTACGAAGGGTGCCATCCGCTGTTTGCTTGCAATGGCATGTTATTATAAACCATCAACGGAGTTGGGGTGACGTGTTGTTATCCTTCGTTTTTTCTATGTTACCCTGACGGAGGTCGGTAATATTTTGTTATTGTTGAATATCTTTTTTTTATTATTATTATTCCACACTTTTTGGTCCAGACTATACCATGATGTTAATCCCCATATGCAAAAGTGCAGTCGGGTATTGGCATTTTCATGATGGCTGCTGTTGTCATGGAAACAGAAAGAATGTGCAAATTCTACAAGTTGTCTAAATTGAGTGAAAAAAAAATTCTGCCAAGTTGAGATGAGACTTTTGACTTCGGAATTTCCAAAATGGCCACCGTTGCCAAGGAAACAGCAAATATGTGTAAATATTTCAAAATGCTGCTAATGTTCTGAACATTTGCAGAAAGATATAAAGCAATGCATATATACGCATCAACTGTAAACAGAAATTGAAATGGCTGTCACATAGTGTCAATTGGGGAAGTGTGACATCCGCTATTGCTTGCAAAGGAAAATTTAGGTATGTCACTCCTTTGAAAAATATTGTTATCCACGAATTATTCTGCCACCCTTTTTGTCCAGCTTAGTTCTCGGAGATGACTTGACATACATTAATAAAGCTGCACAATAATGACAATCCCTATGTGCAAATGTACACCTTAGATTTGAAATTTTCTAGATGGCCGCCGTTACCATGGAAACGGTAAAAACCGTAAAAATGGTCAAAATTAATTGAAACTTTCAGAACTTATAACTCATTGTTCGAAAGCATGCCATCCATCTTAAGAACTTTCAAAATGGCTACCGTTGTCGTGAAAATAGTCCAAACGTAAAAAAACCGAAATAAATCCTTAATTAATTCATAGAAAATCATCCGTCACAGACCCCTTAGCCTGTTTCTTCGTAACAGCAGTATGAATTGTAGAACTGATTGCCGTTGACATTTTGTAGATTACTGCTGTTACCATGGAGAAAATACGTCAAAGTGTCATTGTTTTACAAATGTTAAGCTCATTCCCGGTTAAATGCTATTTACATGTCATCTATCTTTGAAAGTTTCAAAATGGCCGCCGTTGACATGAAAACAGCAAAAAAAAAACAATACACTTCTCAAATTTGAGACCAAAATTTTGTAATCAAGAGTATGTCTAGACAATGAAATTCAAATCTGTACTGCAAACCATCTCCTAAAATATGCTACAAGAAAACGAATATATCAAAATATCTATTTTAGGAGAAAACAATAACCCCCCCCCCCCCCATTTGAAGTTAAATGTCTTATCCCTTAGTGTAATGATATGACTAGTATTTTACTGGAAATGCTTGAAAAGTCGGTGAACCAAAAAGTTCAAATCTGATTGAAAGTTAAAGTGCCCATGAACTCACTGCTCATACACGAGTGATACTATTCATAAAAAAGTGTCCGTGTAAGAACTAAAAGGAGTCCGTGTATCATCTAAAAAGAGTCCGTGGAACACCCGTTAATGTACTTTTTTTCTATAACTCTTTGGGGGGCAAAGTCGTACAAGTAGAAATACCGCAAAGGACTTCTTAGTGCACTGAAGAACTATACAAATCCTTGGTGCACTAAGAGCAAAGTTTGTGCACTAAGGACATTACAACGATGTTATGAGACCACAAACGTGGATATGAGAAGATTTAAGAATATAACTCATGAATATAAAATTGGGTATCAATAAATATCCTAATTTTGAAGTTGACTTACTTTTTTATCAGCGCGTGCCATGTGACAGGCACGTGAGCGAAGGCTCATTGCAAATTCCAAAGTATCAATGTTCAATCAACCTTATCCAATAAACAATTGTCCTTTAATCGTTACTGATTGATAAGTTTATGATAGTTGTAGAATAAACTTAATGGTTTAGGGTAGTTTAATTTCAACTTGATGAAGGAATAATTTATAAAAAATGATTTAGTGTTTACCAGTTTTTATTTTGTTTTAAAGGAAATTGTAAGATTACTTTTTTCTAAAGAAGCAAATTTTGATTTATTATAATTTGAGGAAAAAATTACTTCCGATATTTCATTTCCTTCTTAAAAACACAGGAGTTTACATTTTTACATACTTTCATAAGACATTGAAAGACATTTAGATGGGAAAATGTGGCATCCGTGGGAATCTTAAAAACCCTATCGCATCATTATTATATTGTGTGGGAACGGAACTGTACGTTTTCTACATTTTCGACATTCGAAAATATAACAAATTCCAAGATGGAAAATTAACCAATGATAAACGCAAATGATACTATACAACGTTCTAGAAGCTTTAGTAGTCAAAGCATTCTATATGTACATATAAACCAATCAAATAATCAACGATGTATGCATACAAACGTTTTTCGTCGAATGGAGGAGCTTTTAATAAATCGATCAGAACTGTCACACAACATCGATAAAAATGTCAAAAATCATTGAAATACAAATCGTTGAGTCCAAAAGTTCCAAAAGTACAATTTCTGTTATATAGTCTTGACTGTCTGAAAGTTAAAAAGCCATTGCACCAGTAGAGATTCACAAATAATTTATTTTTTTCAATATCGGATAAATTAATTGACTGTACAATCGCTTGCCAGTTTACTGTACTATCACTTGGGCCTTTCCTGTACAATCGCTGTTCAATTTATCAAAGCTCATTTTCAATAAAAAAAAAATAAGGAGATGTGATATGATTTGTAATTAGACAACTATCCATTAAATTAATTGGATGTACACATGCAAGCTATATTAGGCGACCATACCTTATAATCGGCTATATATATATATATATATATAAAAGGTCCCAACGGGAACAAATTTGGAACAATTAAATTCGAAAACTAACGGTCTAATTTAGAAAAAACAACAATTTACAAAAAAAAAAAACAATCTGACAGACATGAACCAACGGCAACCACTGAACTACAAGCCACTGACTTGGGATAGGCACATGAAGAAGGTGACGTGATAAACATGTGTCTTAGTCGGTTAAAGAGCTCACTAGAGCTCATGTTTTTATCTGTTAGTATGTATATATATATGCCGACTCTAAATAAAATTTACTTACTTACTTACTTACGTGTGTGTACGCTGAACCTCCTAAACTGAAGTGGATGTAATCAATTATAGGCAACTATACGGCCTTCAATAACGAAAAATACCCATCCATATAGTCCCCCGATCATTAAAAGGACCCGACATGAAAATGTGATTTTTTTAAAAATTTTAACCAGAGTGAATGTATATCAGCTTACAGAACTTGAAAACCAAAAAAAAAAATAATATTATAAGCTATCTTATGATCATCAACAAGCTTCGGTCCTAGTTTATTAGAAATCCAGGATAGTTAAGAAAGTTATTAAAGTTTCAAAAACATTAAACACAGAGTGAATATTTGTCGTTTGTGGATCGCTATGTCTCGGTTTTGCAACAAAAGTTGGAAGGCTCAACAAAAATGTAATACACCATTATACTTTGCGAAACGTGTGTATCTTCTAGGTCAGTATGTGTTGGTAAACAAACTCTATACATTTTTTACTATTTTAAAATATTTTTATAAAACATTACTAGAGAACATAAAAAAGTTAACTTATGGAACAAGCAAACGAAATTAAAAGAAACAAAAATAATAAGAAAATACACTCTTACATAGTAGTAAAAACTATAACAAACATAAAAGCAAAATAGTTACGGCAGTAATAACTATACCATAAAAAAACAAGAACAACATGAAATAACATAATATATCATTTTTAATAAGTATACTAGTGTATTCAAAACGGTTCAAGATTGAACGAACATAAATTTCTACAGATTACAATCAACTGAGTGTGGCGCGTGTCGATAAAATATTAAATGACTTTCTAATTTAAATTTTAAAAAAGATATGATTATAAGATTTGAAATTATTTATTTTTAAAACGTTGACTTATATATGCAATGCCCTTTGTGTCAATTGTATCATTCCTTCAGGTCCGTAGCGCATTTTTTTGTTTTTAGTGCACTAAGGGGGTCTTTAGTGGTATTTTTAAGAACCCCCCCCCCCAAAAAAAAAAATTTAAAAAATTAAAGCACAAAACGTTATTATATGGATTTTTTTTCTGAAAATGTTTCTTTTGGCAAATATTTGAGAAAAAATCTAATCTTTTTCATATGCAATTCATTTTAGGTAAACACTTAGAGTTACAAAAACACGACCATACATTTTTGATAGAAAAAAAATGCATTTTCAATATCGTATATCTTTTTAACTATACTAAATTTGCGGTTTTGTGATTTGTGCATGTCGTTTGAACAATTTCGTCAATAGTGTTAGAAAGAAGCTATAAAAAATATGATTTAGAACCTTATACTACACATACGGAGGTACATGTATAATACCATTACGGGTGAACGTATGATATAACTGTGAAGTAGCCATTGTAATTGCCACATTATTTTATGGATCGTTAATTGTATTACCTTTAGATTATCGAACTAAATCTTTACTGACCGAATATTAACGCATACATACGTTACTTTTACAGTTTAGAGGAGAAAGACGAAGAAGAATTATTTATAATAGTGCAATCTGAACAAACAAATAAATACATATTTATATTAAATAAGTTTTTTATTCAAATGAAAGAAAAGATAAGCGCATTTACAAACAGATGTACTAAGACATATACTCGATGCTGAACTTAAAATTAGGTTATGTTGTTTTAATCTATGAGGATCTGGAGGGGGTCCTTCATTTCTGTATTCTTTAATGTTTAGGCCGGTTTTTTCTTCTATTTTTTATACTTTTTGTCTATTATTATCAAGTTTTTATTTTCAAGCACCTTATTATTCTCTATTCTTTATTTTTTTTTTCCATTTTCAGTCTATTATTCATATTTATAGCCGATCATTCTCTACTCTGTAAAACCCCATCGACAACCATTTCTTTCCGATGGTATGTTATTCATAGTTTTAACACTCTCACTTCACGGCCTAAGAGCAGTTTCAGAAGCTTAGTTCAAACGGAGACACGGTTCCCTGATGGGGCCTAAAGAGGATAACGAAATTAACTATATAAATGATCTTACATATAAAATATTTGTATTTTGAGTTGATTGTTCCTTATGAAGTAAAATCCAGAAACGTGATTTGGACGTATAAAATTTATAAGATGTTGTTGTCACTCTTTTGTTAGTGTTACGTTTGAAATTTGCAATTCCTTTTTTTCAAATAATAAGTAGATGCATAAATAAATTAACACAAGAAAATAACAAAATAAATAAAATCAGAAACAGTTATTGGCTAATAATTTATTTTCCCAACAAAACAAGCTAACAAAACTGTATGTATATTTCATTAATCCTCTAATCCTTTAAAAAAAGATCAACAGAAATAAAAGGTCAACGGATGATTTTATGTTTAATAAATTAAAATAATGTACGTTTTTTATTCTTACATTTACAATACAGTGTGTCATCCACATGAAGGGGCGTAACTCCTAATATCATTCTGACACACTAAACGGATCTTAACCCGATCTTAAAGTTTTGAACGTTACTTTTTATGATTGGTCTAAATTTGTCTAAAACAGTCTTAACAGACTTAATTTAACGCTAGAGCCTTCCATCTTGATTAACTTGACATGACTTAACGGACTAAACACAACATATCTGAACAGTGTCTTAAAATCTGAAAAGTCTTAACGTTTTTCTCTAGCGGTAAATTAAAAAAATTCATAGTTTTGTAAAAATGAAATTTTATGAAAATGACCACATTATTGATATTCATGTCAACACGGAAATGTTAACTACTGGGCTGGTGATACCATCGGGAAGGAAACGTCCATCAACAGTGGCATTGACCCAGTGGTTTAAATAGTTATCAAAGGTACCAGGATTATAATTTAGTACGCCAGATGCGCGTTTCGTCTAAATAAGACTAAGCAGTGACGCTCATATTGAAATATTTATCAAGCCAAACAAGTACAAAGATGAATAGCATTGAGGATTCAAAATTCAAAAACGTTGTGCCAATACGACTAAGGTAATCTATGCCTGGAATAAAAAATACTTAGTTGTTTCAAAAATTCAAAGTTTTATAAACAGGAAATTTTACAAAAATGACCACATTATTGATATGCATGTCAACACCAACATGTTGACTACTAGGCTGATGATACCCTCGGAGACGAAAGGTCACTAAATAAGACTCATGATTGACGCTCATATCGAAATATTTATCAAGCCAAACAAGTACAAAGTTAAAGAGCACTGAGTATCCTAAATTCAGAAAAATGTGTTAAATACGGCTAAGGTAATCTATGCCTGGAATAAAAAAATACTCAGTTGTTCGAAAAATTCAAAGTTTTGTAAATAGGAAATTAAAGAAAAAATGACCACATTATTGATATTCATGTCAACACCGAAATGTTGACTACTTGACTGGTGATACCATCGGGAACAAAACGTCAACCAGCAGTGACATCGACCCATTGGTTTAAATAGTTTTCAAAGGTACCAGAATTATAATCTAGTACACCAGATGCGCGTTTCGTCTAAATAAGACTCATCAGTGACATTCATATCGAAATATTTATCAAGCCAAACAAGCACAAAGTTGAAGAGCACTGAGTATCCAAAATTCCGAAAAAATGTGTCAAATACGGCTCAGGTAATGTATGCCTGGTATAAGAAACTACTTAGTTGTTCGAAAAATTCATAGTTTTGTAAAAATAAAATTTTATGAAAAGACCACATTATTGATATTCATGTCAACACGGAAATGTTGACATCTGGGCTGGGTTACCCTCGGGATGGAAACGTCCACCAGCAGTGGCATCGACCCAGTGGTTAACACATTTTATCAGGCATTATTTTTAGTTCTTTATTACACAAGTACCGATAAAAGTTTTTGGAACATACTTTGGACTTAATAAAAATGACTGTAGAAAATTAAACTTGCAACGACAATACGAAAAATCTGAAGAAATAATTAAAAACTGGAATAAAAGAAATATAACTATGTAAGGTAAGATAACGTTCGTGCAATCGTTTATCTTACCGAATATCACTTTTGTTGCAATGGTCACCGAAATTGATAAAGAAGACGTCAATTAACTGAACGAAATAATTCCACAGTTTTACTTAAAGGATAAACTCAAAATCCGAAAAAGAATCAGTCAACTAGCATATAAACAAATTAGACAGCAGCTTATATGTTGCAATACAAATATCAAACTTAACGATAAATTGTGTCATTTTCAAACACTGGATAAACAGTAAAATTCTTTTGGTAAATGACATAGTTATTATTATAGGAAAATTCAATCAAAATATGATTTTAGATGAAATATCCTGCCATGCTAATTGCTTTTCGGAATATTCTAAATTGATAAAACAAATACAAAAACTGTGGTTTCAAGAGGTACCTTAGGAAGAATCAATTATAACAAATTATTAATTGCTTTTGACTCTGAATATAAATTTAAAGAGAGAAAAGGACAAATTGTATCATTTAAAAACCTTTCCTCCAAATACATTTACATTTCCCTCTTAAAAAGATATTATGAAAAACCAATAGGATTTCAAAAATGGGACAGAATGTCTCTTTTAGAAAAGAAGCACTAGCAAAAGACAACAAATGCTGCACTATATCTTTTACTATGAACAAGTTAATAAATTCAAAATTTTAAGATGGAAATGTCTGCACTACATTCTACCAACCAAACAATTACCTTTCTCTTGGAAAATAACGAAAACTTCGCTTTGCAATATTTATAATGTCATCGAAGATAATGAACACTGTTTTTTATATAAAAATTTCTGAAATCGATTTGGAATCAAATAAAACTATTATCTGATAAACTAAGAATAGGACATCATATAATATCAATTAGATCACTTTTGTATGATAGAAAAATAAGCGATTCAAGTTATTACAGTATTGATGATTCATTAACAATTATACTTTGTACTGTATACCCAGGATATTATGTATCCGAGCAAAAAACAAAACAAATTAATTTGTTTGAAATTTTTAAAAAGGAATTTCTTTATTATAGCGAAATTTTGACAAATAAAGAAGGCAAATATGAAAACTTCCATACACTGGTTGCAGCAAAATTAAATTATCTGCATGAATTCGAATTTATATACTTATACTACTAATATATAGTGTGCACTAACAAGTACTAACTTTATGACTGAAATGATATATACTAACGTTAACGGGGCCGGGATAAGGTACCGGTACTCTATGTATCTCTAACATGAAAACAGTTAAAATGTGAACCATTCTAAATCGTTTAATATAAGACTTTTATTGAAATGTTATCAAGTATACCTAGATGTGCATACAGTATTACAATATTTAAAAATGGACGCTGTTGACTTTGAAATAAGGGAAATGTTTTGCATTGACCCTTTGGGAAAATGCATTAAATCTGCATTTCCTTATAGAGTATTACACCAACGTCAATAAAACTATATGGAATTTTAACATGACAAGTGCCAATGAGATGTTTGCTTTTAGAATTTAGGAAATAGCCACTGAAACCATGGAAACAGCAAAAAATGTCCAAACATTGCAAAATGGTAAAACGTATTGAAACTTATAATAATGGTTGACTGGCAGCTGTTACCCTGCAAGAATGAGAAAAATGGTAAAAATTTCGTGAAAATTTACACACACATGTATTGTTATGTATTTATGTGGAACTTTTTAAATATTTAAAATGGCTGCAGTTTCGAGGCAATGTACGAAGGGTGCCATCCGCTGTTGCTTGCAATGGCATGTTATTATGAAACCATCAACGGAGTTGGGGTGACGTGTTGTTATCCTTCGATTTTTTTCTATGTTACCCTGACGGAGGTCGGTAATATTTTGTTATTGTTGAATATTTTTTTTTATTATTATTATTCCACACTTTTTGGTCCAGACTATACCATGATGTTAATCCCCATATGCAAAAGTGCAGTCGGGTATTGGCATTTTCATGAAGGCTTCTGTTGTCATGGAAAAAGAAAGAATGTGCAAATTCTACAAGTTGTCTAAATTGAGTGAAAAAAAAATTCTGCCAAGTTGAGATGAGACTTTTGACTTCGGAATTTGCATGATGAAGCATTCCAAACCAAAAATGGCTTTGCGCTTACAAACTTAAATTACGAAAGAGCAGTTTCGTTTTTACAACAGAGGTACCGGCAAATTCATAAAATTAAACAAAAGTACATGCATGTATTACTTGAAATACAATCACGTTGCCAAGGAAACAGCAAATATGTGTAAATATTTCAAAATGCTGCTAATGTTCTGAACATTTGCAGAAAGATATAAAGCAATGCATATATACGCATCAACTGTAAACAGAAATTGAAATGGCTGTCACATAGTGCCAATGGGGGAAGTGTGACATCCGCTATTGCTTGCAAAGGAAAATTTAGGTATGTCACTCCTTTGAAAAATATTGTTATCCACGAATTATTCTGCCACCCTTTTTGTCCAGCTTAGTTCTCGGAGATGACTTGACATACATTAATAAAGCTGCAAAATAATGACAATCCCTATGTGCAAATGTACACCTTAGATTTGAAATTTTCTAGATGGCCGCCGTTACCATGGAAACGGTAAAAACCGTAAAAATGGTCAAAATTAATTGAAACTTTCAGAACTTATAACTTATTGTTCGAAAGCGTGCCATCCATCTTAAGAACTTTCAAAATGGCTACCGTTGTCGTGAAAACAGTCCAAACGTAAAAAAAACGAAAATGAATCCTTAATTAATTCATAGAAAATCATCCGTCACAGACCCCTTAGCCTGTTTCTTCGTAACAGCAGTATGAATTGTAGAACTGATTGCCGTTGACATTTTGTAGATTACTGCTGTTACCATGGAGAAAATACGTCAAAGTGTCATTGTTTTACAAATGTTAAGCTCATTCCCGGTTAAATGCTATTTACATGTCATCTATCTTTGAAAGTTTCAAAATGGCCGCCGTTGACATGAAAATAGCAAACAAAAAGCAATACACTTCTCAAATTTGAGACCAAAATTCTGTAATCAAGAGTATGTCTAGACAATGAAATTCAAATCTGTACTGCAAACCATCTCCTAAAATATGCTACAAGAAAACGAATATACAATTTAATTATTGTTGTTGCTGTTTCGGAATGGTGTGAAGCGATGAACACAAAGGCAGTTTCATTAACATATTTAAATAGCTATATCGACATGACAAGAGAGTGCGCATGCTACATCAGCAAATCTATTAATACATTTTAATTGTGCAGGTATATTTAATTTTATTCTGACTGAATTCTGATATTGAAATATTAATAGTATTGTTACATTCCTTCTTCTTTAAATAAAATAATTAAGTAACATTTTATTACCAATTAAAGTGATATATAAAATTTGTTTTACCAATTAAAGTCATATTCAACACCTAAGAAATTCAATGTCTAAATGTGAAGTTAAAGACAAAGATATTGTCACAATAATCGCTTTGCATACATAAAATATATCCTAGCGGTTGTTTGAAAACACAAATTCTCTAATAGACGAGTATATAACTATTTTACATTATTTACACGAGATCACTTCAGGGATTAGTATGCCCTGCACGCACTTGTGATTGCACACAATACCTTAAATCGTGCTGGTGGTTTAACAACTCTTCCTTATCTTGTAAGTATTGGTGTTTCTTTCACATTTTCGATTTCTGTCGAATTTTCAATACCGTTTTGATTTTTTTTCTCCATGTTCAAAGTCGGAATTGTCTCTTTCAACCAATGTAGGATCATTATTATCGTCTTCTAGTGTGTGATTAAGTTGGCGACGATTTCTACGTATGGTTCGCGGCGCTCCAACATCAACTGCGTACGATCTGATGTTGACCTGTTGTTGATAGTCCTTTTCCTTCACTCTTTGTTGAAGCTTGACGGTTGTATTCTTTCGGTATCTCCATTCTTTAACATCGGTAAATCTTTTGTTCCTTGATTGTGATATAATTGTTGCTTCTGTTTTTGTTTTGTTAATTCTATTTGTGCCTTATTCGGAGCAACAATTTTCGTTCTCAGATGACTTTCTTTCGTTGGTTAAAGTGTTCTAGTTTTTCTGTGCATAAGTTTTTCAGCTGAACTATTGTCAAAACCCTCTGTTGGTGTATTTCTAAAATCGAGAAATGCTAAATATGGATCCTTTTTTTCAAATTTTGATTTCTTCATTTACCTTTTTACTGTTTGTACTGCTTGTTCCACTTTTCCATTAATTTATGAATACAATGGACATGAATTGTCATGTTTGAAGTCCCACAGTCTGCTAAATTTTCGAAACTCTCCACAGTCAAATTGTGGACCGTTGTCAGTAAAATACACTTCGGGTATAACATGCCTTTCAAACTGATCACTAAGTTTTCTGATAACTGTTAGCGCAAGAGTATCTTGAAGATAATCGACTTCTCAGTTAGAATAGTAATCTACTGTCACTAGATAGTTCTTACTTTGAAATGTCAGTAGATCGATTCCTACTTTTGACCATGGACGACTTGGTATTTCTTGTGATATAAGTGTCACTTTCTGTTGTTTACGTTCGAATGTTCGACATGTTTCGCATCTCTGTATAACATATTTTACTTCGGCATTCTTTCTTGGCCATTAAAGACTTCCGTGTACTCTACGTAAGCAACATTATATTCCTATATGTGACGAATGAATGTAATCATATCAATTCTTAGAGATTTAGGAACAATAACTCTCTTTCCTTTGAATAAAAAAGAATTATGTAATGTCAGTTTATCTCGAATGTCGAAATATACTGATACATTTGATGGTACATTCCATTTGTTACTCGGCCATCCTTCCTGAATAACTTTTTCAGTTCTTGCATTTGTTGATCCTTTCTAGTTTGTTCTTTACGTTCAGAAAAAGTTGCTCTTCAGATATCGGCAACTCATCTGTCATGTTGATACTTTCGATTTCGTCCGTTATGTTACTTGTATCCAAAGTCTCTTTTGGGTACGTTCTACTTAAAGTATCGCCTAAGTACATCTCCTTTCCTGGTCTGTATTGCAGGATTTGGTCGTATTTTTGCAAACGTAAAAGCATACGTTGTAAACAATTTGCTGCAGCATGAAGTGGCCTTTTCATAATTGATTCGAGACGTTTATGATCATACTGTGAAAGTACTTTATTCGTGGAGTTCCAATTTTCGTGGTTTTCGAGGATGATTTTATCCACGAATTTAAGTGTCCAACGGAAGAAAACGACCATTGTCCAAATCATGACATAGAAAGATCCCCATGTAGGTTTGACTACTGATATGATCTAGAGAATATAGTTAATAACGGCAAATCGCCAGAATTTAGTTCCTAGTGTAAACAGTGTATAACTTGCATGTTTTATTTGATACACTTTCCCAATTTATTTCTTGATATTAAATGCATGAAATATTAAGTAGGGATATGAAATTACATGTAAAATCATGTAAAAAAAAATTGGGTGCTAAATCTTTATGTTAAGTAGTGATTTGGTCCAGTTCAAGAAGGTCAAATTTTATCACGTCTGAAGCTGTCAAACTGCATTTTACATCCCCTTTAACACAGAACTGTCAATATTTTGAGTTAAAACTTGTAGAAGTTTCTATAATTTTGATATTATTTGTCTCACTGGTAGTACACTACACTGTAAAAATCTTTTTGAGAAAGAGCAGGTGCGATTTTTTTTAATTTGAATTTATTGGCTAAAAGAAATGCACAACGAAAAAACTGTGTTCTCGGGCCAGTCACAGAACTACAACTTCATGCAGGAATATATATCCATTTAATCTTTATCAACCCCAACTGTACAACTTTTGATCTTCTAATTCTCATAAAAAATATCTTTTTATCGATGAATGTCAGATTTCCGGTATTGATATGCTAGTATGATATATAGTGTTCATTTTGTATCCTCATAGTTCTCGTACATATAAGAAATAATAATTTCATGCTGGGCTTGCTTTTGACAATTCATGATACGTTTATACCATTTGTTTATATAATTGATTTCTGTATGTGACATGTTTATGGCCTAATTAACACCTTTAATGGTTTTGAGGTTAATTAGTGTTGTCACTACGATTTACATGGGTCAATGTTTACTTTGCAATTTCCTTCAATCCAGACTAATTGTAAGCTTCGTTTCTAAAGGCTTTAATTTTTCTATAATTTTTTTTTTGCAGAAAACTAAAATCCACGAAATTAACAACCCACGAGTATGTCAATATTGCTCAAACCACGAAAATTGATATCCACGAATTAAAGCACTTTCAAAGTATATTACATTTACTGTTCTACCATATGTTTACGATTGAAATTTTTCAAGTCCGAAAATGACTGATAATAGTTCCTTCTCTGTCTGAGCATACCTTGTTTCGGTATCAGTGAGAGCTCTACTCCCATATGCAACTGGTCTGTTGTCCTGCATAACTTCAGCACCAAGTCCAGTTTGTAAAGCAACGCTTTGAACTGTTAGCTGTAGTTTAGGATCATCAGATTTTAAAAACTGACTCAGCAGTCACTAGCCTTTTGATTTCTTTAAGTGCTTCATATTGATTTGCAATCCAACAAAATTCGGAGTCCTTCAAGGTAAGCTTTCGAAGTGGCTCGCAAATTTCACTAAGTTTTGGTAAGAACTTGCTTAGATATGTTACAAATCCAATAATTCTTCTTACTCCAGAAACATTTGTCGGTTTTGGCATATCCATTACGGCTCGAATCTTTTCTGGATCCGGCTTCAAACCCTCGCTGGTTACTAGATGTCCTATGAATCGAACTTCCTTCAATTTTAACTTCAACTTTTCTTTGTTGAGTTTTAATATTGTCTCCCAAAACACAGCTGTACAGTAAACGTTCGCCCCCTATTATTCAAATACAGGTTGACTTATCAATGTACATTTTGTTTACTAGGTCATGACATTTGTTATAACTACCTGTGTAAAGTAAAATAAAAGTAGTTAGCTTGGTAGGTGTTTAAATCATGAAGATCTTTAAAACAAAAAATCATGAAACAGTTTGATCCTTTATTCTCGTATGTAATAGACCTAGTATTATATACAAAAAGTCAAATCACAAAAATACGGAACTGCGAGGAAAAATCAATTCGGAATGTATAATTAAATGTAATCATAATCTCAAACACATCAAACGAATGGGTAACAACAGTCAAATTCCTGATTTGGAAAATGGTGGGTAAAACCAGGCATTTTAGTAGCTAAACATATTGCGTGTATGCAAGTCGCATAAAATTACATCATATTGAAGAAAACAGACAGAAGTTGTATATATAAACATGTCAAAATAAAAGGTACAGCAGTCAGCATTGTGTTATACTGGTAATCTAATTCACTTTTAAAATAATCAACTTAGTAAACAGAGAAGCCCAAAATCGTGTATATGTTGTGTAATGGTTATCATTTTGCACAAATTATAATTTGTAAAAAAAAATGTACAAATTATAATTTGTATTTTGACTTTGTACAAATTGTAATTTGTACAAAAAGTGCCTGTACATATTATAATTTGTACAAAATAAGGCTAAATTTCACTTATAACTTGTACAATATTGTACATATAATAAGTTTCAAATCAAATGATAAAAAATAAATTCAATTTTAATTACGAATCAATATGAAACACACTGATAACTCTATTTACAATACCATACAATAATATATAATGCCCTTATTTGTTTGAGCAGGTTATCGAATCATGACACCTCAAATTACACAATACATTTTGCTTTTTACATTTACACTTCGAATTGTTACAACCACCTTTATATTGCAAGAGAGATAACACTGTCCACCAGGTTTTGAAATTTATCATAGCATAATAAATTAATTACGGTATGTATAAATACAGACGTACAGGTATGTACAAGGAGACGCAAAAAGGAATATAAACCTAGCCTATTAACAAAAATGAAAGACAAGAACAAATAATCAAAAACGTGTGCGTCGGTAAAATAACCGTATCCTGCTTTGCTTGTATTAACTTAAACGTTTCTTCAAATTTATCATATTACCTCTCCAATTCCTGACCATATCATCTATATTACTTAAAATTACTGTCAGACACTGCAATCGATGAAGTGTGGTTTTGTTGAATACCTGTTATCATACTCATAATACCATGTTTATTATTAAACAAGCTGGAGAAGTTACTGTTTTGTCTACAAACTATGACATTTTGTCGATGTTGTATTAATACTGTGGATTATTTCAAAGTAATTAACAAATAGATCAGAAAATGTATACACTTTATTGATCATATTGTAGGTATTTTTTTTGTCTAATAAAATTGACAAAGGGAAGTATACTTTATGATATAACACATTATATTCGAACAAAATATACTTCATAACATGCAGAGTTCTGGACAAATCTGCCTTGTACTAAATTTCCTTTTGCTGGATTTCTGTGATACCAATAAATTCTAAATCCGTCGTTGTATATTAGTCTAAGGATTTTAAGTTTTTCCAATGACACTGAAGTACCGTGGAATTCAACAAGCAACTGTTTTGTGCTTTTGAGAGCTCCCGTTTGGATGATATTTGGAAGCGACGTCCATTCAGAGTTTTCTATGTCCATTTTCAAAATATTAACTTTTCTCTGAAACATACAATAAATACCTTCACACAGTATCTACTAAAAACAGGAATGTACAGCAATATTTATAAACAGAAGTTCATTTTAAAACACCGATTCAGAAAGGTCTTAACAGGGAAGTTTGTCAAAGAGCTTCGAAATGTAAATAAGCTTTACATGCCGGAAATATAGTTTTAAAACAAAACAAAAAAACACTCACATCAACAATTAAAATTTAAATTTGTTTACCCATTTTAGACCAGTTTCTGGCTAGATATAAAGAAAACGACCAGTCATAATAACAAATACTGCTTGTCATATTAAGTCGTTTTTACGATCTAAAAAATAGTATGTATTGCATTCTGCAGTATACATCGCAATTGATAGAAAATAAGTTCAGACAGCATACGTCGGTAAAGAAATAAACCAATCAAACAGATGAAAGCGTTAACAAATATAGGGCACATTACAATGTAATAAATGTTAATTACAAACAAGCACTTCTGTGTTGACTTCAGTTATCATTGAGGTGTAATGCCACCATTGATTTTTCCCTATTAGTCTTTGTTAAATTTGCACTTTAAAAAAAAATCTGTAGAATTTATCTTCGTTTCAAATAAAAAAATAATTGGCATGAGTGAAGTTTTATCCTGTCCAGTACTAAAGAAAAAAATTCACATAACAAGTTATTGCATATAAGAAAATAACCATCACTAGAAATTAACAAATCAAATTTCCCCCCTTATTTTATCTATGTACAAGGTTTAGATACCATGTAACCTCAAGATTATAAAATAGTCTATAGAAATCTCAAATAAAAAATAATGGTGCTTTGAAATACCCAAGACTTATGTCTATGACACAGAAATCTGTTACTGCAATAAAATGTAGGATTAAGTACCTACAACTGCCAAATTCAAGGGAATATTTTTTTTCGACCTATTTTCGTATACAACCGGATGTGACGTACCATGGTGTTATGATATGTTCATAATTATCAATTAACTTTTAACAAAATTTTATTTTTTTTGAAAAACTAAGGTTTTTCTACCTCAGGAATAATTTACCTTAGCTGTATTTGGCAAAACTTTTAGGAACGTTCGGTCCTCAATGCTATACAATTTCGTACTCTATTTGGCCTTTTAAATATTTTTTAATTCGATCGTCACTCGTGAGTCTTTTGTAGACGACACGCGAGTCTGGCGTAAATATAAAATTTAAAGTCTGGTATCTAATGATATGATGAGTTTATTCCGTACTATGACTAGTGAGTGGTAGACCGTATATCTATGTTCAGGAGACCATAATTTAGAATATGGCTGCTTGCAATCTTTTTCTAACTAAATATATAATTATATAAAACGGATGAATATTTAAATTAACCTTTGATGATAGGATTAAACAAAAAACAACAACAATTTCAACGTAAAATTTATAAGTTGATTGAAGTTTCACAACATCTCACCAGCAAAAAGTGTGTGAAAAGTACTATTATACTATATGGATAAATTCAGCCTTGCTCTGGGAGGCAGTCACTAATCCGATACACACTAACTTCGGTATATTGATTTTCGAGACAATTTATACATATTCTAACGCCTGGTGTTTCTTGATCATTAGAAATCCAATGGACAAGGTGTAATTTGCAGTTGTCACTACACACAGGCAGACATATACATAAAATTATATCAGTTTACAGTGCTTTTGTGTTTTTAAAACTAGATTGGAATTCGTTAATTATACCAAAGAGATGAGCAGACGATAACTTCTGTACACTTAACAGAATATTGTTTGTATCATATATCCTTGTTTAATTCCTATGAGAAGTTAACAACTCCTTAAACGAAAACTTGTTTGTATAAGCTATAGTCAGAGGAGAGGATAATGTGTATGCGCAATGAAAGACATAGAAGTTTGAAAAATAAAAACTTTAGGTCCCAGCTCCGCTCGTGGAGAAAGTTACGAATCAGATCTACTTTAACATCGTTAAGTTGATTTGTTAGTTACTTTATAAATCAATGGACACATATACTTACTGAAGTGTGCTTCAAATCTTTAAAAATGTCGTGTAATGTGGACACTTTCCATGTTCTTAATTTGCCTGTTTTACTGCTTAAACCAAGGTTATGGAACCATATGTGATCTCCACGTCTAAAATCTTGTAGATTTATACTAAAATTAATTGAATCAATTAAATTCTGAATAGTTGTCAATAAACATAATCATACCAGCAAATATGAAAAACAAGTTTTGATACATCGATATATATGTTTCATGAACTAATCTTATATTAATATTTAAAAAAAAACATAAACATTGAAAAACAAACATGTCATCCGATATAGATAAACACATACGACGACATTAAATATATAAGATATTATAAAATGTACAAATGTATTATTCTTTATGCATTTTTTTAAATATCAGACATTTATTTCATTTGACATGCGGCATTTGTTAATATCTACAAACCATGTGATAATATAAACTACGGGTGTTAACGCCTTAAATTGAACTCGTGGTTTGTCGATTGGGATCAATTAACATCCGCTACAGCCGAGGTTTACCGATTCTTATAGATCTTCATTATTTCCAGCGTGTTATTATTAATATTGGCAACAATAAACGATAGTTCAACCTACATGTATGTTAAATTAGATATACGAAAGCATAACATAGTCATGATAGTTACAAAAGAAATGACGTTGCATACAGAACACTAAAGTTTGATATAAGGTTAGCGCAATTAAAGAGTATTGCTTTTATTATCTTAATTTATGACTCTATTTTTTGGCAGAAGTCCCATAATAACATAGTGCACATTTAAAGCATTGTGCATTCTGTATAATAATTGATTGTTATGTTGAATTCTTCCTGGGTGATGACTTTTTCGTCCTTTATCTACCCTTACATCTTCGTCCAATGGCAGTATGTTTATAATACTTGTTAATTATTAACGAGCGAAATTTTATGGTAGAATATCATGCTTAATCCCCTGAAAAGTCAGCAAACTCTAAAGGTAACAAAAAAAAGGGTCTTGTGTTATAATTTCGTATGTGTAAGTAAAATATACAATTCATACCTCGTTTGTATCACCAAAATGAATGCAGATAAAACAGTATGATTATATATAATGAACAACATTAATGCCTGTACCAAGTCAGGAATATGACAGTTTTTTCCATTCGTTTTTGATGTGTTTTGTTATTTCATTTTGCCATGTGATTATAGACTTTCCGATTAGATATTCTTCTAGGGTCAGTATTTTTGTGATTTTATTTTTTTAACATGGCCTTAATCGTAGCTGGTTGTACGTGCCGTTAATTTATAGATTATGTTTGTATTGGGTATATTTAATTGATATATGGGTTTATTTTAGTTTAAGAACTATTTTTTTTTGTATATATATTATTAGTAACAGTCTTACCTTGGATCAAAAGAGTGTACTTCACATCCGTAAGTTTTCACCATAAAATCATCAAAACTAAAGTCATTGCTTATGCTGAAAATGAAATGAAGCTATCGTTGTTATTCAAAATATTCTAAGTCTGAGTAATTAAAACATTTGGTTAGATAAAATCTTAGATATACATTCAGCATGTTCAGCTTCTCTATAGCAGGGTATAACTATAAGTACGAAACATGCATAATGCTTCATAAGGCTTCATAATGCTTCATAATGTTATATCATAGATAAGCATAATCGTTTGATCATAGGCTCTTAATCATGTTAATATCATCATATCAGTTATCAGTCTGTTAAAAGCAAACTAAATATTTATGTTATATATGTTACAGTAAATAGGTGAAATTAGGAATTACACGTAATTACTAAACATTTCAGTAAATACCTGTAATCACTAATCAATTTAGTAAATACATGTATTTACTAGTTGTTTCAGTGATTACTGGTAATTACTGATTTTTTTGGTCATTTTTACAGCTATTTACTAACTTGATATTTTTGTTTAAAAATTAAAGACATAATTTAAGATATCAAATAAGAAAGTAAGGGGTAGGGATTTTTAGGGCTTACTTAAGGATCAAGGATTATAAGGCACATTAGAAGTGCATACACTTCAGTGTTTGTGAATTGAAACTGGAAAATGGTTGTTTTATAAGCTTTGAAACTCCCTAAAAATCATTTTGAGCATGCAAGACAATGATATAAATCCAAAATTGAGAAAAACATTTTTGAGAAATTTATAGGCAACTTAGCCAGCTATTTTTTAAGATAGACATTAGATTATGGCAAACTTGGTTAAGGTGACTTCCGATACTAAGGGAGATAACAGCATTTTACTGATGTAAAACTGGTTCCCGTTTAAAAATTTAGGATATATCGCCTGTATATCTAGGTCACGGTAACAGTTCCGATGTCGTCTGTTGTCAACGTGTGTAAACAACTTCCAAGTTACAGCTCATCGCTCAGAAGAAAGGAAGGTTTATCATAAAGGATAAATGCATGCGTTCTTTAAAAATAAAGAATATGAATAGCTTCAGCCTGAAAGTTCACACAGTCTTAAATGATTCTCAACTTATAATATCATATGATATAAGTTTTTGAGAGTTGGAGAAATTCGGCGTCCGATCACAGACAGTGATGTTTCGTTTGACGGAACCTGGAAAGAAGGTCGACGGCTAGCTCTGATGATCACCTAGCGCAGAATATGTTCGTTAAGATGCAAAACTGTCCCCTGCGGATACTGTCTGTGAACGGAAATACGACCTTCAAGGCTTGGACCAGGAGGTGGAGGCCGTGGAGCATTTTGTCCATACCATATCGTTGTAGCTGCAGTGCATGTAATCTGCATATCATGTGTGACAGTGTAGAAACGAGGGGGAAAATGGGACTGGTGGATTTGTTATCAATTCAAAAGCTGCACATGGTAAGAGAGTTCAATTTTCTCTTTATTATATATTCTCTTTAGACTTTACACATTTTACTGGTTGGAGAAGGTGTATGGTTTCATGTCTTGAATAAATGAACCTGCCCCACACCTCTCTTTTTCTTTCTTTAATTCCCCTCTATTATGGTCTGGGGTTTATGTGGTTTGAGGGTAAAAAGCTTTATTTTGAGGGGAAGTGCTGCCCAAATGTTTTATGAAGCTGGACTTAGTAATTTTTCTGGAATTTTGCCCCAGGAAGTTATTTATCATTTTTGCAATGCACACAAAGACATCTATACATAAGGGGCTTTTTAGTTTGCATCCAAAAGGAGAGGATTATTTTGTAAATACTTATTTGGTAGCAATTATATAACCATAAATAAAATTAGAATTGAAAAAGTAAACAATTGCAGTCACAATGATTCATTCACAAAAATAATGTTTTACAAACTCAAAATATTAGTTTTCTTTATTTTATAATCAGAATTTTCATATTAAGTCATCTTTTGCATGTGATCAGAGACCAAGTGGTTGGAAACCTTACATATTTAGTCATTTAGAATGATGTGTAGAATGCAGGATAATGCATGAAGGCAAAAAAGAAAATTAAGAAGGGGGGCACCCACCCTCATTCCACATTATTAGAAATAAATGTGAGTCTGTGATCTATAAGAATAAAGGTAAACATGAATTCACAATCATATTATATAAATATAAATTGAAAAAATCAATTGTATATTCCAAATAAAATTATGAACTCAAGTCTAAATAGTTTGTAGTTTATCTAATTAACCAATACATGTGCAGACTGACATTTCATATCATATTTTTCAGGAATGATACATGCAGGAATTTGTGCCACACATTTCAACAATTTCCTTAATGGATTGAATGTACTGTTTGTGAATTCATCAGCCATACTTAAAGAAAAAGGAGAATTAAACTGGAAAGAAAATATTTGCAGTTGCAAAGGAATCCTGTAAATAAATTCAAAAGAAGAAACAGTTTTAAACATGGTTAATTTAATGAATAATTGGAAGGTAATTAAACCTTTAGTCATATAATTCATAAATTTTCCTAAGTAGATATAAAGTATAATGAGGACCATAATTATATTCATATTTGCACTTAAGCAGTCATAAAAATGAGTTAACAGATCTTGGTAATAATTTCAAGTTTAGGGTCAATATTTCAAATCAATTTTGTGGTAAAGCATTGTTATATATACTTGAAGACTTTCATGTATAGAACATGACAGAATTTGTTTCAACAAAAATATTGAACTAGAATTAGTTACATATGTATAATTTATTAAATGAAATCTATATTAATGTATAATTTCAACAAATTTAATGAAACCTATTTGGTTTTGAAAGCCTTTATACATATTATTATTACAAATTTCATTGTTAACAGCCTGAGTTTCCAGTTAATTTTAAATGTAATATGTTTTAGCTATAGTATTTGAACACTGCATGCACTTTCATTTATATATATTTGTTATCACTTTTTTTCATTAGGTTGAAGCTAGTTATGTTGCAGAATTGCAAATGATTGGTACTGGTTGAAACTATGAAAGTAATACAGGTAAATTTAAAGAATTTAGACTTTAACTTTATTAATAGAAAAGATATTCCCAAATGTCAAGGTGAAAGTGGACATTGTAGATTCTAAACACCCATGTGAAAGCAACAGTCTTCTATGGTGAGAGGATGCCATACTTAGCAATGCTCTTGTTATTATATGGAATATGGCTTTTTTTATCATTATTTTCACTATTTTGATATTGAACAACCAACATTGATAAAAAGTAATATAAAACTCTCACTTTTTATGAATCCTATATTATCTGATTATATTAATTTACTTATTTAATTTTTGTTATATTTGTTATCAATTGTAGGTCTCATGGTCATCATTTAACAGCAGGTTATTAGCAGCAGTTTTGTAGAAAAATGAAGGATGACTGTCAATGGTAAATACATACATTTTAGGATAATTACATGTAGTTACCTTTGAAAAAAAACTTAGGTTCCATTTGAGACTTTTTAATCTGATAATGGTGTTTTGCAGGCATTTATAACATTTCTTTTTGGACAATATATTTAGTAGACTCAACTATAAAATGTAGGATCATGTAAACTTGTACACAGATGTCACTGACCTACATTTTCCACTTCACTGACTTTGGTTACATTAAACATCCAATTTCATATACAACAAATGTATATCTCAGCAACTAAAAGGTGTCAGATCATGCAAACTTATATATACACTCTCAGAGTCTCAGTAAGTAACTTAGCTTCCAGGCAAAAGAAGGTCACAGTGATCCACATTTTACACTATTGATTTGTACTTTATTTTATAATTTAAATACAAAGTATATTATCAAGACTGCCACTGGTTCTTATGTGCCACAATTCTGACAATGAAGATAACTATGTGATGTAGGTAACTAATGTTTATTTCAAACTTGGTCACATGCTGTATATATGTAAATGTTTACCAAAAAGAACAGTTCAACTGTTTTGATTTAAGGTACACATATATGGTAAAGGTCACACCTATTAAATATACATGTATACCTTGAATTTATTTGCATTGGACCCTATAATGCTCCCTATATCATTTATATTGTCAATTATTGCATTCCAAATTGCCATTGTTCACAAAACAAAAACCACTAAAAAGGATGGCCATCATATGCAAAAGCAATATAAAATGTATACCCATCAGCTGACCTAATTATTGCAATCACTTCAAAAACCTGGCCATATATCATATTATAAAACTCTTAATGAGTACCTTTGTTAGTCAGGTATAATATAATCTTTTTAAATTGATGTTGTAATGCATGATTGGATTAATTTTGCACTCACTGAAATATTATATAGATTTAGTAGTTTATTAGTATATATTACACCTTTTCATTACAAATAAATAAATTAATCTTTCAGGTAAATGCAGCAACAGAATGTTCCCCTGGAAAATTTACCTAGAAAATTTGGGAAAGTATGAATAAGAAATTAGAGAGGCAAACAGATAACCAGAAAACAAAGATTTTGAAAGAAAAGAATTGCCACTAATAGTAATATGCTATATCTGACTGGGAGCAACATGTACTATTCAATATGGAAGGATTGATAATTTTGACTGAGAACACAGTGAACTCTAATAATGCTATGACTATCAATAAGTACTTGACTGAATCAGAGGAGTAAACTATTTACACATTTGTAAATATAACAGTTATATGTTTGCTTGATTATTGAGGCATTCAAAATAAAGAAAGTTGAAAAACCTTTGAAAAAGTTATAATTTCATCATTTTTTGGTTATGTTACTATGACAACTGAAATATATAATGTATTATCATTATGCTTCATCAAACTTAAATCATTAATTGTGGAAAAGGTGACAAAGTCTTTTTTAATCCATTTACTTGCATGACTGTTACCTATGAATCGATAATTTAAAAAAAAATATATTTGGTGATTTTCGCTAACTTCTGAGTAATTTATTTTGCTCATTTAAGACCACAGTAATGCTAATATAAGCTGCATTACAATGTATCATAATATTTGTTTACATTTACATAGAAGCCATGTGTTGTTGGTCTGAAATCATGGTATTTGATCTGCCATTGTCTGTTAGGTTGTCAATCTAGCACATCAGAACAATGCAAAAACTTGAATTTTCCAACTTCATGTCCTGTTGCCATGGTAACCGTTGTTCATAGAAACCAAAAAATTGTTCTCATTTGATTGCCTTGTGAAACTGTATTATTCTGTGTTAGATTAACAAAGGATATGACAACATATGTCACACTTTGATCACCGATGATGAAAGATATACAAAAAACTGCTGTTGATCACTGTTTCATTAGGGGTCACAAAAACATTTTTCGTGCAAAAAATAGTCTGGTGACCCATATTTTTTTTTATTTCTTTTTAAAGCTCATTGTTATGACCATCTTATGTCAAATTTAAAAAAATATTCATTGGACCATTTTTTTGGAAATTTAAGAAAAATAGAAATTTTTAACAAAATCTGTGGTTTTTTTTGTGGAGCAGTGTTGATGAAATTAGAGACGAAATCAATGAAAATGAATAAAACTGCCATTATTTGTGTTTTATTTACATTTTAAATAATAATTTTGTAATAAATGAAGAACAAACCCTTCAAAATACTTTCAAAGGCTTGAAAAAAATCCAGAGTTTCTACATCAGGTATGTATTTATGCATACACGTGATGTACCAACTTTGGTGACCGTTACCATGGAAACGAGTCTGGTGACATACTATTTTTAACTCAAATTTTCATAGAGGCCATTGCATAGTATATGTATGCAAATTTTAAGAAAAATTCAATGGTGAAAAAAAATGTGCTATATCTGTAGGGATCCACCTTAAATGATCTTTATAATTCTTAAAATCTCATAATTTTGTTATATTAAAATCTCCATCAGGCATACTCTGCATATCAACTTGTCCAATTACATGAGTTAAATTCCTTTTACAAAATAGGTTTAACTACGACTTCTGTTGTCAAACATTTGCGATGAAGCTGACGTGATGGCGTTAAAAGTCACATTTTCATATTTCCGTGTTTTTATGATTTCTTCAAGACCTCCAACAAAATTTTATCATCGTTTCTTCCTGTATAAGAATGATCTTTTTGTGGATTGAAAAAGTCAACTAAATGGTCCATCCCTTTTGTTTTACTTTCAATGTTGACATTCTTTTCCTTTTCGTCGAGCCTGTGTTTTTTGTCGCAAAAGCGAGACATAACGAACCAACCTAATAATTCCGTTGCCAGCGGCGTCCACAAATATTCGCTCTGTGGTTATATTTTTTAAATTGATAAGTTTTTCAAATTATCCTGGATTTCTACCAAACTTGAACAGAAGCTTCAGTTGTTTATGATCAAAAGAAAAATTTCAAGAAGTAAATTTTGCAAAAATAAAATCAAGTTTTTCCGTATTTTACTTATAAAGGGACTTAGTTTTTATGCCAGTTAACATTACATTCACACTGTGGTTAATTTTTAAAAATTTTGATAACTTTCTCAAAATATCCTGGATTTCTACCAAAATTGGACAGACGCTTGTTTATGATCATAAGATAATATCTAGAAATAAACTGAAGTTTGTTTAAAAAAACTATACTTTTTCGTATATTTCTTATTTAAACGGACTATTTTTTTCTAGTTAACATAACATACACTCTGCAGTTAAAGTTTAGATTTCATAAACCATCCTGAAATTTAAACAAATTTTGATAGAAGATTCTACAGAACTAGTCAAAAGATAGTATCTAGAGGAAAATTATAAATATTTTTTTTCCTATTTTTGTTGGGCCTGCGACTCACAGCAAAAGTAGGCGAGACACTGGGTTCTGAAAAACCCTTAAAATTTCAATAGCTGAATACTCACTGATTTTCTAATTAGTATTACCAAGGATTTTGTATACAAATCCTTGGTATTACCATAACTTTTGATCAGTTGACCATATTACAATATTGTTTTAACAGTTAGTAAATAGGTGTAAAAATTCATTTTAAAATCAGTAATTACTGGTAATTACTGGGCAGTTTTAGGAATTACTTGTATTTACTAAGTGCATCAGGAATTACATGTAATTCCTAAATTTTAGTAATTACATGTAATTCCTAATTTCACCTATTTACTGTAACATATACATATGTATTTTTATGGATCTTCAATCATTCGATACTGTATTTTTGCAATGCACAAGCTCATGTTTTTCTCTGAGGGTTTATTACTTTTTTGCACTAAATGCATTGGATGTTGAATGTGAACTGATTGATAATTTAGGTGCATGGTTTTCTTTATAAGTTGTTATTGGCACTGACCTAGGTGTCATTTAGATGAATTTATATTTGTATCAATCTGATGAGTAAATAGATATAAGAAGATGTGGTATTAGTGCAAATGAGACAACTATCCATCATTTTCAGCTGATTTGTGTACGATTAAACCACTGTTTCAGGTTATATGTATTTGTTTTATTTTTAAGATTGATTTGTGTCAGTAAGTGATGTTAAATGGACTACCCCTCATCCAGAGACGAACAGTACTTAGAAAACACACAAATTGGTGAAAATGAGGTATCTGAATTAATGTCCCTAAATATATTGATCGATTCCTCATGACATAATTTAATTACCTAGTCATTTTGCAAAGCTTTTAGCTTATAAGAAAAAACAACAGGTGCTTCATTCAATGTTCACTTAAACTCACCCAAATGAATATACTAGACATGGAAAAGGAGGCCTATAAGGTTTGTCATGACAAACATTCCATCCACCATCAGTCATAACACCGATCCGTAACACTTCTTTACAATGTGTTTGTATCGAAGTTAAATAACTACAAAGTGAAGTAAGATGGAAAAAGATATCAATAGACTGATCTATAAATGCAGACTGACATGATTGGTGTTTACTCGTATGCACTTTATGTAAAGGGTACGTTAATTCTGCGTAAAGTTCGAAATTTCAGTAGACAGTGAACGAGCGTTATTTTCTATTTTCTAAACGCATATCAACGCATATTATTATGCCTCACGTTAAAATGAGATATTTGAATGGCTAATACGAGGGTGATAATTTACTCTGTCACATGGCTGAGCAGTTGACATTTTTTTTTAATGTCACCCTCTCGTGCAGACCAATCAAAAATCGATAATATAAGGGACAATGAATTGAATTTACATGAAGTTATCAAATACAATGTTTAATGTATTCGTTTTGGCTCAGATTTTATTATTTGACTGTCAAAATGAAAAGAAAAAACATCTTTCGTCACATTTGTTGTTTTTTTCTAATATACCCGTAACGTTGTTATGGACGTGACGTCAAAGACAAACTTTTAAAATAAAATTAATCATGATATGTAAGGCATTGAGATGGAATTGTTACAGATCAGCTAATTTTCATAAGAGGAAAATTAGTTTAAAACAATCAAGAAAATCCGCTATTTAAAGTTATCGGAACTTTTGTTTTGCAATTATTAAAAGTTAATATTGCGAATGAAAAGGGTTTTATAATTGATTCGGTTTTAAACAGCAGATAAACATCAGATACACAGCAGTAAAAGCCCCCAATATAAGTGTCTTCATATCTATTTGCAATGTCTGACTAAATAGCTCGGCATAAACTCTTCCTTAGCTTTAAATGTTGGACAAAGTTTTTTTCCGTTCAATGTCAAGCTTTTATATCTGATATAATATGAAATTAAATGCAATTCTGAATTTGATTAAATTTCGTGCGTTTCATCATTTTATCAGTTTGTTTGACTGTTGATTTTACTAAACTATTAACTACACTTAGTATACAAAAACAGTAGGTCCTCATGTTCCTTTTTAAACGGATAATACTAAAGTCACATCATAATGGCTTGTTAAATGCGGTTGTGTTTGTACATCATATTTGATATGTTAAAATATTTTGTAAATGTAGGTTTCTTTTAGAATAGTTAGGTGTTCTTTTCGTCACGTATTATCAACGACTTAGTTTGAGTGAGTCGGGATGTTGTTGGTACACTGAAGTTATTAACCATTAAATAAAATTATGTATGCAAAAGTTCTAGGGTTCGTGTTGTTTACTCTTTAGTTTTCTATGTTGTATCATGTGTACTATTGTTTGTCTGTTTGTCTTTTTCATTCTTAGCCATGACGTTGTCAGATTATTTTCGATTCATAAGTTTGACTGTCCCTCTGGTATCTTTAGTCCCTCTTTTCTAACAATTGAAGGATTAGTTCATAGTTAAATTTTTTTTTTGCTGCATGTATGCAATTCAAAAATGCTCCATGAAAACTTAATAATGCAAATTGATTGACAGAAATGTATGTATATTTCATCATGTATATTGAAACTGTTCAATAAGATTATACCTTGTATATAGCTCCAATCTCTCTGCGTTGTTTAATTTCCTTAGCACATTGTCCTCCGGTATTCCTAGGTGCTCATGGTCGCTCTAGTATATATAATATAATTTCAGAAGAAAAAAATCATTGATTCATTAATGCTAATCGAAACAAACATTCACTACTTTACCTTAAAAAAAGACGCGAAGAGTTTTTCGTCGCGGTATGTTACTCATATACACCCTACAAAAATCAAAAAATCTGAAAAAAAGTGTTTGTCTGAATTTGCATGAATTCTAACTCGACATTCTTTATTATTGTTTAAAGAATTCTTAACAGTACGAATTTGATTAATAAGATTAATAAGGTTCTTGATTTTTTTGGACAAAATTCTTGACAGTATGAACATTTTCTAAATATTTCTCGACACTGTATCATCTGATAGGAGTCTGGATTAGTCTCGACTAATTCTTGACTATCTTAAATTTGTCTAGATCAGTCTTGAAATATTCTTGACATTGTTAGTAATGTCTTAATACGTCTTGACATATTCTTGACATTCTAAATAATGTCTGAATATGTCTTGACACATTCTTGACAGTCTTTAATATGTCTTGACACTATTTCAAAAGTATAAATGTCGCCTGAAATGTGTACAGACTCATTATGCACTGTTTATGACTTTATATTGCTGGTATATGCTCCTTTATATGATGGCTAAACTGCACTTTGAAGAATCAATGATTAATTTTGTACAGTAAGATTCCCTTTGGGTTCAACTAAATGGGAATATCCCGAATAAGCCCCATGTAGTTAAATTGTAATTTATTTTTATTAAACGTTTAAATAATCGTTTTCACTTGGAATATATGTTACTGCCGGTTGCAAAACTGCCAGTCGATTTGCTTTATTAAAAAAGGTGACTTGAGGCAGTTTTAAAATGTAACCATGTTGATCTTTATGATCCCACAATTAATAGTGTGCGTGTTGTGTGTGGCTTAAAAGGGATGGTGCTTTAATTTAGGTCAAATAAATCGTTCCCTTTTTGATTAAAAAACCTTATTCATTCTTTAGAACAACCAAAAATAATTTTTATTCAAAATTGAGTTTTGAATTTCATAATTTTTTTATCAAAACTAAATAATTGTGATAACTCCCTCCTGAAAAGAAAAAAAAAGTTAGACCTATAGTATGCATGTCTGTTTGAGATCTGTTTCATAAGACCCATTTTAAATACATTTTGTTTTATTATTCCCGGAGTAGATAATGATTTTCCTTTAATCTTTGGGAAATGAATCAAGTTGTTTTTATATTAAAATAATTAACTTCATAATTTTGATAAAGAAGATACATTTTAATTATTTTTTTTTTTAATTAAAATGATAATTTTCATTTTCATTTATCAACAAACTTCTTAAATTATAGTGGCATGGTCGGTCAACTGATAAGTTACACGTACAGCAGTATTTCGTCATATGACAGTTGCATGTACCCTAGGGTGTGGAATACATTAATTTTATGGGGAACATCCTGTCCACGTGTAATACTTAATATATATTCCAACAGATGACATTACACAAATTTTCGTCTGTTAAATAAAGGATTTGTATAGTAAGACTACAAAAATCATTGGAAGAATTAGGATACCATCATTTTTTGCTATTTATAAAATCCACTTTTTGGTATTATAATTATTTACCATGTTATTATTGATTTTTATGAATGTAGAATGAAATATGTCTAGAGTATGATTGGTTTTAATCATTTAGTAATTATTTTTAAGATTTAGGAATCAATGCTTGTAATGATTTAAAAATCCACATTTAACAAAAAAAAACTCAAATTAAAACATTTGAAATTCGAAGATGTATAAGTACCGAAACCGTTTAAGAGCTATATGTCAAAAATTCCCAACAATAAATAGCCTAATTCATCTAAAGCCAACTTTTCCTGAGGGATTTGAAACCTAACTTTGTTAATAATTTCGAAATTTCAAATGGACAATTTTAGTAAAGTATGTTAAATCATGTCAGTACCGAAGAACTGACTACCGTTAAATTCCGTACAAACCTGATTACACCAAGATAACGAATTTATTTCTGATGAATAATTCATTTACTCATTATTAAACCAGGATGTAAAATTGAAAAGTGGTAATGAAAAATTACCAGTGTAACAAATTTGCAATGATGATGTTGCTGCGCAATTGTCTAATACGTTTTTCTTCATTTTTGGGAAAGTGAATACATTTTGTGTTTCTTTGATATTTTGAATTATTTTTTTTTATTTTTGTCATCAAATTCATTACTTTTTTTATTTCAAATTTTTTTATTTACATTTTATTATAATTATTTTTCAATTTGATCGCTTTCTTTATTTTGGTAAATGTTGTTGTTTTAATTTTTTGGCAACAATTTATTTAACCCGAGGTGAACAAGGTTGGGATGTTTTTTACACCGGGGTCATTAACCAATCAGAATGCAGTATTTTTGCTGCATGATAAATAATCTATCTTATTATTGTTAGTTATATGGGTCATATAAGATAGTGACCTTGACCAAAACATGCAATTAGAGTGGGACTGTAAAGTCTTCGATACCGTTAGAAAATATCCTGACCATTGTAACTATTATACGCCTCTGCAATTATTTTCTTCATTAACAAAGAACTTAATAACTGATATAGCGTGTGTATGTGTATTTATTATACACTTTGCAAGTGGTACATTAATATTTACATTATTAAATCGAAACGAGCGAGTTTGTCATTCAACAATGTTTTGCTATCGATTTGAAATATAATTAGGGATCGAACCATTGTATCTCTGTTATAACCTAAATCATTTTTAAATTGGACTCTCTGCTGTAAGCACACTTTCTGACAAAATAAAAAAATACATGACACCATCAGAACGGAAATAATATTACACATTATTCGATAAAATAGAGATGAAAGTATCCATTTTCATTAAGGATATAACATAAATAATCATGGCAATATTAATTCACTTGATGGTAAATTCGATTATAGCAAACACGATGCATCTACTCTTAATGCTATAGCAGACCGAAAATCAAATCATCATTTAATACTGAAATGTCGTTATATTTCATAAACAAACAATAAGAAGGAGTTTTAGCATTGTAAGGTTATTATAGTAATCTTAACTTCAAATATGCGTGCAGGTTAAATGACTTTAATGGTTTGTTTTTCTGAACAACTGATACAGGATCTGAATATAAAACTACTTGTGTATAGTACAGTTCTGAATCACCTCGTAAGTTACAGGTTTGTTTTGTTTTAAAATGCAGCAATGATCAGAAATGATAGACATTGTTCTAGAACAAGGTAGGTTCATCCAAACAAATATTTATCATCATTTGCTAAATAGTGCATTTTCAAAGTCAGGAATATTACAGCTGTGTTTCATTCGCTAGATGAGTTTGATAGTTTGGTGTTGTCATTTTGATGAAATACCGTTTTGTTTTTTCTTTGGAGTTAAGTATTTTTGACGTTAAATTTTTACCAATGAAACGACGAAATAATTTTGATTGAAAGGCATATTACGTAGTTATTGTTTTTCAAGTAAAAAAGTATGTTCAGTGATTTGTACATGTCATAGTGTCTAGCCACACAACATTGAAATATGTACCGAAGATTTGTTCCTTTCTGGCATGATGTAACAAGGGCTTTAAAACGATTAACGTTTGCACAAATTAATATCGAATGAATTCTGCGTTATAATTTGAACGTGTCAGCTTATAAATTGATCACAGTTCACAGAGAGACAAATCATCTTATCTAGTCTAACTGCAAGTCGACCACTACATGTAGTTACTCCTCAATACTTATCTGTGTTGTGCATTTAGTAGTGAATTATAATTGTAATACGTTAGTTTTACTCAGTAGGGAATTAAAACCACCAAGAGACTTGTTAGTATTTTGAATTTACGGCAGTGGTCAAGCTATGTAATTCTTTGACGTTCATGTGTGTTCGTTCTAATATATTCCTACTTTGGACATGTTGTATAACAGTACTACTTTGTGATATAATTTGCAGGGATATAACTCTCCATAAAACACCAAATGACTTAAAGGGTTCATTATTATTGAAAGCGTGGTGAGTGCAGTTTGTTTTCATCAACTTAAAATATTATTGAAATTATGAAATTTTCTCTCCTCGAAAAAACCTCGTTATGTCTAATTCTTGTCGACTTTACAAACGGGAAAATCTATATAATCAGGACGACATGCGATGGTCCATAGTATGATTTGTTTAATTGTAAATTGATTATAAAACACAAGTTCGAAACACCATGTATATGTCATGGCTAATTTAAATAAGGGATACTACGTAAAGCCAATGAGCAACGTATTAATTTGAATGTGTGTTATTCAAATTGTCTTGTCTTAAATGTGTATGTTGGACAACCCTATAAACGAGTTGGAATTTTCTACATTATTTTTGTTTTGAGAAGAATGAAGCCATTCGTTTCGGTATGATTGCTGTTGTACTCGGCTATATCTAACGTTATTATCTCCAAAAACTTTGAGTTCATTATTTCTAAGGGTAAATTTATGTTAGAGTGTTTACAGATTTTTGTATTACTATTAGAAAACCATTATACAATATTGATAGCATGCACACCGACAACAACATAAGTTATTACCTTAGCATTGCATATTGTACTCACCAATTGTTGCTTAATGCTGTGATCTGTTGGTAAACCTCTACACTTATGGTATACCTAGGAAATGGATGAATTGTCTTATATTTAACCATGCATAGTTCATTATTATTATTCATTAAGAAGAAAAAATAAACGCACGCTGAAAAGAAGTGTCAGTGTTACAGTTCTCCCTTTTTTTGTTTTTGAAAATAAGATCCAATAAAAAAAAACAAAGGACGATTAAACGTTATTTATTCGTCAGCATAAATTAATATCCGTTTAAGTCACTAATAATAGGCTTAAAATACAGTTCCTTCATTTGCTCGTTTTCAGATATATTTCTCTTCTAACAGACTTTGCAAGTGGTACATTAATATTTACATTATTAAATCGAAACGAGCGAGTTTGTCATTCAACAATGTTTTGCTATCGATTTGAAATATAATTAGGGATCGAACCATTGTATCTCTGTTATAACCTAAATCATTTTTAAATTGGACTCTCTGCTGTAAGCACACTTTCTGACAAAATAAAACAATACATGACACCATCAGAACGGAAATAATATTACACATTATTCGATAAAAGAGAGATGAAAGTATCCATTTTCATTAAGGAAATATATTTCTCTTCTAACAGACTCTCTGTTGTAGACGTAGTATCTAACAAGTAGAAATTGAAACCTAAAGATAACGAAGCCTTTCATGGTTCTGATTTAAATAAATACAAATATTTATTTATATTATGCTCAGCAAAAGGTGTAATTTGCTACAGTCAAAAGAGGTCAAAGCATTGTTTGTTTTGTTTCAAAAACTTCAATATTAATATTTGAAAATCCCAACAATCAGGTTGTTTTCAATTTATAACTTTCATTTCATCTAGAAATCAAATTACAAGAAAACTCAGCATCAGATTTATCCACATACATATAACAATGGACGAAAAACAAATATGATAAACAGACAACTACTGAAATACAGGAACCTGACTTAAGACATGGACACATTGAATCAAGTGGGGTAAAATCTGTTTATTGCCATTGAACCATCTTTTTGTGTAACACCACATCATATGAACAAACTACAAAAATCATTTGAAACGAGCTTAACTCATCAGATCGATATGTAAGAGACAAATAAGAAACAAAAAAACACAGACAGAACGTGGCAGAATAATTTTTCATTCCCACATAAAAAATGTCATAAGTACCGATCTGAGAGTATTCAAAGTAACTGACAACGAATTCAAAATTATTCTAGTTTATTGTAACAACAAATAACAGAATCATGTATCAAAGATTAAATATCAATCATTCTAACATGACGTTCTTCAAACGCTTTGAGTACACACCCGTGGTAAAATATGAATATATTATTTTGGCTGTTCCGATCATATTCCAACGTCATATGCTTTTTAAAGAATTAGCTATTCGACCTCATAGAACAAAAACGTTATAATATCAGTATTTTACGGAAGATACACGCTTGAGAATCCGAAAATAACCACAACAAGGAAACAAAAACTATGTTAAAATATAGTATAAGCCATGTGTTTAAACTTATAAGCCCTTGTTACATCATGCAAGAAAGGAACAAATCTTCGGTACATATTTCAATGTTATGTGGCTAGACACTATGACATGTATAAATCCCCTAAAGCCCCTAAGTATATATCCAACATATATCTCGTTATGTTTCTGTTAATCCTCCCTTCTTGTAATAGTTTAAAGCTTAATGCAAGTATGCTTAATAACGATTCTCTATAAATTGTTACGTCGCTGACCACTTGTTTTGAATTTAAATGTCTGCTTATGTCTCAAATCCGTGCTACGAAATTTATTGATCGACTGCGTATGGTTAGATAGGCATCGAGGAGGAAATTATGAATTGATACTATTGAAATAGTAGAAAAAATTGACAGTGGTGAAAGTTTCTACGTACCATATCTAAATATACACAACTTGTTCTGTCCTTGTTATCAGAAATAATACAAGACCATTCAGGTCTCGACCAGTATATTCTATAACCTGCTTCAAATATTTTTCTCAGTTGCTTTAGTGCTGCTAAATAATGAATTCCAGACATTGGATCTCCATAACTGATCCGAATAGATAACTGCTGTATAACATTGAGGACTCCACTGTTAATAACTTGATCAATAATTCTTTCAGTGAGTTTCTCCACATCAATAATAAGTATCCCTTGCCCATTCTATTCATATAGAAATAAATATGTTTGTATCATGAATAAAAGTAGGTGTTAGACATGGCGTTAAAAGATTTCAATTTCAATTAATTTTGTAGAAACCTTCAATAGAGATCAACGCTGAAAGATCCAGTGTCAGTTAGAAAATCTAGCATTTATGTATATTTGGGGACGAATTAGGCCAACAGTAGACATCACCATCATTTTTCAATTACAAAAGGTTTTATAAAGTCACTTGCTTTCGTCTGTAATTACACATTGTATAAGAGCCGAACGTTTATAATTTCCATGTTGTCAACTGATTTTCCACACAGACCTGTTATAGTTAACAATGTATACGAAGTCTGATCAATGTTACATGCCATGCTTTGGTCAGTCTATGTTTTACCTTAATCTTACACAGTTCTTTGTTCATGTGGCTATCATAAGATCGCCTGAGTCTAGAACAGTACATGAAAAAAGAAACACACTCAGTTGTGTAGATGGCGTATGTAATGTATGTAGACATAGTTGCATATAAGTATGATTGTATGAAATAAAAGTAACATTATTGAATGATGGCAATACAAACATTTTTTTGTTGTTGTTGCACCGAATAGAAAGTGCTTGTCGCCAAAAATTCAATTGTAAAGACCAAATTCGCAGATGAAATTCAAGAAAAGTGTTTAAAGTATAGATGTATATACTTTTAGCATTAGTTATCTTTTAAATCATTAACACCATGGATATTGGAAGGCAACCAAACAGTTAATAAGACGGTCTTATTGTAGATCTTATACATTTTGAATACTCGATACACCGATTTGCATGATCATTTCATAATTGCTATTCAGTGTAAGCCAATGATCCTTGTTGAGGCCATACTTTGACCTTAAATGGTTTACTTTTACAAATTATAAATTGGATTCAGAGTTGTCTCAATGGAACTCATACCCCATATGCTCATATCTACTTAGTCATACAAGCCTTTATACATAGACTAAGATTTTTTGTTGCAAAATAGTATAACATAATGGATATCGGTTTCTGTGTATATCATAAATACATTTCACTGCTCTAAGTCATTTTCAAATCAAACGTTATGTAACAATAAATTACAATACCGGTGTGTGTTTCACTGCATCGCTCCATGTTTCAAGTTTAATAGTCTGACCTCCAATGTTATTGTTGTTCTTTTGTGATACATATAAATCTGTTCCGTTCAGTGTGCTTAAACAATAAATAATTCATCGAGGTTAAAAATTTGTCGTTTCATATGGTGTACAAGGAGAATTATATGATGCATTATCGTGCCTGAATTTGTATTTGTACACAATTCATTACTGACAGGTGCATCTTCTCGTTCAATTAGATAGATCACACAAGACTTAGAGTGTATACTAACATTCTCTTATCTCTACGCACACTCCATACAAAGGTCAACAAAAGATAACTAACTGTTCAACAAGGACAATAAATGTCTAAATAAATGGTCGTTAAAAGAAATTTCGAAAACTCCACCAACATTCTATTTTTCTTTAAAAGCTTGGTTCATAATTGAAAAAAAGTAATTGTTTAATTTGATTTTTTTGACATTGAAAGGGTTTTTGATAATGTACTGTATTTTACAGTTCTATTCAAGATTGATTCAAATCACTGAAAATACAAGTTCTTTTGTTCGTGGCGTTCGTCATTATCAAACGTGTAGACTGTAATAAGATGAAAATGTTTCCTAAAGATTCAATTTCGCCTTTATTTGTTTTTATTCTTTATGCAGTTTTATATAGTTACCAACTCCGATGAAATTTCAGTATTTCAGTTTACTTTTAATCTTTAAGACGTAAAGAGTTTAAAAGTTTAACTGAACTTTTTTTTATATATTTTTATCTTTCTATTTCCTATGGAAACTTTAGCCCGACACCAACATGTATTACTATGACTTGTTCTTGGTAAATAACCATATTGATATTATAGCGAAAAAATTACAATATTTTTCGGGATCTACGAATACATTGTAGCAGAATAACGAAATGTGCATTAAATTACATTACCTTGGTTTGTATCTGTTGACATTTATCTTATAAATCATGTCTATACTCTGCACATTTTCATAATCATTTACTGTGCTACAAAAATAGAAGACACCTTATTCAACACTTATTGGAAGCGTATTAGCGCCACACATTTGTTATCTGTTTTCTGTCTTTCTGAGTTATGACGCAAACCTTTGCAAAACAACACAAACATTTGTGTTATAATGCATACATTTTGATTCAAATAGTTCATAAAGGTTTGTATACATGTCCTTCTGTCATTAAATTCCGGTTGTGATTTAGTCAATTCATACGATATTCCCTGGCTTGTATTTCCTATCATGAGTTCCTTGATAAAGGGTTACTGCTTACACAGAAGATATCAAACCAAGAGTTCCAAATGGTGAAGTTGGAATCATCCCTTCGTAAATCTAACGGACGCCATCACAAGTTGGTTCACCGTTATGGAATAACTGTTCATAGATGATATCGAATATGTTCCTTATGTCGTTACTACAATCCCCTTCCTTTTTCACAAATGTGACCTACTGAATTAGACTATTTACCAGATTAATAATAACAGAAGCAACACGACAGGTATCACATGTGGAGCAGAGTCTGCTTACCCATCCGGAGCACCTTTGATCACCCCCAGTTGTTCGTGGGCTTAGTCTTTAGTTTTCGATGTTACGTCTTGTGAAGTATTATTGTCTGTTTGTCTTTTTCTGTTTTAGCCATGGCGTAGTTAGTTCTTTTTTCGAACGATGAGTTTGACTGTCCCTTTGGTATCTTTCACCCAACCTCCAATAAGAAATACCCGTAAACGAATCTACACAATCGAGGATTGAGAGCATCTTGTTAATACCCATTTGTATAGGAACTATGGGTATCTTTTCATTCATAATGACGGTTGACTTACCATACGTTTTTCGTATGTGTTTTTTAAAACATGTATCAACGTATTAGTATTAAGATTTTCCTGTTACGAATTACATTAGTCGTCCAGGTCTAGAGATCCCTGTGTAGAAAATGAACCATCTATCCAGATTTAAGATGAGGCTTAACATGCACTCCAATTGAATTTCCAATTAACATAGTGTGTATACAACACCTCTTAACATGAACCCAACAATGTAATATCTGTAAATTTGCTTTCGCAAATTTTTTTTGTATAATGTACACAGCCATGTATCACCTTCACTGCTGGTGATCCGATGGATAAATCTGTTGTAGAGTTGTCACTTGCTCAGACGTACTTATATATATATATATATATATATGAGTCTGAATATATATATAGATGGCCTAGCAGTTCTTTCATCAGCTCCGTTACTAAACAAAATTATACCATCTACTCTAATTCCAACTGTAAAACGGAGAACTCAATTTATATATTAACGTGTGACACTTGTGGCATTCAGTATGTGGGAGAAACAATGGACAAAATTAATATTCGGCTCAATAACCATTGTTCATCGTACAAAACCAACAAAAACTGTCCTCTCACAAGACATCTTCGTTCAAATAAACATCCTTTTGATAATGTTACTTTCCAAATTATAGAAGTCAACACCGAGTGGGACACCACAGCGAGAAGGAGAAGAGAAAAATTTTGGATCCACCGACTCCACACTTAAGAACCTGATGGTCTTAACGAAAAAGACGAAAAAAGATACAGGAAAGATAAAGAATAATTTAAAACAAAGCATCGTCCTTTTTATCCCGTAATATTGGCCAATGGACGTTGCTAACTTCAACTACCAATTACGTACTTTTAAGGTAGCTAAATCCAAGTGCAACATATACATTGACCTGCAAAATTTTCTTATTTTCAAAGCAGCTAAATTCAAGTGCTCATAGAAATTGAGCTGCAAAATTTTCTTATTTTAAAGGCAGCAAGTGCAACATAGACGTTGAGCTGCAAAAGTTTCTTATCATCTACATCCGATTTCACCTGGATAGATGCACGTTTGATAAAGCTAGTTGGTCTAGCGAAATATTGCGTTTATTTTCATCATTTTCTAAATATTTTAAACATTCTTATATTTACATACTAAATAGTGTGTTAAAATTACATTGTTAGGCAATCTATAATTTCATTTGTGTAATTGAATTAATCTCTGTACTGATTAATCCACACTCCCATATATTTGTATGTCATGTGCTGCTATTTATAGGCACTTATATATATATATATATATTAATTAGTCATATAACCTATGTCGTGTTTAACAATTATTCAGAATTGTGCAAGCGTCTTACCTGATGTTCGGTTTTACTTTTTTATTGTATAAATTTCAGGATTGTAACAGCTTAATCTAAGTAGACTGATATTTGATTCATTCAACATCACAATCATATATACCGAGGAAGGATATCTGTTATCCGAAATATTTATAAATAATTACGTTTATAGTTACCTTTTTTTGTATTTGGAGTTGTTGTGTACACTCTTTTAGGCGTTTTTATATATAGATATACAGAGCCCAGGTGGTCGTGTGGTCTAGCGGGACGGCTGCAGTGCAGGCGATTTGGTGTCACGATATCACAGTAGCATGGGTTCGAATCCCGGCGAGGGAAGAACCAAAAATTTGCGAAAGCAAATTTACAGATCTAACATTGTTGGGTTGATGTTTAGACGAGTTGTATATATATAATTACATGTCCAACATTGTTGGGTTGATGTTTAGACGAGTTGTATATATATATATATAATATATACAACTCGTCTAAACATCAACCCAACAATGTTAGATCTGTAAATTTGCTTTCGCAAATTTTTTGTTCTTCCCTCGGCGGGATTCGAACCCATGCTACTGAGATATCTAAATCTTGAAATTTATACAATTTAAGCGAGCACCACAGACGCTGATACAATTTTAAAATTTCCAAACACGGCGCAAAGATTACAAAGATATGCCAAATAAAAATAGTTATTTGCAATGTGAACTGGCACAACTCTAAATTTCCAAAGGTTGTGACAGCTTAGATATTATAACTGCATGGAGGGCAGTCCTAAAACAAAAAAAAATCAAAAATGCTCTAACCGATCATAGTTGGTATAAGAATTCAAATTTGACAACGGTAGGGCAATTGCAACAGAAACTACATATTTGAGCCTCCCAAACGAATAACAGTTTAATAATAATTAGAAAAATAAGGTTGATCTGATAAGGTCAAATAAATGAACGTAGCTACGTACTTATACATCAATCCCAAATGAACGGAGTCATGTAATTTAAACTGGTATTTTAAAAAAATCTGTAAAGCCAGTACGGAAGCCAGAGTTACTGGAAAGAAGTGATGACAGGAAAATGAGTGACGCATTCTATGTTTTTTCATTTATGCCTTCTGGGAAAACTGTCCTTAACTTTCTTATCAAAAATCTTTCCCGAGCGACTCTGTCAACCTTCGACCAACCCTCGTTGTGGTCATGATTGTGATGGTAAGGTTTTTAAGATCAGCTTGGGCGTACCAAGGTGATCTCAAATGACGACTTTCGGGTAGGTCGGGATTGCAAGTTTAGTCGCTTCGATAACCATTCATGCGTTTGTTGAATGACTGCTCTGTCTCGCCAACATATTGCATGCCATATCGACACTGGAAGAGGTATACAACATTCTGGGTTTTGCAAGTTACATTGCAAAATATAGTGTAAAAAGACCCAGACTGTTGATGTTTAGGTGGGTTATGTATACAGAATGTACATAGCCATGTATCAATATCACTGCTGGTGATCTGATGGATACATCTGTTGTAGAGTTGTTACTGGTTCAGACGTACTTATAAATATAATTATTTCTGTGACTGCATATTACATTAATTTGTAAGATACTTTACTATAGATAATACAGCTAATCTGTAACTTTTCAATCTTCATGCCTTTTATATCATGTACTGTATTACGACGCTAGATTAAAACTGACGAGAATAGGTAACACTCTGCCACCGAAAGCTTTATTTTTGTGGAGCCCAGGTGGCCATGTGGTCTAACGCGCCGGATACAGTGCAGGCGATTTGGTGTCACGATATTTCAGTAGCATGAGTTCGAATCCCGACGAAGGAAGAACAACAAAAATTGCGAAAGGTAATTTACAGATCTGACATTGTTGGGTTGACGAGTTATATATATATATATATATATCTAATCATTATTAAACTGCTTTTCGTTTAGGAGGCTTAGATATGTAGTTTTTGTTGCAATTGCCCTACCGTTGTCAAGTTTGAAATATTATACCAACTTGAATCGGTTAGGACATTTTTGACTTTTTTTGGGGACAGCTATCCATGTAGTTGTTGTAAAATCTCCACCGCCACCACCTTTGGAAATTTGGGAATTAAGGGTTGTTTCAGTTCACATCGCAAATATTTTTTTTTAAATTTGGCATATCTTAGTAGCCTTTGTGCCGTGTTTGGAAATTTTAAAATTGTACCAGCGTCTGTGATGTTCGCTTAAATTGTATAAATTTTCAAGATTTTGTTAGTGTCTTAATTTGAATATATTAACATGATTCATTTGACATCGTACTGTGACGTTTTTGACAGATAGCAGTGGCTTAATTTTTATTGATATTGTCTATATTTTGTTGTACTATTATTTAGCTAATCTGGTGAATACATTATGTATAATGGAGACTTCATGCTTTAACGTAAATACAATTTACATTGTTTTGTCTATATTTCTGCCAACCGTACTTCGTATTATTTTATTAAAGCAGTAAATGTGTGTATATTATTTCATTATTACCTATTCATGGTTTGATCGTTTTAATATTGTATGTTCCAGAATGACAGAAAACGTGTGTTTTCTTACCGGCAACTTTTGATTAATTTTACGTTACTTTCACTTTCGCTTTTACCGGAAGTCACGAGTATTATTATAAATATAGTGACAATAGAAATCGTATAATTTGTAGACTGTTCGGGACATGTTTTAGTTATATTTTTGTATGTTTTTCAAAATAGAGATACATGTTAGAGTATTTTATGTAAGGTTTATGTAGAAGAGAGTTTTATTCTGATTATTGTAATAAGTTCTTATGAACTATTTTTGCACCGACGTTGTGCATCTTTTCACAGTAATAGGGCTGTAATGACGTCATTTGATAAGACGTTTAGTGCAAATATATGTACCTTATAAGGAAGTTTCCTTATTAGGTCATTGATTTCATCCATATTTGGAATTTCTCCCATGCGAAACAACAACACTAGCGTAAGATTGATAGTATTTTACGTCAGTTCCAGCTTGTCCCTACCGCCAGCTAGCAGCTTTATTTACGTGTCTCATCAATTTCAAGGTACAGTTTTTCTAAAGCAGCAGTTTAAGTTCCAGAATATTGCAATATATATGCAATATAATTATTTATGCAGTTCATTTAATTGTTCCAGTTTCCAGTTTTTAACGGAGGCAGAAATTTAATAGTTTTCTCGTTTTCTAAATATTATAAGTTTTGAGAATAAATTTTGATAATGAATTTAAACTTTAAATAGGAGAAGGGTGCGTAAAGTCGGCAAAAGTGTCTGTTTGTTTTCATTAGTCAGGGTTGCTGTTAATATATCCTAATAATATAGAGGGTTAGGAAAATTGTGACTTATTTATTTGTGTAGTATTTTACATGTATTTATATGGAGAGTAGCTGATATAATCTGTTTCCTGAATGTTGATTTTTGGTGTAGCTGTTTTAGATTATTATCTTATGTCCGTCTAATCTATACGGACTATTGTTAATTGTTGATTGTTGTTTTAAGAGATTTATTGCTGTTATCCACCATGTCCACGTTCCAGTTGTTTTAATATTACTGTCTGGTGAATAAAAGTTATTATACACTTGCAACTATTTTGTGTTTCAATTCAGAACATCAAACTAAAGACTGAGCTGATACTTGATTACATTACATATAAAAATCCATCCGACTTACACACACACACACACATAAAAGACTTGGCGCCGACATAGAAACTATATTTGTGTGATATGAATATACAGTAGCAGTATTAGTAATTATTTCATGTATTCTGAGCCTTCATATTTCCTGTTAAATTCTTTTGGTTCGTTGTTGGTGTCTGTCTGGTATAATGGTTGGTTTGGTTCGTTAGAAAGGTGGTTCTCACCGGTTTGCGAACACGTTACATTTGGCGTCTTCGACAGGATTTCAACAGTTTCAAGGTAGAATCAAAAGATCCTTTATAAATATATTGTTTATTTCTTATTTTTTGTGTTACGAATTGGTGAGAGGGCAGTGGTATATCAGTAGAGAGATGACAGACAGAACACTTCAGTGGCTTTGAAGTTATACTGGTGCTGGTGGTAGGGACGACTGGAACTCAACCCCTCTCATGAGATTAGAGGGGAGGCAGATAAGGGAGAATGCGGTGAGAAATTAAGGGGAAATATGCAGAATTACTTGAGCAGTTTGATAAATTGAGCGAGGAGTTTAGGGTAGAGCTAGATGGTTCGGACTCTGTGGATATTCTATATCCGCCTTCACAGCCTAGGCAGGTGCAGGGGCGGAGTAATCGCGCACTGGTGGCATCGGGCAACAAGGGGATACACCAGATTAGTAGTACTGATCTTTGGACCCTACTTAGATCAGGGTTGCACTAATGCTGCTGAGGGGTCCACAGAGGGGTTCCAGTAACCCGGGAGAGTACTTGGGCCTGTGCATCAAAGGGGTGAGACTTCGACCGTGCTTCTGCAGGGGCCGGCGGGGCTACGGGGCAGGTACCAGATTTTGTCAGCTGGTGGCAGTGAAATTTACATCAGTGCCGAATTTTGCACCTCCTCCTCATTTTAATGAATATAACCACTTTTACAATTTTTTTTAAAGAAATGTAATTTAATAATGTTTTATATTTTTATATGTTCGGGCGGCAAGTATTCCTCCTACTTGTGTGATCGATACAGGTTCTACTATAATTGTTTTAAACTCTTGGAAATTTCATCAGATTCCTGAGACGAATAGACCTGAATTGAGAGATACAAATCGGTTAAAAATGACCGATGGTAGTATTATACGCTCCCTGGAAAAGGCTGAATTTATTTTTAATATTGGATTTTGATATTTTGTCCGAGTATAAATGTAGATTAGACTTAGAAAAGGGAAATTTTACGTGTGGGAAGCATGTCAATTGAGTCTAATAGCGAAATTGCAGAGCAATCAGATTGCAGAATCCGAGTTGCTGAAAATGTTTTTGTTCCAGCGGATTTTGAAATCGTAATTAAATCTTTTGTAGAGGTCATATATTGATTGTCTTGTTCTCATATAACCTGTAAGTCCTAATATGAGTGAATTAACAGGGTCTCATTGCAGCTCGTACTATATATAGCTAAATCGATAAATGGTTTTGTTCCTCTGAGACTTATTGATATATAAGTAGGCAAGTTTTACAGAAAACAATATACTTGCAGCTGTGTACGAGTATGTAGGTTCTATTTACTCTCATAATGGTGAAATAAAAATTTGTGGGTTTGTTGATGTTCCGTCTGTATCCTGTTCAGTTCCTGGCATGTCTCCTGTGTCGACTTATCCTCCTGTGTCGACTTATCCTGTTTAGTTCCTGTCATGTGTTTCCCATGTCGACTGTATCCTGTTGTCCTCCTGTCATGTATGTATCCTGTTTAGTTCCTGGCATGTCTCTCGTGTCGACCGTATCCTGTTTAGTTCCTGTCATGTGTTTCCCATGTCGACTGTATCCTGTTGTGCTCCTGTCATGTATGTATCCTGTCCAGTTATCGTCATGTCTCTCGTGTTGACTGTATCCTGTTATGTTCCTGTCATGTCTCCTGGGTAGTCAGTATCTTGCTCACCAGTAATTGCAAAATTGGTGTTGGTTGTAGGCCAAGCTTACAATTATCTAGTAACTTTTGGTAAGATAACGATAGGTGGTACGTTTTTATAAATTGTATTTTAAAAATAGAAGTTTAGAATTTAAAATTCAAATGTTTAAGTGTAGTTTATATTATAGAAAAGAAATGTAATGGTTTTAGTAAAAACTTTATCAAAATATGAAAGTATGTAGTAAAAGTCTAGGTACATGTTATATTTGATTTGTCTACTAGTACATTGTACATGTGTACGACTTTTATTTCAAGATCTCGTCTACATAGACGATCCCTGATGAAGAAGATATTTAGTGGACTCTCTAGTAGTGATATGTTATCATGAAACCACTATGGACTTAATGTATGCTTATTACATTTATTGTTCGGAATTGTAAAACTAAATTTAAAACAGGGGAGGGAATAAGAAAGAAAATTGTAGTTTACATGTATATGGGTTGTTAAAATTATTACGGGTAAATGTGTGGATATAATTTAAAGTGGAAACCATTACAAGTTTAAAGCTCACAAAGCGTTGGTTTATTATTGCTATAGTCATAATGTTAGTAACTATGTGTATGTATATTACCTAAATCAGGTAGCGATAGTTACCAGTTACCGTATTTGGTTGTGTATAACCCGCGGTCGGGGCGACCTCTTTTTGTAAGGAGGGGGTAATGTGACGTTTTTGACAGATAGCAGTGGCTTAATTTTTATTGATATTGTCTATATTTTGTTGTACTATTATTTAGCTAATCTGGTAAATACATTATGTATAATGGAGACTTCATGCTTTAACGTAAATACAATTTACATTGTTTTGTCTATATTTCTGCCAACCGTACTTCGTATTATTTTATTAAAGCAGTAAATGTATGTATATTATTTCATTATTACCTATTCATGGTTTGATCGTTTTAATATTGTATGTTCCAGAATGACAGAAAACGTGTGTTTTCTTATCGGCAGCTTTTGATTAATTTTACGTTACTTTCACTTTCGCTTTTACCGGAAGTCACCAGTATTATTATAAATATAGTGACAATAGAAATCGTATAATTTGTAGACTGTTCGGGACATGTTTTAGTTATATTTTTGTATGTTTTTCAAAATAGAGATACATGTTAGAGTATTTTATGTAAGGTTTATGTAGAAGAGAGTTTTATTCTGATTATTGTAATAAGTTCTTATGAACTATTTTTGCACCGACGTTGCGCATCTTTTCACAGTAATCGGGCTGTAATGACGTCATTTGATCAGACGTTTAGTGCAAAGATATGTACCTTATAAGGAAGTTTCCTTATTAGGCATTGATTTCATCCATATTTGGAATTTCTCCCACGCGAAACAACAACACTAGCGTAAGATTGATAGTATTTTACGTCAGTTCCAGCTTGTCTCTACCGCCGGCTAGCAGCTTTATTTACGTGTCTCATAAATTTCAAGGTACAGTTTTTCTAAAGCAGCAGTTTAAGTTCCAGAATTTTGCAATATATATGCAATATAATTATTTATGCAGTTCATTTAATTGTTCCAGTTTCCAGTTTTTAACGGAGGCAGAAATTTAATAGTTTTCTCATTTTCTAAATATTATAATTTTTGAGAATAAATTTTGATAATGAATTTAAACTTTAAATAGGAGAAGGGTGCGTAAAGTCGGCAAAAGTGTCTGTTTGTTTTCATTAGTCAGGGTTGCTGTTAATATATCCTAATGATATAGAGGGTTAGGAAAATTGTGACTTATTTATTTGTGTAGTATTTTACATGTATTTATATGGAGAGTTGCTGATATAATCTGTTTCCTGAATGTTGATTTTTGGTGTAGCTGTTTTAGATTATTATCTTATGTCCGTCTAATCTATACGGACTATTGTTAATTGTTGATTGTTGTTTTAAAAGATTTATTGCTGTTATTCCATCATGTCCACGTTCCAGTTGTTTTTAATATTATTGTCTGGTGAATAAAAGTTATTATACACTTGCAACTATTGTGTGTTTCCATTCAGAACATCAAACTAAAGACTGAGCTGATACTTGATTACATTACATATAAAAATCCATCCGACTTACACACACACACACACACACAAAAGACTTGGCGCCGACATAGAAACTATATTTGTGTGATATGCAATATACAGTAGCAGTATTAGTAATTATTTCATGTATTCTGAGCCTTCATATTTCCTGTTAAATTCTTTTGGTTCGTTGTTGGTGTCTGTCTGGTATAATGGTTGGTTTGGTTGGTTAGAAAGGTGGTCCTCAACGGTTTGCGAACACGTTACAGTACTATTACCGAAGAAGGATATCTTTGATCCGAAATATCTAATATTTGTTCATTTTATATTTACTTTATGGCGATGTTGTACCCTTTTTGCCTATATATATATATAGATAGATTCTACCACTGCATCGAGTGTAATACGATATTTATCCACTCGAGACAGTTAAATTTTCACATTTAAAACGCGAGGCTTGCCCGAGCGTTTTAAATATTTAAAATTTAACTGTCGAGATTTGGTGGTAGAATCTGTTTCTCTAATGATTTTCTAACATTATGCAGGCAAACTTATACCTTCTTTTCCAATGATCTGCAAAAAAATGTGTTCTTTCTATGTGACGTCATCAGTCATGGTCGCCTTTTGTCATGCCGTCACAATAGGAATTTCAGAGGAAAGCAAGAAAATTCGACGTCATAATCGGATTTTAACCAATGAAGTACTGAGATCAAACGAACCACACGTTGATTAAATTTTTTTTATACAATGGGTACAGAAAGGGATAAATTGACGAAGAATTAGAGAAATATATATATAGAGTCTATAAGAATCTACCAACCAGTAAACTTAATAGGTATTGGATCATCTATTTATCGGTATTGTTACACAATCTTTCAGACTCATATATATATATATATATACATGATTATGGAAACTTTCAACTCTATATCCTAACTTCCAAATAATTGGTAATTGATAAGATTCCAACACAAAGGCTATGAAATTACTGCTACTCATTGATATGCTAAAATTTTATATAATTTCTGTAGTTCAAGCCCAATCTGGAAGGAAATAGAGGATCAGATCTACTTTTCTACTTTTACTAATTTTCTAGGTTATTTATACAAATTATTATGTCTGGTATTTCTCAATCATAAGTAATTAATCCGATGGACAAAATATAAACAAGCTTTATTATTGAAGGGCCTAGCTGTTCAACTGGTCTAGCGCGTCGGGCATTGTTCAAGGTGCAACGATATCTCAGTACCGAATCCCGGCCTGTGAAGAACACACAACTGTGGTTTCGCAATCAGATCTTCCACTGTTGGGCTGCTGATTTAGCTAATCTGTAAATATTCTATCTTCATCCCTTATATATCGTTTACGTTGTTACGACGTTTGATAAATACCCGGCCACCGAAAGCTTTATTTTTTTCGAGCACAGGTGGTCTAGAGGTCTAATGCATAAGGCTTACATTTTTGTAGTGCAAGGCGAGCTGGTGCCACGATATATCAGTACCATCGGTTCAAATCCCGGCAAGGAAAAATCCCCAAATAAATTTGCTACAGGAAATGTACAGATCTAACAAGGTGCACGGTGATTTGATGCAACGATCTCTGAGTAGCATGAGTTTGAATCCTGTCAAGGGAAGAACACAATATTTTGTTCCTCAATCAGATCTTACATTGTTGGGCTGTAATTTCGACGAATTAAATATACGGAATGTGTATCCAGACATGTATCACCTTCACAGGGGATCTAATAGATAACATATGTCGTAGAGTTGTCACCAGTTAAGATGTTCTTATAATATACGATAGATAATTTAGCTAATCTGTAAAAATTCTATCTTCATACTTAATATATCATGTATTGTGTTTCGACGTTAGATAAATACTAACTAGGAAAGGTTAAACCCGGCCACAAAAGCTTTATTTTTCTAAAGCATATGTGATCTAGTGGTCTTACGCGTAGGGCACAGTACACGGCGAGTTGGTGACACGATATATCAGTATCATGAGATCGATACCTGGCTTCTGCAAATGAACAGATCTAACATTGATGGGCTAATATTTAGACGAATTATATATACAGAATGTGTATTCAACCTTTTGTTACCATCACAGGTGATCTCATGGATAAAATATATCGCCGACTTGGCACTGGTTCATACGTATGTTTTGAGTCTTGTATCATCAGCACAGGTGAGTTGACGGATAACATATGTTGTAGAGGTGTCACTGGTTCAGAATAAGTCATATTATAATTATTTTTGTGACTTCATCCCACATTAACTTGAAAGATCGTCTACGATGGATAATTCCGTTTATCTATGCAATTTCCATCTTTATCCCTTATATGGTATGTACTATGTTAAGACGTTAAATAAAAACTGACAGTTAAACCTTACAACAGAAAACTTCATTATTGTAAAGCCTAGGTGTTCAAGTACTCTAGCGCGTCGGACATAGTGCAAGTCGATTTCGTGTAACGATATCCCAGCAGTATGAGTTCTAATTCCAGCCAGGGAGGAACAACACATTTGCTTTCACAAATTTAAAGATCTTACATTGTTGGACTGATATTTCTAAGAATTAAATATACAGCATCTTTATTCATTCTTGACTCACCATTACAGGTGATTCAATAGATACAATCTGTCGCTGAGTTGTCACCAGCTCAAATATACTTAAAATATAAGTATTTATTTGACTGCATCTTACATTAACTTGTTAAATCCTTTACGATAGATAATGTTGCTGTTCTGTAAAAACAATCCATCGTCATGCCTTAAATTATAATTACTGTGATACGACGTTAGAAAATACTGACGAAGTAAGGTTACACCAGACCGCCGAAAGCTTAATTATTGTAAAGCCTAGATGGTCTAGTGGTCTTATGCGTCGGGAATTGTGCAAATGGAGTTGGTGCCACAATATCTCAGTACCATTAGTTTGAATCCCAGCCAAGGAAGAACAAAACATGTGCTTCCTTAAATTTACAGATATAATATCATCGGTCAGATATTTAGGTGAAGTATATTTACATAATGTCTTCAGCCTTGTGTCACCGTTAAAGGTTACCTGATGGATAAAATCTGTCGTAGATTTGTCTCTGGTTCAGGCGTAATAATAATATAAATATTTCTGTGACAGCATCCTATATTATTTGTAAATTTCCTTACGATAAATATTTCAGCTGATCTTTAAAAAAATCCATTTTCGTGACTTATTTATCATGTACTGTGTTTCAATGCTAGATAAAAAAATGACGAGGAAAAGTAATACCCGGCCCCGTAAGCTTTATCATGGAATAGCTTAGGTTTGCGAATGGTCTTGCACTTCCAGCTTATTGTAAGTTGGTGCCACGATTTCTCAGCACCATGAGTGCGAATACCAACCAGCAAAGAACAAACACATTTCAGCCTTGAATTGATATACATAGATAGATAGATAGATATAGTAATGTCATTTTCTATTGTTTATTGAATTAAACTATAGATATATTTTCCAGATATTCACTCTATTTACTTTACATATCATCACAACATGTAAAATCTTCGAATTTGGGGAAGCACATGTGTGCTCTTCCCCCACCGGGATTCGAACGCATGCTTGGATATGTATTGATACAATGTATAGTATTCTAAAGTAAACCATACAACATTATTATATCGTTTGTCTAAATTGTCATGATTATCATTTCAGGTTTTTCTTTTTCTCGAGAATATTAATGCCTTTTAATTGAAGAATACATTTTAGATACATTTTCAAGTTATATGTTAATATATTATGAATTCGTAAAGTGTTATAGGCGTATTCTGGAACTAATTCAATACCTAAGTGTAAATAGATTTCATTAAGAACATAACTTTACTGTGCTTAGAAAATTGTCATATTTGTGTTTTCCTGACAGCATTTTGTTATTATTTATGTGCATATTTGAATGGATTCGTATTTATTTAAGCTTGTTGGAAATTAATTTCTAAAAATGTAATATAACTTTAGCATAAGCATAATGTTAGTATTGTCATTTTGACCTAGGTGACAATTTAAATTAGATTATTTGTTTGTAATCTTCTTTCGGTATATAATATATTGCGCACAAAAATCAATTGAATTTCTTTAACTCCATTTTCAATTTTCAAAATATATATAATAGAGTTACATCGGGTAGTTCAGTTCATTCTTGTCTAAATGTACAGATCAAGACTGAGTGGATACAGGTCGAATCTGGTCGAACATCTGTCGAGACCATGTTTAGACTATATCAAGATTGTCAAGTACTCAATCACTCTTATTAAGTGAAATCGATCTAAATCCATTAAAGTTACATTTGTAGGTATAGTTGTTTAGTACTGTTGATATTATCGTAATCTTGTCAACTTAAATATGTATGTTTAGACTCTGCTCATTTTGTAGTGTATGCTAATTCAAACCGGAAGAAGAACAATGTCAACATCTTACAAAAAAGTTTTATGATTGATAATTTTAAACTGAACGCAATATTTTTCTAAAATAATACCATACGTTTCTTTAAATGTGCTAATCCATTAAAAATACGAAGAATCATGTGGTACAACTGTACCAATAAAATACACGATTTCAATATATTTATGCCGCATTCATATTACTTCAAAAAACCAAATAGAATATGATTTTATCGTCGTGAGATACTCTGAACTTGAGAGTCGTATTCTAATCAAAGCTTGACAATAAACGGTTCCATAAGAATTGTATGCACAGTTTCGTACACTTTATATATTGCCAAGGTCTATAATACGACATGCGGTATGACGAACGCTTTGTGATAATACAACTGCAATCCTTGATGAGGAAATAACCGTTAAACTGCGCAAATAGGATCAGTACTTGTGTACTGCCACTTACATACGGATAATATCTTTTCAAATTATGTGTTATAAATCATAGAAAATGCTCTAAATTGATAAATGTCTTTCCTCATAAATGGCTTTCATTATTTGTCCAAAATTTATCATAACATTGGTCCTCTGCTGTTGAATATGACGTTTTCTTACTTTGTATTTGATTTATATATGTTTTATTTTAACTATAGTAACAATGATGACATTACATGTTCAAATGTTATATGGTAAAGGACCTATGCGTCTTACCTTTGCCATTTGTTATTTGAAATAGAATCTAAAAACAAACTTTTTTGAATAGGGTTTAGAATATTCATTTTGTTTATGAAAACAGGGATTATTGTAATACCTTAGAACAAATATAACTGTCTTGCTGTTTGGTTTATAACATCCATCAGTACAAATGTTCCATCCGTTTTTAACAGATCCGTGTCGACTCCGTTTGGCACAAAAATATTGTATGGTTGTAGTTATTCTACCAATAAAAAACAACATACACTGCCAAACGTGATTCAAAGAACACATTGATTGAGTAGTATCTATAAATTAATAAATCTGACAAAGAAATCCAACATACACTGTCACAAGTCAACTTGCCACACACAATAATAAGTACACAAATCAATTAAAGCATTTAAACAACCAAATGACATATTAAGAAGTATAGTATGGATATCTTGGCAAAATATAACGTATGTATTAAGCAACTAGTTTAGATACTATGTAAGATGAAAGGCAACAACCTAGGGCCCGGCCATATAGAAACACATATAAACGTACTTTGTATAACAACATATTTCCTCCGCATATGTGTAAATATCAATTATGTTTGATAATGAAGGTATTAATAAAGAATGAAGGGAAGGACTGGTAATACTTGTAGACGACAGACCTTTTGACTTTTAATGTAAAATAAAAACAAAAATGAATGAATGAGTTCAGTAATAAAGGACATACATATTTCCTGTTTCTCATAAAATGAGGCACCTGATTTTGTTATATATCCGACGTGCAGGTAACTAGTACAGCATAGGGTGTGAGTAATGGTATATTGACCCCCTAAATCTTTAAACGTGAAACACTCCACTTTAAAAAAAAAAAGGAAGGGCAATACCAGTTGATGTGCCTCTTAAAAAAAAACATTGCACAAAATGGTTTAAAATTGAGATTATTATAAAGCGCACACCAAACCAATTATCTCAGGAATGAATACGTCAAATTTTTAAACATGAAGTATAGCTTAATTAAAAAAGAATAACCGTAAGAGCATAGTTTGATTATACAAAATAAATTTGGTTAGAATCTTAATAAAGTGCAATTCGGTAGTTTATTTCGTTTTCATTATCATGATATGTAATGAATTGATTATCCTTTTATCATACATAGTAGTGTAAGGATCTTTTTGTTAATGAAGTCACGATAAGTAATTTCCCTTTTGGTTTGCGGAATACAGTGAAATATTGTTGCAAAAGTACTCGTCTTGTTAGTTATTGAGTTTTTGGTTACCTTATGCAATTGTATATTCAAATGTTTTTTTTCCTTGAGAATATCTATTTAAGTTAAATGACAACACTGCAGTGTTTCTTTTATTGTCTTATTTCCTTTTGAATACACAAGTTATGGCTTTACATGTTATTCTTTTTGATTAGATCCGCTATTTTACGTTCGGATTATTTATTGAGTTTTTGGTTGCCTTATGCAATTGTATAATCTAATGTTTTTTCCCCTTGAGAATAGCTACCTTAGTAAAATGACAACACTGCAGTTTTTCGTTTGGTGTCTTATTACCTTTTCATTGCACGGGTTATGGTTTTACATGTTGTTCTATTTGATTAGATCTGATCTTTCACGTTCAGATTAGTTTTATTTTGTAAAAGATTTGTATCGCAACCATCTCTGTAGAAACATTAATACCTTGTGCGCTATAAATTATATATATTTCTATTTTTTTTATTTTTTGAACGTGTTCTCAAAATACCATTCATACCAAATTAATCTTATTGCTCTCATTCCTAAGCGTAGAATAACATTACCTCTGATAAAGGCAATCAATAACATTGTTAGGTAATAATGCTAACTCAACTTCAGGTGGAATGAAAAAAGTGCCATCTGCAGTTCTATATTGTTCAATCTGAAATTAAAAAAAAAATAGTTAAAGTAGTAGACAACGATTCGAAGAAAACGATGTTCCATGTATTAATAATCCAACTGTACAACCTATCATCTTTGTACAACCATGTCGTTATCAGTTTATTTTCGATCTATCCGTTATTATCATCTATTTCATTGTTTCATACAAGTATTTGATACCACAGCATTATTGTTCTTATCTTAACATCACGTACTGTTTTATCTGATATAAAACAAATGTTAAACAGAAATGATAGCTTTCTATAATGTAGTATGGTCATAGATCAAGTGAAATATATTCCAAAGTCATATGAAACGAGTCGCTGGTGAAAAATGGTCCTTATCCAATTCTTGAACGATTTCATGATTTTTTACGTTAAGATATTGTATAATCGTTCATTAATTACCGTGTTTTGAAGCCGAGGTTTTCCGATTTTCACCCCATAGTAAACAATCAACAAAAAACATGAATATTGAGCACGTGTTTAACATATACAACCATTATTTTGTTTACTTTATTGACATATTCATACGTATTGGAATGACCGGATTTTTACGAGAAGAGTCACGCTAAGGTCACTTGAATATACGGAAAATATGTCGGCGAATTTCTTCCTGGAAACAAGCAATTAACATCAAGTAAACCTCTTCTGAATATGGACAAATTAAAAAGTTTTCTTTAGAAAAAGTATATCTACATCAGTTTTATAATAAAAACTATTCATTTAGTTATAAAAATCATATGCATCATTTTTTTTTAATTTGAGGTTTCATATGTCTTTAATTAAATGTTAAATTAGTTTCGATGTGTACATGAACACTTTTGTGTCAAAAAAACTACAATATACTCATGTGGATAACAAAATTGACTAGTTCTGTATAAAATGCTTCCCTGCCTTATTATACAAAGTTATTGTAATAATATCATCAAGCGATATGATAATTAATGCAATCAATTCTTTTTCATACTGAAATCTAAAATCTTCCATATATTAAGCTTTACAATTGATGTATGATGAAATACGTATCCTATCACTATTCCCTAGTTAGCATTGTGCTATCACTCTGATGAGGTTGCAGCTGTTAAAAAGCTCTGTTTATAAAACTGGTGTATTGAAATGATCCATTTGACGATTGGCAATATGGAATGTATATTGACGCCTCTTGGTGCGGGAACTTCTCGCTGCATTGAAGACCTGTTGGTGACCTTCTGCTGTTGTCTGCTCGATGGCCGGGTTGTTGTCTCTTTGACACATTCCCCATTTCCATTCTCAATGTTATTCATTATTTCAAAGTGAATAATTGAATAAAAACTTCATCAAACTTAGGTTATAGCACATTGATATATGTTTATGTCTTCTAATGTTGCATGGTTGCGATCATGGCACTGAATTAACTTAAACTTTGTCATGCTGCTGGTGTCAATGTCGCACCAATAATTAGTTAAAGAATATGATGCATTCGATTTCTTTTGTTTTGCGGTCTAAGATCAGAAAATGTTAGATTGTAATTTTTTGATTGAGTATGTAGTCTTTTTTTGTCTTTTTTTGACTCCTGACATTTTGAATATGTTTGTTTAGTAAATCATGCATATCCTGTATCATTCCTGTTTATTTAAATGCCTCCTGGTTTTGTTTTGCAGCGTTAATGTATTTTTAATGCATTTTGTTTTAGATTTTAACACATATAAACTAGTGTTGCCTGTGCAAAATTAAATAAGTTAACGTAAAAAATAGCAACTGCCCTTTTTTCTAAATACTAAATTATTTATCATGGTTCGCATGTTTGTTTTTATACTGAAGAATAACAATGACTATCATAAGAGTGATAAGTACGTGTTTATATCAACGGTTTTAGTAGGAATGAGTACAAGCGTATTGGAGTACTCCCTTGGAAGGCAGATATCTCAGGTAGGGTTTCAGTATTCGAATACTCGATTGTTTTTTTTTAAATTTTGAAATATTTCTCTTTACATTTCTCCTATCTTTTGTTCCCTTTGCAACATAATTCGTAATACTAATAAACAAAAATATTTTCTCAACGTAAATAAGTTTATCCTGAGACTTCTAGATGTTATAAATTAGTCACAGGTTAATTTTAATCGCAAAACGTGTTTTAGCAGTACCAGTATAGGGCTTTCCTTTCGAGAGATTTTTTTTGTGTGCAGGATTTGCTTTAACATAACTTAGAAGAAAAACAACTTTCATATCTGAAACAAAAAAAAATTCAACGTGCCCTGCAGTGAACGCGATGCCACTGAATCAAGGACATTGCAACAATGTTTGTATATGGGTTAACTCTTTTTATGAACAACTAACTCACAGGCTGTTAACCGTTTTGGATTTGTTAAATGTGATAGGTATGAGACCAGTACTTAATTTGATCAAGGTTTATTTAAAACTTGTTTTTATTCAATTTATAATTAAATAAAGTTTTGAAGTTAACTTTAGTTAATTTGGAGTCCTTTTAAAACTATTTATCCAAATGAACAGGAAAAATAGATATTCTATCAAGTCAGACTTTATAAATATATTGATGGTTTTATTGGCATATTTGTGATTTGGTTCATGATCCCAGAAACCAACAATTGCGATTATGAATAGGTATTTTCTTTTAAAACAAACGTATTTTATTCAATGTTCAGAAGGAATAGCGATAAACTTAACATAGACGTTATATTTAGTAGTTCCTCAACAGTACGTTTGTTTTTTGTTAAGGTGTCAATCGATGCCATCATAATTATTTTACATAGGTTGATGAAAGGTACTACATGTATTCAAATACCATATCCCAACAAAATTTTTTTTTTCACTAAACGTTACCCGAGTACTTGAGTTATATTCCGTATCATGACCAGTACTCGAGTAATACATTTAAGATCTTTGGTATTCTTAGCTTATAGTTATTGCAGTCAATGATGGTTAAATAATTGTATATTCTAATACATGTCTAATACAGTATATCTTACAGTTCTTATGCAATAAACGTCCTTTTTTGGTATAAATTCTCCTTTGCCTAAGTCTTTATTGCTTGTCAACTCTATTTGGGCTGAGTCTATATTATCTTCCTGAAAAAATCACATATAACTTGTATATTTAGCATGATTTCATGTATCAGTATAACTGCAAAAGAGACCTGAACAAACACTTGAATTACACATTTGTATTTAAACTATCTACATTAAAACGTATCATTATTGTTCAGTAATGGTTAAGTAATTGTAAACTAAACAAACATTTTGTAATGCTTGGTATATATTATGTAGAAACACTATATATTTTGGAACATTTGCAATTTGACACGAACCCTCAATGTGAGTTCTAGCATGTTGGTATATCTTGGAGTTTAAGTCTTCAGAAACTATCTGTTGTATGTCATTACGGTTTAATTATTGGAATTCTTTATTTAAAATTAATAACTTACATAAAGAAGATACGTGCTTGAACAGAGTCATATTATATCAAAAAGAAAAAAAGCTGATTGTAATGTATTTTGGTTTTGAAACTCATGTTAACAAGTTTATTCTTTAGTTTTCTATGTTGTGTCGTGTGTACTATTGTTTTTCTGTTTGTCTTTTTTATTTTTAGCCACGGCGTTGTCAGTTTGTTTTAGATTTATGAGTTTGACTGTCCCTTTGGTATCTTTCGTCCCTCTTTTAACAAGGGAAGTAGGTGTAACTGAGATGATTGTGAATGCAAATTCAACACGAAATGTTCACTGATATATTGATAATATCATAAACATATCGTTTTCTTTATTTCCCAAAAATTGCGTTAAACTTGATAACTTACCGTGTGGCAATTTTAATGTCAATGCGTAGGTATACCTGATGTTGATATTAAGAGAGAAATGATTGGTGCATCCAGAAAACCAATATATCCAGGTGTTTGAATGTATATGTATTGATAGATCTATTTGTGTGTGGTAGAGTATTGTTTTTATTTCCCCAGTTTTCAATTTTTGCCATGTTTTGCTTGTTCTTAATGAACTGAAAGTTTAAACATATAGCTTGACAATATACAATGTACATCTGTCTTATCTTATTGATTTCTCACTTACTTGTTTAATGAACTTAAATAGCTCCCATTTGTGTGTACCTTCACTACTAGCAGAAATACAGTTTGTATATACAAAATAAGACAAAGAAACAAGGAATACACCTGCTAGGATTAATTTGTTTTTGATCTTCATGCTCCTGAAATTTGAAAAAAAACAACCAATTTAATGTTGTGTTGCTATGCTTATGTCTTTAGTTACCAATGTAAAATTGAGTATAGAAATGGGGAATATATCTAAACAACAGCACTATGATTAAAAGTGAGAAAACTCTAACGTAAGGCTATGCCTGTGTATATGTAGTATATACAAATTGATTCAATATTCTAGGTTATCTCTTTTATATCGTAATTTTTGTAATTAAGGTTTGCAGCTCACAATGAAGTTATTAAAATAATGAGTTCCCATTCCAAGGACTCTAAGCGAGTTGGTTGACGTTATGGAATTACTTTTGTACACTTATACACAATCTTGTGAAAGGAATGTTTCCAATGACTATAACTTTCCTTTGGTGAAAATGCATGTAAATGTATTTGCTGAAACATATTTGCAGCCGTCTTGTCTAATGAAATTGGTAAAGGACTAGGTTCAGTAAGACCTCTTTTAGCCGCGAAATATAGCAGTTTTACCAAATCGTTAACATGAAAACTATTACGTTTTTATTGGAAAGAAGAATGCTTCTGCTACATAACATTGGGCTGTTTTTGACAATACAATGCACATATATCGGGTACTAGCATCATTAATCATGCTAAATTACTGAAATCTTCACAATTTTAGCATTTTTGTTAAATTTTAGACGGTTTTCGTCTTAAATGAAAGTGGCCGCATTTGTGTTCATTCTTAATACTGAAATTTTTTTTTTTTTTTTTATGATAATACATAACAGATATACAGATGGGTGCAGTTCTAACCTGTAGAGCAAGTTAACTTGATAACCAGTCATTTGGACTGGTCAAAGATAACCAATGACCGGATTTAGGACTGCTTTGACCAGTCCTAGGACCAAAATCTAGTTAACTTGAAAAGCGGACTTGGTCCTAGGACTGTTTGTATGTCTGCCAAAAAGTTAACTTGGAAACAGGTCCGCTATGGATATAAGTTAACTTCAAACCAGTCCTGTCATAAGTTAACACAAGTTAACTTAGAAACCAGTCCTGTCGTAAAGTTAACATAAGTTAACTTCGAAACCAGTCCTGCCACAAAGTTAACATAAGTTAACTTTTGCTTTGACAAATCCGATCAAAACCAGATCTGTTCCCAAGTTTACTTTTGACTGGTCTGCTCAACACTAAGTTAACTTGTAGTCAGAACCGGTCTACATCGACTTTAAAAATAAATTAATTAAATATCTTTGTTTTGTAGTATAAACATCGAAAAATAAAGTAAAATTAATACTTTCGTTATATCAACAGGAATAAATACAAATATTTGAAAATAAAGTACGCATAAAACGTTGCTTGTTATACACTAATTAAATTATTTATCTGTGATCTGCCAATGTATAAAAATAAAAAACGACGTATATTAGATGTTTGTTATACGTCCTTGATCTATGTACTAGCCACAATCAGCAATAATTACATTTTAATTTCAGGAAAGAAATTATTATACAAAATGAAAGCATCATTAAAACACATGACTACAAAACTTTATCTTTTGTACAATCTATATACCATGTATACCCGCATAGTAAATCAGTCATATTTTTTATGCCAGGATTCAATGCATAATATAATGGACAGCTAAAGGGCACTGAACATATATTCCAATAACTAATATATTCAACCATATTTGTACTTTATATTATGTATATCTATGCAACGACGTATATTAGATGTTTGTAATACGTCCTTGATCTATGTACTAGCCACAATCAGCAATAATTACATTTTAATTTCAGGAGAGAAATTATTATACAAAATGAAAGCATCATTAAAACACATTACTACAAAACTTTATCTGCACAAATTAAAAATCACAGCATGTCCTTCTTTTGTACAATCTATATACCATATATACCCGCATGGTAAATCAGTCATATTTTTTATGCCAGGATTCAATGTATAATACAATGGACAGCTATATTGCAATACAATAACAACATGAACGTCAAATTTTTGTTCGCATAAATTTAGAGTGCCAGCATGTCCTCCTTTTATTCAAAATAATGATACGTACCAACATTTCAGTAGTTTTGACACCTCATGTTTACTTGTACAACAAAATGATTTGACCGCATTGACCAAAACTGACCATATGTGCACTTTAATTTGTTAATCTATATACCATGTATACCCGCATAGTAATCAGCCATATTTTTGTGTAAGAATTCAATGTACAACACAATGGACAGCAATATTGCAATACAATAACATCAAATTTTTGTGCGCATAAATTTAGGGTGCCAGCATGTCCTCCTTTTATTCAAAATATTGATACGTAACAAAATTTCAGTAGTTTTGATACCTCATGCTGACTTGTACAAAAAAATGATTTGACCAAAACTGACTAAAACTGACCATAAGTGACTTAAATTTGTAAAACTATATACCCGCATAGTAAATAAGCCATATGTTTTATGTCTGGATTCAATGTATATTACAATGGACAGTAATATTGAAATATAATAACAACACATTTTTGTTCGCATAAATTAAGGGTGCCAGCATGTCCTCCTTTTATTCAAAATATTGATAAGTACCAAAATTTCAATAGTTTTGACACCTCATGTTGACTTGTACATCAAAATGATTTTACCGCATTGACCAAAACTGACCATATGTGCACTTTAATTTGTTAGTAAATATACCATGTATACCCGCATAGTAATTAGCCATATTTTTGTGTTAGGATGCAATGTACAATACAATGCACAGCAATATTGCAATACAATAACAACAAAGGAGTAGGTCCGGTAAGGGCCGATTTTGGCCCCAAATTTCAGTTTCATCTAACGAGATATTTAGAACCCTTTTTAAACACTTAAATGTCTATTTCAATTGATTCGATTAGTTTATGTTAAATATTTTAACTGATTCAGTCATTAAAAACGCTCCGATTGAAGCTTAAATATGAAAAATCTATCAAATATGCCAAAAACGTCACTTTTCAGATGGTTTTCGTCAAAAATGAAAGTGGCCGCATCCGTGTTCATCCTCAACCTTTATATATGTTATGTATTATCATCAAATACAACTTACATTTCAATATTATGAATGAACACGAATGCGGCCACTTTCATTTAAGACGGAAACCGTCTAAAATTTAACTAAAATGCTATAATTGTGAAGATTTCAGTAATTTAGCATGACTTTATGATGCTAGTACACATATATATGTGCATTGTATTGTCAAAAACAGCACATATTTATGTAGCAAAAGCATTCTACTTTCCAAAAAATAGCTAAAAGATTACATTTTCACAATTTTGCAAAACTGCTTAATTTTGGGGCCAAATAGGGGTCTTACTGAACCTACTCCTTTTTGTGCGCATAAATTTATGGTGCCAGCATGTCCTCCTTTTATTCAAAATATTGATACGTAACAAAAGTTCAGTAGTTTTGATACCTCATGCTGACTTGTACAACAAAATGATTTGACCTCATTGACCAAAACTGACCAGAAGTGCACTTTAATTTGTAAATCTATATACCCGCATAGTTAATAAGCCATATTTTTTATGCCAGGATTCAATGTATAATATAATGGACAGCTAACGGGCAGTGAACATATATCCCAATACCTAATATATTCAACCCTATTTGCACTTTATATTATGTATATCTATGCAACGACGTATATTAGATGTGTGTAATACGTCCTTGATCTATGTATGTACTAGCCACACTTTGAAGTTGAGGATGAACTTGGATGCGGCAACTTTTATTATTGACAAGAAACAAGAAATAGCTGTTTAGGTGTTTACAGTTTAAATTTTCAGAGGGATATGTTGTTCATTTCTTCACATGACCCTTCAAGATTCTCATTTTGGATTATTATTTGCAATGATTGAAATCTTTTGGTGTCATTGTGCATACAATATTGGATTTTTTTTGTTTGAATTCACTTCTTAGATTTTTTATAGCAATATTGCTTCTTAAAATGTGATGTGTTTTTTTTCAAGATTTTATTGTCATGAAGGACATCAAGGAGGAAATAATGCATTCAAACTGTTTTGTGGGGCTTACATATGATGTTGTACATGTAAAATTCGAAAATAATTTTGGAGTATACCTTGCTGTGTTTTTTCTTTGAAATCTATTATAATATTAGTGGGACTTTTGTGCATAAAATGCTGTGTTCACTCAATGAAATTCAAATTTTTATACGATGGGATTTAGTTATGTTAAAGATTAAAAAATTTCAAAACTGGAATTCAAGTAGGAGATATAGTGTGAGTTCATCCAACATGTTTCTGTGGCTTAAAATGTGATTTTAAAATCATTCATTATTAATTTTGGGATCTATTACAAACTTAAAATGATTTACCATTTAAATGGGATCTTGGAAATGAAATAAAATGTTGAATTAATGCAGTGGATATAGTCTAACCTAGTGATAAAGTGAAAAATGAAAGTAAAATATTCTAAAATATTCCTAAGTTAACGTGAGGAAATGTTTTAAGTGAATGTGAAATTGGAAATAGTCATTATAAAATTCTGGATCAAATATTGTTTTGTTTGATTTGGAAATTTATCATACGATATGAAATGAAATGTTTACTGTGGATATAGTAAAATCTAGTGAAGTAGTGAAAAATGAATAAAATTGGGAATTATTTTAAATCTTTGGAATTCTGGATGAGATGTCAAATATTAGTGTAAAAAAAATAAATGAAATGTTTATTCAAATATGATTTTGATGTTTCATAACGTGAGTGAAATATTACGACTGGATTATTTAGGGTATAAACACTGCTAGTAGTGGCTATGCAAACATTAAGATGAAATGTAGTGCATTTTAGGCCATGCAATTTTAAATAAACTGCAAGAAAATAACATATGATATAGTCATTCATGTTTGGCTTGACCACTCCTAATATTTTGAATGACAGTAAAATAAAATTCTCTCAATGGAATAATCCTAGGTAAGAAAAAGTTCAGGAAAAAAGCATGCTGAAACATTAGGTTAGGTGAATAAAAATCTTTACAGGTAGCATCAAGGTAGATTTAAATTTAACAATACCAACTGGTCAATTTAAATGTCCCTATTGTGTTGTCAACTTTAAAAACAGGTTGAACTATAGGTAAAGTTTTACAGTAAAACCTATAAGCAACTCACTGTAATAATTTTATCAATAAACTGTTCTTTTATTTCTCTATAATGTAATGATGATCATATATTGGAAAACGTTTCTTATTTTACTAACGTTGTTCAATTTCATAATTGGCCATATCCAGGAGAAGATGTGGAATATTTAAAAATGGAGGTCATTAAATAGTATATATGTAACACCCAGAAACGTGTCCTTTCCCCCAAACGTGTCCGATTGCACCAGACGTGTCCACATCGACGTCACTGAACTGAAAAACATGTATAATTGTAAAAGGGCTTTAATGCTTGTCATTGATAAAAACGCTCAAACTTGTCCATCTTTTAATAAACAACAAAAAGTGTACATTCCCCCAAACGTATCCATATTAAGTTTCTTTTTTTTTTCTTTAATAATAACGATCATTCGTGTCCATATTATAAAAACGTGTGATAATTGGCTATGGCTTTTTTTATTTACGTATACTCATTTTACTTGTTCATTAAAAAATAAAAAAAAAATAGTCCACGTTAGGTCTTTTTTAAACAAACAGTAAAACCTTGGTTAAAGTGAGGCGTCCGTTCGGCTATGTTGAAAGTAAATGTAGCCAGCCATATTGAGTTGAGTTTTAAATATTAAAGGAGCACTAGCTACGATATATATAAAAAAATAAAGTATGATTTTTTTTAGATCAATCATTAATCAAATTGGAATAATCAAATAATAATTTGCTTTTAGCAATCAATTTCCTTTAATTTTGTTGAAATAAGCGATTAAACATAATTTTTGACTGATTCACTTGCAAGTGAAAACGTCATCATCATTCTAACCGGTATTCATGTGAACTTCAAGTTAACCCCTAGCTAGAGATTGACAACGCATGCATTGTACGTGTACTGGTTATTTAAAGAAAAAGAATGTCAACAATGAAAGTGAAACTACGGTAAATCATTTGATTACTAATTTGATGCACATAAAATCATTCGTATATGGTTAAAAACAATGAGAAACATCTATTTTTAATCTATAAAATCAAACCAAACAGACCTATAAAAATCCAATTGCACGTGTTGGTTTAATCTATTCGTATCTTTATTTTTGTTTACATCGCTTATATGGTCATCTGAGGTCAAATCGATAGTTAATTAGATGGCGTCTGGACTAAAATTCACACGAAACGAACCTATATATTATCTACCCAATGCTCTGTAAACTGTTTATTTTAGACTTTTGATAGTTTGGATAAATGTTTTACCTTGTTATAAACCAAATATGAGAATTTGAGTCAAATCGGTAACAATGAATTTGACAGCTAGTGCCCCTTTAAATCAGATGCCTCGTGTAGGGAGGAATTCAATTTCTCTGCGCATTAAACCTTTATAGTATTTCAATCTTTGACGGTGCCAAAAGTTGTATTTTTGAAGGCAACATCTTGTTCTCAAATTTCTACACATTTTTTTAAAAACAGCATCGTGTTACATTAAGGAGATTGAAGCAGCTTTTTACTGAAAGAAAAAAAATAAAAGAATGGTCTTTACTCGCTCTCATATCTTTTACCTGAAAATCCCAACTAGTGTTAAATCCTGATATAACCGTAACTATTTAGGCCAAATCAAATATTTCCGGTATGATAATACAATTGTCGATCCTATTTACAGTATATGTATTTATGACATGATGTCGTAGAAATAATGCATCAAATATTTGGCACTGGATTTTATTGATGCTGGAAACTTTAAATTTATTAAGAAAAACCTGATAAGCCGTCTATGATTTGAAGAGCTTTTAAAGTATAAGAGCTATTGAAAAAAGGGAAGTTAATTCTGCTGAAAGTCCGCGTACACAATTCTGATTAATATCAAAGGCATCATCGGAGTTTATCAGTACAAGGAACGTAGTACATGTAAACGATTAATTCAACTCTAGAATCTATGTATGTTTGCTTTAATTGAGTATGAAATACTTGTAACTGGACAATCATCAATTCCTGTCGAAAGTTTTCTGATATGTTACCGATTAAATTTGCAATAAGAATAATTATTAAAAATCTGCATTGAACTAACTAATGCTAAAATAGACAACTTCATCATCTGTGGCTCCAATTATAAAATGCCGTAAATGTCACCGATTTCATTTCGTACATTCTTGTATTAGCGTTAAATGACTTGAGTCGCTCTGGCGTTTTATAGTAGACATGTTTTGACGAATAGCAATTATCGGACACGTTTCGGGGTATTGAAAACGGACACGTTTTGGGAATATTGAATACTACGAACATCATGAACATGTTTGTGGAGAATAAACACATTTGGGGTAATCGGACACGTTTAGGGAAGGACACATTTCGGGAGTGTTACAAATATACCACCAGGCGTGGTAAGTGCAAATATTGATGATTTTATGTTAATCGATTATTTCTAATTCGCTTCTAATTTAATTTTATCGTACACCATCTTACACTTTTACAAAAAAAAACTAAATAACAGAGACGTTCACCAAATTAGACGTATGTAAATTACAAACGTTTCACATTGAAATGTTGTTCTCATCGGAAAGCAAAACTAAGGGATGGAAACAACTAGCTGTATGAACTAGTGTAACATTCTTGTTAAGTTGATATGGTGACACTTATACAATACATTACTTTGAAGTCATTACATACTATTGTACAGTTGGAAAGCTGGTCGCGGTTTAATCCCAAGTCATCACGAGTTGGTGAACGGTTATAGAATAACCGTTTCCCAAATGATATCAGATATGATCCTTACGTCGTAACTACAATCCCCTTCCCTTTCATGAATGTGACCTACCGAATTAGACTATTTACCGGATTTGTTATCCCATAAACAACACGACGGATGCCACATGTGGAGCAGGAGCTGCTCATCCTTTCGTAACACCTACGATCACTTATAGTTTTTGTTGGGGTTCGTGTTGTTTATTCTTTAGGTTTCTATGTTATGTCGTGTGTATTATTGTTTGTCTGTTTGTGCTTTTGATTTTTAGCCATCTCGTTGTCAGTTTATTTTCGATTTATGAGTTTGACTCTACCTATGGTATCTTTCGTTCTACGTTTGTTAACGTTATTTGACGCTATGTTGAAAGAAAAAACAATGTCACTGTCAATTTGTGTAGGGACTCAAAAAGGGCTTCTTCAAATGTCCTGTACCATGTTAGGAAAATAGACATTGTTATATTATAGGTCGCTTCTGTGTGTGTTACATTTTAATAGTGTGCTTCTGTTGTGTCTTAGTTCTCCTCTTATACTTGATGCGTTTCCCTCAGTTTTAGGTTGTAATCCGGATTTGTTTTTTCTCTTACTGTTGCCTGTATTAATTACTTTAAAATTGAGTTATCGTACTGGAGTGTGAAAAACATCAATATGTCATATCAATTTCATTCTTATCTATAATAAAATCAGTATTAAAGAGTACTTTGGAATCAGATATAATGAAAAGAAGTTTAAGTTTACTGTTTGAAGTAGAAACGCAGCCAAAACCAGGTACAAATTCCCATGACTGGTGGTCACTAAAATTAATGTATAACAGTAAAAGATGATTGCTTTAAAATAGTGTAGGAATTTGTAATAGGTTACCCGGTTTCATTTACAATCATTTCCGTTCTTTCCTTATTTGGATACGCAAATGTCAAGTTATGTAAACTCTATGTTTTCGGCGAACAACAAGAAAGCTGATTTTTTTAGAAAGGACAGTATGGCGATTGTAATCTATTTTTGATTATGTTTGTACATGTTGTATATAGTATTGAAACTATATTGGTAGCAAAACCAATTTTAATGATAGCATGACAAGTTGAAAAAATATTTTAAAGGTCAATCTTTTAATCGTCTGATTTGGCGAACCTTTTGACATTACGGATTACTTTAGCACCACCTAGTTAATTCCCCTTGCTATTGTTGCTGATAAAGCCTGACGACATGGCACGTTTCTAAAGACTTGCTTTCCAACTGTATAGTAAAAAAACAAAGATCATAGAGTTATAAAAGAATTAAATTAAATGTAAGTACAAGGCCATAAAAAACGTTTAATCCATTTTAACTCAGACCGAATAATAGTTCAATAAAATATAAGTAAAACATTCAAAACTGTGAACTCCCTATTTCGTAAATATTCTGTTAACATTTGCTGCAAACTAGCACTGAGTCTTTCCGAGTACTTTTAAGAACAATTAAGGAAGTTCGCTACGCAACTTAAGAAAATAGCTTTTCATCACACTAGTATTCATTAATAGGGGATTACTAAAGGAACAAAGAGAGAAATTTCAGCCATTGCAATTTTGGAGGATAAATATTATCTCTTAATTTTTTTATAGCTTTATCATTGACCAGTTTAATTTCTCAAAAAATATTACAAAAACTATAAAAAAAACCAAGATTTTACAAGACTTTTACACATAGCTTATAATATAAGACTAATGTAAAATAGTTATAAAAAAAAGAAAAATGGGGTTATTGGGCTAATTTTCTTAAAACATGCAAATTGATAAAATCAGAGGATTCCGAAAATCTGACAAAAAATACAAAACATGACAAGTTATAAATTGACTTAGGAGTTGATCTTAATAAAACATAAACATTGCAACGCTGGTGAATGGATACCAGTTTCTGTGATATTTTGAATTTAATTATGTATAAGACCCGCTTTAAAATGTCATCGCTTTTTCCTCAGACATTTTTGTATTTTGTGTGTTGATTAACATCTGGCATACAATGACACATATAAATTCAACGCGCCTAGAATATAACATATAGTTGCATCTGTTTCTATTACAAAAAATATTTTAAAGACAGTAACTCATATGGTAGCAATTACGAATGTGTTGGCTTTTAAAGCAAAGTAAACCACCGAATCGAAACATTGCAACTATCAATATTTCATGAGACACAATACGACGTTCAAATAATCCAGGTGTGTCTAGAATTAACAGAGTGATTGTTGTACGAACCTAAGGTTGAAGATAAAGTACAAATGTTTTTGTTCCATTTTTTGTAAAGTTAAACATAATGTCTCCATTCAAGATCACATACGTAAATTACTTCTGTATTTTACTTCCGTAGTGTTAGACGACGACATTTGTCGTTTTGAAATAATAATAAATGTCCACATTTTTGGAGTAAAGTCATATGCTATTGAATATGGACAATATTTATTTAATAGGACTCAAATGAGTTGAAGCGTGAGATCAAATAAGTCTTAATAAGTTTAGATATACTGGAAAATAAGACTCATTATATATAGATTATAATTGGACCCAATTTGCTAATGCACACTATTTATTAGTTAAAAGATGATACACTTCTAGATACAATGAAAGTCAAAGTAAAATACTCACTAATTTAGTACAGTGTCGGAAAGTTACATCTTCCGGATTTAGTTGATTTTGAGTAGTGCACCTAGGCATTCAATTAAGATAACTAATCGTTCAGTTTACCTGCAGTTTTGTTGAAAAAGTGTGTGTTTCAATTGCAAATATTTTTGACATGAACTGGTAATAATATTTTCTGAGGAGAAAATAAAAACGTTTACCGAAAGATTTAAACAATCAAAAAAAGTTCTGCTTTGTTGATTTTGTACCGTTGTATCGTTAAAATCAAATGCATAATATTTGAGATTTAATTTTGTTAACCAATTCCAAACTGTAGTAATTCACGCATGCTTTATGTATCAAGGACAGATCAAACTTCGGAGCCTTTGTTCAAAAATAAATTAATTATTACATTTTGATTTTTCTAGAAAAATCGTTTATTTCAATAACACAGGTACCTGTTTAAAACGTTACTTGTTTAATTGTATCACAGTCCATGGAGTTAGGCGGTGTTTGTTCGTCAAAAACAATACAGTGAATTGATTTGCAACAAAACACCATTGCATATATCAACATGAGGTTGTGTACAATTGTCGATGTGACAATTCTTCCAGGTTTGTAATCTATATACATCATATTACGTATTAGATACAATACAGAGGTGACAAAGAAACAGGCCGTTAACAACAGTTGCCGGATTGTTTTTTCTGCACGAGTAGTCAGGTCAAGGTCCGAGGCGATAGCTGAGGACCTTGACCTGACTACAAGTGCAGAAAAAACTATACCGCAGGTTGTTTCTGGCTTGTTTTTTGTTACTTTTGTTTTGTATCTGACTTGTACGACGTTTAAAAAGGTACATTTAGCCAGACTGGACATTTTAGAAACTTAAATGGCCACAAAGCAGTAATTGTAAGTTGTAGTTTAAACACATTTTTGTTTCATTTCCCTTCAGCCGAGTCTTTTTTCTATAACAAAAAGTTAGAAACTCATAATTTGATCAAAAAAGATATGCTTAGTCTATATGTCAGTTTGTGCTTCTTTGTTAAATATTTGTTTTTTATGGTAATCAAGAGTATAAAACAACGTTGACTGTTGTACTCCTATTTTTGACATTTGTAACTATTATGGCTGTATGTTTTAAATCCACCATTTTCTACATACATAGAAAAATGGCTGCATCGGTACCACGGCAGGAATATGATAGTTGTTATTCATTCGTTGGATGTGTCTAGATTGTAAAGGCAAATTAAGCTCATGACGAAACATGTATACATCTTATTTATTTATAATGATTTTTATGACCTGAAACTTCCGTACATATTTTTTTTTATTTTGTATCCGTATTCAACAACATGTTCGTAATTGGGAAACAGCGCATTGTGTTCATAAAAGTTGTTAGATTGTAAGCAGTTTTTAAATCAATTAAATAATTAGCAAGTTATGCACGGTCGTAAAATTTGTTACGAACACCTTTTATATTTTCATTCTTAAAGTTACATAATGTACTAGCTAGTATTTTTTCACACTTGATCGCTAGTATTGTGCATAATCAATATTAAAAGTCGGTTCCATCGGATAATGTCATATTGAAATATGATATATAGAGCTCGGCCCATCTAATATATCATATTTCAGATGCTGCATTTTTTCCAAGTTCAACAAAAAAGGCATTTAACATTGGGCATTTTTGAAACAGACAAGTATTGTTTAGCTTAGTTTAGCTTAGTTTTTTTTTTTTTTTTTTTTTTTAATTCATCATATTTTATTGAAATCTGTACATTTGTTAGTTTAAAACATCAAATACCGGTACCTTATCTCGGCCTCTTTAACATTAGTAAATAACATATTTATACAGTTGTTAGTATTTGTTAGTATTATACATCTAATTTTCAATATTTTGAAAAAAATAAAAAAATATACTATGTCAGTAATTTCAAAAAGAAAGAAGTTTACCATTAAAATTTTCAAATATAACTATCTGTATAAAAAATGCACAGGTTTTGAAAAAAATATAAATATTGTTCTTTTTATTAAACATTTTTTTTTTTATCAAACATGAACATAATAAGTTACCCACAATTGTATCCATAATAGTTATATACACTATAAAGAAGATATATAATATATTTAATAGACACAGCTGTTTTAGTTTGATACATTGTAGATAATGATTTTAAAAAAGAGGCTGTTTGGATATGAAATATATATCTATATATTATATGTGCAAGGTACGCACATACCAAATATAGTTATCCTATTACTTATAATAAGAGAGAATGTAACATTACAACAAATCTTAACTCTTTTTTCAAGTAGTCACTGAACCAAATAAAAGAGGTCAAGGTCATTGGACATGTGACCGACGGAAACTTCGCAACATGAAGCATCCACATTCAAAGTATGAAGAATCCAAATCTTCTACCTTCTAAAATGTAAAGCTTTTGCGAAGTTAGCTAACACCGCCGCCGCCGCCAGATCAGTATCCATATGTCGAGCTTTCTGCGACTAAAGTCGCAGGCTCAACAAAAACAGCAATACATTTCTGTACGATTTAACAATGCGCGAAGAAAAAAAAATAATAAAGAAATGCCACATACTCAATATTTTAATTCTTTTAAATGGAAGAGAACGAGAAAAATTCGGTGCAATTTTAATTTGGAATTTATCGTTCATATTTGTTTCTTGCAACTCAACATTATTTTATTAGAGTGAACCTTTTTTGATAACCGCAACTATAAGGTTTTATGTCTTAAGTGTCCTACTTCTATAAAATTAAGAAGAAGTCAGAAAAGAGAGGCGCAAAATTTGTTCCCATAGAAATACCGAGTTTGTTAAAAAAAAGTATACCACCAAATTCAATTAATGTGCTGTCATCAAGAAAATCAGGGATTGGTGTATGAAATTGAAGAAACGTGGTATAATCATCAATGGCAGAACTCTTCACAAAATATCACATTAAACAAACATTAATAAACAATTATCAGTCAACATAACATGCATAAGGCTTTAAACAATGATCATTCCCATACCACTATTAGCTACTAGTATAACAGGCCACGATTTGATAAGTGTCAACCACTTTAACCGCAAATGACTAACGAGCTTAATTATCTTACATTAATTTATGGATCGCTTACTATAGATAATTTAGCTGATCTGTAAGAATAACATCTTAATGCCTTATATATCATGTACTGTAGTACTATGCTAGATTAAAACTGACGTGAAAGGTTACATTCGGCCACTGAAAGCTTCATTTTTATGAAGCCCAGGTGGTCGTGTGGTCTAGCGAGACAGCTACAGAGCAGGCGATTTGGTGTCTCGATATTCCAGTAGCATGGGTTCGAATCACGGCGAGAAGAGAACAAAAAATTTGCGAAAGCCAATTTACAGATCTAACATTTATGGGTTGATGTTTAGACGAGTTGTATATACATAATGTACACAGCCATGTATCACCATCACTGCTGGTGATCCGATGAATAAATCTGTTGTAGAGTTGTCACTGGCTTAGACGTTCTTATAAATGTAATTATTTCTGTGACTGTATCTTACATTAATTTGTAGGATCCTTAACCTAATTTATCTGATCTGTAAGAATGACATCTTCATGCCTTATATATCATGTACTGAAGTACGACCCTAGATTAAAGTGGACTTGGAGAGGTAACACCCGACCTCTGAACATTTCATTTTTTTGTAGCCCAGGTGGTCGTGTGGTCTAGCGGGACTTCTACGATGCAGGCGATTTGGTGTCACGATATCTCAGAAGCATGGTTTCGAATCCCGGCGAGGGAACAACAAAAAATTTGCGAAAGCAAATTTACAGATCTAACATTATTGGGTTGATGTATACACGAGTTGTATATATATATTTAGACTCGTCTATACTTTTTCTTTTGGGCTTGTATCATATTTTCACTCCTGTTTATATGATCCGTTCATTCTATATTGACTCTTAAAATTCAACAGTCTATCTGAAATTGAGGGTAAATTATATGGCCTTCCAAATACCGTTTCGATCCCTAACATCACCGAAGAGACATATATTGTCGAAATCTAGATCTGGTGTACAAAAAAAAATATTGACACCATGTGTTTGTGGCATAACATCTTGGCCACAAGTTTATGATTTTCTGTTTAGAATTACATTTATATTAAGATCCATTTTGTTCAAGCTTGTGATCAATTTTATTTGGCAATCGCCAATGGCAGTCAGCAGGGTTTAAGAACATCAGTTGTTCGACCTGTTAGTCAAATGCGTTTTGTTTAAATATACTTTTTCACTTTTTTTTGGTCTTTTGGAAAATGTTGTTTGTGCTGTATTTAGACCCTTCTACAACGAAATTTTTTTGACATGAAACACGTATAAAAATTGCGGTTTTTATCCAACGCAATCATAGGTTTGAACGTGGTTTTCAATTTATACTCGTTTATATTTTTTCGTTTGGGCTTGTATCATATTTTCCCTTCGGTTTATATGATCCGTTCATCCTATATTGACTCTTAATATTCAACAGTCTATCTGAAATTGAAGGTAAACTATATGGTGTTCCAAATACCGTTTCGATCCCTAACATCACTGAAGAGACATATATTGTCGAAATCTAGATCTGGTGTACACAAAAAAATATTGACACCTTGTGTTTGTGGTTTAAAATGTTGGCCACAAGTTTATCGTTTTCTGTTTACTATTAAATTCATATAAAGATCCATTTTGTTACATCTCGTGATCAATTTTATTTGGCAATCGCCAATGGCAGTCAACAGGGTTTAAGAATATCAGTTGTACGACCTGTTAGTCAAACGCGTTTTGTTTAAATATACTTTTTCACTTTTTTTCGTCTTTTGGAAAATGTTGTTTGTGCTGTATTTAGACCCTTCTACAACGAAATCTGTTTTACATGCACACGTATAAAAATTGCGTTTTTTATCCAACGCAATCATAGGTTTGAACGTAGCTTTCAATTTAGACTCGTTTGTATTTTTTTCGTTCTGACTTGTTTCATATTTTCCATCCGGTTTATATGATCCGTTCATCCTATATTGACTCTTAAATGTCAACAGTCTATCAGAAATTGAGGATACATTATATGGCCTTCCAAATACCGTTTCGACCACTAACATCACTGAAGAGACAAATATGTCGAAATCTAGATCTGGTGTATATACAGTATAAGGTTTTCTCATTTGTATTGGCCTGTTTACAGGATGTATAATGGAATACTGTTGTCAGTCTGTCCGTCCGTCCGTTGTCAACATGTGGGACATTAACTTTAAAAGGCTTTAATAAAATTGCATAAAACTTTGGTGACTTGTTTATATCTATCGACGTGAGCTCCCCTTCTGTTTTTTTTTACTACTTTTAGAATTTATGTTTCCGAGTCCTAAAAAAAGGGGGGATATTCCAGTTTTCAAACTTTAACTCAAAAATGCTTTCAGCAGTTCTCATTAAATCGGTGAATTATTGATATCTAATGATGTAAGCTGCTGCCTTTAGATAGAATATTACAAATTTTGCATTTCCAAGTTATGGTGGTTTTATATAAAACAAAAAAGGGGGAATTTTCAAATTTCTGATAATGTTATCAACAATTCTCATTAAACTTTAGTGCATTGTTTATATCTATTGATGTAAACTCCCTGGTTGATTTTCATAAATTTCTAATATGACATTGAGAAGTAATTGAAATTTATTCTTAGTACATGTGACAAGCCTACAGTACTTGCAACCTTAGGCGTTACTATTTCAGCGATCAGTCAGCGGTCATCGATCAGTCACCGATCAGTCAAGTTCGCGTTAAACTCACGTCAGCAATCCGTCAGACTTATAGTAAAAGTAATTGACTGATCGGACTGATCGGACGGATAGTACCGATCGACCTTGATGACGGATTGAACTTTAATACGTCACATGATAAACTAATACAAATTACGGAATCTTAGTTTCGTTTAATCTAATTAAAATGGTGACTCTTGAAAATCGAACGTTCAATTATACATTTTGTTTATTAATTATTTAGCAAAGTTTTATGAATTGAAATGAAAAGAAATGTACAGATAAAACCTAAATAAAAATATCATCATTAAATAATGGTCTTTTTCGTTTTATTTAGGTTATATATTTTCAAAACCGGCGAGTTCTAAAACGGTGTCTACATCGCGGTTTTATTTTATTATTTTCCAAACATTCTCGGGAAAAACAAAATGTGAGAATCAGTTATTGAAAAATGTAGTCTATTTTTTTTCAATATTTTAAATTTTTGTATCCTTATCATCATAAAATTTAAAAAAAAACTGATCATAATCACGGACTTTCTATATTCTCGTCACAATCGAAGCATTTAAAAATAACGAATTACAACAATAACTGCTGTATTTTTTTACAAGAAATAGAAATAATTTTAAACGATGCAAACAACATAACTTTATATTTTTCTGATAGTCTTTTTTTAATAAAAAAGATAACTACTCCTAAACAATACAAAGTACATCATTACATCTCAATTCTAATTAGCAGACTTGTCTCAAGATGGTAAAATAACTGATTTCAAATAAAATAGTATCATCTTTAACAAAAAGAAGAATAATTTTGGTTATTCTAAACAATGCGAATAAAATTTGAGTATGATTTTTCTGACATTCCTTTAATTTTATGAACAAAAAAAAATTTAATATCTTTTTCCTTAAAGTAAGCATGTTTTATGAAGAAAAGCCAATCATGATGTACAAAAAGTGCAGAAATCATGTGACGTTATTATTTGTATCAAAATAAATCAATAACTACATTCTTATTCCACAAAAAATTAATTCTCAATATATCTCAATTCTGATTAGAAGACTTGTTTCAAGATGGTAAAAATAACTGATTTCAAATAAAATAGTATCATTTTTGATAAAAAGAAGAATAATTTTGATTATTTTAAACAATGCGAACAAAATTTTAGTATGATTTTTCTGATATTATTTTAATTTTATGAAAAAAAACTATTCTCAACTATAAAAAGTACAAAAATCCAATGGTGGTCAATAATTTTCAGTAAAATGAAACAATATTTGCATTTTAGGAAACGCGTACAAAAATTTTTATATCTTTTTCCAAAAAGTAAGCATATTTTATGAAGAACAGCCAATCTTGATGTACAAAAAGTACTGAAATCATATGACGGTTAATAATTTGTATCAAAATAAATCAATAACTACATTCTTATTCCACAAAAATAAAAGTTTATGTATTTTATTTCTCATTATATCTGAATTCTGATTAGAAGACTTGTCTCAAGATGGTAAAAATTACTGATTTCAAATGAAATAGTATCATTTTTGATAAAAAGAAGAATAAATTTGATTATTTTAATAATGGCGAACAAAATTTTAGTAGGATTTTTCTGATATTCTTTCCATTTTATGAAAAAAAAAATATTCTAAACTATAAAAAGTACAAAATTCCAATGGCGGTCAATAATTTTCAGTAAAATGAAGAAATATTTGTATTTTAGGCAACGCGTACAAAAATTTTATATCTTTTTCCTAAAAGTAAAATTATTTTATGAAGAACAGCCAATCATTATGTACAAAAAGTACTGAAATCATATGACAGTTAATAATATGCGTCAAAATAAATAAATAACTACATTCTTATTCCACAAAAATAAAAGTTTAAGTATTTTAATTCTCATTATATCTGAATTCTGATTAGAAGACTTGTCTCAAGATAATAAAAATAACTGATTTCAAATAAAATAGTATCATTTTTGATAAAAAGAAGAATAATTTTGATTATTTTAAACAATGGGAACTAAATTTTAGTGGGATTTTTCTGACATTCTTTTAATTTATGAGAAAAAACTATTCTTAAATATAAAAAGTACAAAAATCCAATGCCGGTCAATAATTTTCAGTAAAATGAAGAAATATTTGCATTTTAGGCAACACGTACAAAAATGTTATATCTTTTTCCTGAATAAAGGCAACAGTAGTATACCGCTGTTCAAACTCATAAGTCCATCATAACATCATTTAAGATGATTATGGGGACACCTGATAAAATCGGTGTTGTTGTGTCCTTGACAACAGCCGATTGACACCTTTTTATCCGGGGCGTCGTATCATCCAGTATAATTTTTTTTGTTCTACTGAAAGTTACATTAGTCTATGAAGAACAGCCAATCATGATGTACAAAAAGTACTGAAATCATATGATTCATTTTGGTAATTCTAAACAATGGGAACAAACTTTTAATATCATTTCTTTGACCTTTTTTAATTTCATGAAAAAACCTATTCGAAACTATTAAAAGTTCAAAAATCCAATGGCGGTCAACAATAACCATTTTCGTAGAAATAAGTTTATGTTAACTGAGTCATATAATACAATTATGTATTATATGTCTCTGATGTTTATAATATTTAATACGAAAATATTAATCAACACAAACAATTTAACGCTCTAAGCATCTTATTCTGTTAAACTATATTTACTTTTTTATTGCAACTAATTTTATAACAAATTATAACGTGTAAATTAAGGCGTCTTCGTAGAGGTCCGCGTTCATCGATCACACTGTGGAGTTCGGTTTACATGAGAAATTTAAATATAAACGTATCCGTCCGATCCGTGCATAAATTTAATTTACTGATCGATCGGTGATAGTTGTCAGGGTAACTCTTACATAGGTTATTTGACTTATCTGACGGATCCTATGGGTCACCGATCACCGATCACTCATCGATCAGTCAAACATCCGTCACCGATCATTTACCGATCAGTCAAGTTCACGTCAAACAGTAACGCCTAAGGTTGCAAGTACTCAAGCGCTCATGGCCCAGCTGGTTATTGAAAGTAGAATGCCTGTGGATGACTTTTAATTTCTTGCATCCATTTTATTTGAATTTAAAGGAATAGTTGTTACATGTCTGTATTTATGTAAACAAACCCCACATTGATGTATAACATGAACAATAATCAGACTTCAACATAAGCCAACCTGGATGTAATTGAAAGACATCTAGAGGTCAATACACAGTTTTAAACAAAAAACTAAATAATGAAAAATATAGCAAAGTTTTGAGAAGAATTATTATGAAATGTTTTAATTTAGCAATATTTATAATATATCGTTTAAAATTTAGGTTCCACCCATCATTTCAAAACTGGAATTTCGTTGCGGCTAATCTATCAGAGGGATATTTCATCGATATGGAATCTTATTTTATCATGAAGTCAGATTTGAACATGGACTTGAGAAATGAAGGTGGAATAAAGCCTGAATGTCAGTTTTAGTCTTATATGTCATTGTCAATTTTAGTCTTATATATGTTTACATTTATTATTGATTCAGTTGGGATGGTAAATAGAAACTCACAAGTCTAAGATAAAAATTCATAGTTTTGAATGTTTCTTCATCAGTTAACTAAAATTAGGTGGAGATATGATCTTATTTCCAACAGAGGGGCACTCACCCTAAATCAATTTGTGCATGAAGTGATAGATAGTTAATAGATACTGAAGGCTTTTACCACAAATTTGTGAAAGTTTTAACCGGAATTTATACTTAAAATACAATAATAAAATTCATGTTTTACACTTCAGGACTTCTTATCCAACCATGTATACGTAGTATGGCATGTTATTGAGATATGGTTTTGGTCGATGGATGTTTATGAAGGACCTGTATAAACGTAGTACAAAGTGTATCACTGGATTAAGCTCTTTGTCCAAGTGTATTATGAAAGGGATTTGCTTTGAGCTCAGTTCATTGTTATGCAATTCATTCATTGGGAAATAAAGATTTGACAGACAACTCTCATTATCAAAGTTGACCAAACTCTAGCTACTAGCAATATGATGCCTGATTGTTATGTTACACTTTATTGTATACATGTACATCTATACTGCCTACATGACACCTTAGTCCTGAATGTAAATGGTCATCCAGTGTGTTAAAAAAATAAATTATAAGGCCTATTTGGCCTAATTGAATTTTTAAAACTATATTTCATTATACATGTTCAACATTTATTATTCATTTGTTTATTTCTTAATTTTTGTGTATTAATAGCAATTATTAATTACTACCATACACTTTCATACCACAACAAAACTGCCTTACTGTATTGGTATTACCTATATTTGTATCCATATCACAAAATGAATTGAAAAGAGAATATTTTTTCAATACCTTTTTCATATTGAATACTATAACTTGTTAGATCTTTAGACATATTAAGTAGATGTGCATATCCACTTAAAAATTTTATCAGATGACTTCTGTAGCAGTTATATATTTTTTTTGAGTCTCTGAACATGCTCACAAAGGTTCTTTTGATGATATCATTTTCATGCTGGCAAATTTTGGTTTTGGCTTTGACCTGCTTTGGAGGAAATATTTCAAATAATTAATATAAAATAACACAAAAGTTTACTCTCTTGCTCATCTAGTCCCAAGCATCATGTCAGGCATTGTCATTACAAATGTCTTCTTAACTGAGTAAATTAATTCCTAAAACAATTAAATGTCTTCTAATCTGAGAAACAATGTCTACATTAAAACGAAATATTTTACTTATGATCATGATGATCCTCCACAAAGACTAATATAAATAGAATCTTACAAATAGTAAGCAAATACATGTTCTCAGATACCATCTCCCGTAATAAAAAAAATCACATCATGAAAAAATGAACCTGTTATGGTTCCTCTCCTAGCTTCAAAATGTATCAACAATCAAAGATGTGGAACATATTCTATCATAATCGTTTGACATTAATGCAATTAGTGTCTCTTCCATGTCGGTGTTGAACATAACAAATTAAATATTAAATAAACAACTCTCCTAATGCTCAGGTTGGTTTTCATATTGTGCAACACTGTTAATAATATGGGAAAACGTAGAACTTCTTTTGTCATACAAAACACAGTCAAACATTCAAACATACTCTCCACACTGATCTGTGTCCACACTTGTATATATATATTATATCAATGTTATCAAAGTCAGTTATAACTGTATAATAACATTCCATTATTCACAAGAATTTACAATATATTATACAAAACGCGGACAATAGAAACAAAATTTCTTTACGCTTTTGAAGATCTGAAGTTCAACTTGTGTTTTATTTCAATGAAAACACTTGTTTTGTGTTTTCGGCTTGCTATCTCATTTTTTAATACAGTTATACATACATCAATAATCTTCTTCTTTAATAAAAGTAAAAATGGGATATCATTTATTTTGATAATCTCAAAACATTATAGCTCTATCGAATAACTTATTACCAAGTTCACAAACACCAATGTGTTTGATATTAATTTTAAGACATGTATAAATGTTTCAGACCATATCAGTATTTGGAGCGTACGTTTACAATCCGGAACATATCAGTATACTCTTACAGTCCGACCATAATGATATGCATACAGTCAGGCCATTTGAGTATACTTGTACTGTCTAGTACCAGCTCGACCAAACATGTGTTTTTATTTCAACTGCAATTAAACTTTTTGTATTAACCTATTAAAGATTTCAGTTATGTTGATTTGTAATGTACATTTGTTTCTAATAAACTTGACCAACTTCTTAAAATTGATCAGACTGTACCTGTACAGTCCAAATACATAATGGAACATAAACATGATTAACAAACATTTGAAAGGATGTCATGCTAAAATCCCATTAAAATTAGTACTACATTTTGAGTATATACATGTAAATCCACAAGTTACTTTCTGAAATTATGGCGAACACTCACCAAAAACGTTAGGAGGATACAATTTAGAGGAAGGACTGGACAGATGAATGCAAAAACACTTTTAAAACAGAGCATAAAACTTACCGAAAACAAGATTATTTACATTTATCCTTCAGAAGCAGGAACATTAAAAAGTATTTTTCTATCTTTCTCTGCCGTCCGTGATTTAAACTTTAAATTCATTCAGGCAAAATATGAAAAACTGCAAAGGTAGAACCTTGAACCTCAGCTTATCCACATTTTGACTTTTGAACTGCATATTTGTTCTTTTCATCTTGCTGACAACCTGCACTTAAAAATTGTTATAAACATAATTCTAGATTAACTTTGTGTTTTTATTTTTTCGTTGTTCCAAGCATTTTTTCAAAACTTAAAACGAAAACATCATCACAAATAAGCAGTCATACTAACCTCCGAAATATTTAAACAAACCAAAAATATTACTTGATTAAGATCTTGTCATAAATTAATAGCATCGATACTCTTATTTTTGAAGACCATGTATACACAGGGAAACAATTATTGCAAGACCAAATTAAAATTCAAGTTAAAAAGACACTCTTTATTTTTTTGTGATATAATTTGTTGAAATAGAACTAGTTTAAAATTGTTTAAATATCACCTGAGTTTAATCAATAAATATCGACTCGAGAAGTTCTTATCTGCACATGCAGCTACTGTACCCGTGAACAACAAAACAGCTGTTTGTATCCCCATTTTTTCAACACTTTAAATAACCAAGTTTATAAAGTTATGTGATCTACACCTTGTTATTGGTCATCCACAACTCATAACTGCAGGAAGATGGCAGATACTCAGCATGAGAGAAGCAGGAATGTCGCTGCAACATTTGCACGTATTGTTGCATTGAACATCACCGTTCCACTATAAGTCGTTTTGAGAATACAAATCAGGCAACAAACGATGTTAAAGACCTTCCGAGATCAAGAAGACCCCCTTTAACATCTGCTAGGGAAAAGCAAGCATAATGAAGGTTGGTCAGAAGAAAACACATTGCAAACAATACATGTCTAAAGAGACAGTGATGACCATACAGAAGCCTTTAAACAAGAACTGTTCGAGATCGGCTCATCGCTACTGATAATCGTGCGACAAGACCATTTCTGGAACCTTTGCCTACGCAGAGACACACAATTGCCCGTATTCAATTAAGTACTGAGCTCGCCAAAGTTGGAAATTAGTATCGTGAAGGGAGATCCATTGTTCCAATGGAATTCGGTTTATCTTCCTTGGCCCTATAGTAGCCCTAATTTGAACCATATCGAGTATATATGGGACACTATTAGACGTAAAGTGCACGAAAGAACACCCCAGTTATAACACGTCATGAAATACACAATATCCTTTGTCAGGAATGGTTGCTGCTACCTTCGCAACAGATTACTCGACTTATGGCAGGAATCAGATGACGTTAAGATGCGGTTATCCGTTTGAATGGAAGCTGCGCACAAAGTACCAATTATTTGGCGTTTAACGATCAACCATGACGTGAACAATCGTCTAAAGATTAATTTTGAAATGTCTGACATTGTAAAGTTCGATTACAGTAAAAGTTGCAAAATGCAGTTTTTTGTACAAAAAAACCCACGTCATTTTGTTATTAAAATTTTGGTTAGATAAAACTTTTTGTTTTCATACATTTTTTGTTCGATTTAATGCCAATGTTATCATTAACTACGTTTCAATATTATTTTACAAATATTTTATCATATTCCATCCAAAATAAGAGGCTGATTTTCAAGTTTTTAAAAATCAAGGTGTTGCAATTTTTTTTCCATGTGTATATATCTATTGCATATTTGTTTTCCTTTGTTCAAGAGTATGCATATTAAGAATGATCCAAGGACTTGAATGTTAAATTAGCATGATTTATTTTACAGTTTCTCAGCCTCATGTGTACATTTTGAGAGAATCTTGCAATACTGTATATTCTGATATTCAGAACCTATTGTGAGGTTTTTATTAATGCAACTGAGAGCTGAATCTCATTTTCATTTCTGATACATATTTATGAGCTGCAGACCAGTGGATGATAAACATAAGAAAACTTGTAAATGGTTTTGATATTTCATGATGAGAGAATGAATTGTTTGACAAACATGTATCTACATTAAAACCATGATTTTAAGAATATATGTACGATAAGGACCTTATTTGACACACAACCAACATTAAATGATATACTACGGCTTCATAACGTGCGTGGTAAAATTTGTTGATTAATATGTAAGGCTATTCTGAATGGATTAATCACAAAGCGAGAACACTTTGCACTTTTATCAGATAATTATAAGAGACGACTAGGTTACTGTAAGCCAGTTGCAACTAATATGGTCAAGACTCCGCCCACCACGATAAATCTTTAATTACTATTAATGATTTTAGTAAGAAATTTAATTAAACATTGCATTTACTTGTTTTCATTAAGGATTTATTCATTAAGTACAAAAAACATTTTTTTGTTTTTTTTGTTTATTGTTATAAAAAGTAAGGTATACTTGTAACACAAAATGATCAGTTGGTCAGTCTAGAGGATTCTTACCGGGCATTTCTAGAATTATAATTGTACACAATGACAATATGGTGTTTTACACAAAGAACACGTTTTCATTTTTGCATTTTGAAAAAGAAACATTTGATTTATATTTTCTTTTAAAAATAATTCATATTTAAACATTCTCCTGCTGGTCGGTGGCCATAAAGCTATGAAATAATTCTTTTGATTATCCCATTTTTTTATAAAAATGATAATCATCAAAATTTATTAACAATGCAAGCTATGTAAATATTTTTTTTTATTCTGTGGTTTTGGAATAATTCAATAAAAATATTTTCTTTTGTATTGTGCTTCCTTTACGTGTATGTCTAATGACCTGATTTTGCTGAAGAAAAATGTTTGTTAATTTAGTAGACAATTATTTTGTTACACGGAACTATGTGCAGCTTTTGTAAGCAGGGTAAGTCTACAACATGTAATCACAAGAGCGAGACGATACTTTTGTTAATGATACAACTTTATAAATATATTTTGAAATATCTGGTCTCGCACCCGTGCGTACAATATCGTAATATAAATGTGAGGTCACATAATCTATGTCTTCATAACGTGAATAGACAATGGCTGCCTACGTGGTTTTGGTTATGTTGATTTTTTCTTGTGTTAATTCATTGAAATACGATCCAACATGGGATTCATTAGATACAAGACCTCTGCCACCGTGGTTTGATGATGCTAAGCTTGGTATATTTATTCACTGGGGTGTATTTTCTGTACCAGCTTTTACCTCCGGCGCATGGCTTTGGTGGGAATGGAAAGGTCAACCATTGCCGGCTATTGTGGATTTCATGCGGAAAAACTACCGTCCGGATTTTACTTATGCAGAATTTGCTGCTATGTTCACAACAGAATTTTTTTATCCAGAAGAATGGGCTGATATTTTTCAGGATTCTGGTGCAAGGTAAGAGTAAAATGCACATGTTAAAACTGAAATCTGAGTTTATATACCAATATACAGATTTTAAAAAGATTACGAGACATTGAACGGATGTGAAAAGCGCTGATAAGAAAAACAATTGTATATATGCATATGTTTTTTGCAGTTTTGACATGAATTTGATTTACATGATATACTTGAGTTGCATAAAGTATCAAAGTCCCAATGCATTGCATGATTTTATGTCCTAGTGTGTTTTCATTTCATCTATTTTTATAATTTTAAAAGTCATGCCGAGTTTGATTGTATTGTTTCAATCATTGCATACGGTATTTAAGAATAAACGACCAACTGCTTATGTAACTGATCCTAATAACAACAAAAAATATCCATCAACATTTGTATAATTGCCTATTTGAAAACTATCCACAGGAGTCCAACATGACACTGAAATTTACAACTATAGTTCACCGTACGGCTTTCAACAATAAGCAAAGCCTATGCCGCATAGTCAACTATAAAAAAAAACGAAATGACAATGTAAAACAATTAAAACAAGAAAACAAGAATGTGTCCCCAGTAAAGGGATGCCCCATCCGCACTCTTAATTTCTATGTTCAGTGGACCGTGCAAATGGGGGGGATCTCTAATTTGGCATTGAAATTAGAAAGATCATATCATAGGAAACATGTGTACAGCTTAGTCAATAAGTTACAGCGAGTACAGAATACGGCAGCCAGGTTCGTTAAACGTACAAAGAAACATAACCATATAACACCAATTCTTGTGTCTCGTCATTGGATCCCGGTGCAGTACCGAATACAATATAAACTTATTTTGTATACTTTCAAAATCCTGCATGGCCTAGCGCCCGTCTATCTTGAGGAACTCATTAGCGCCTACCAACCATCAAGATCTCTTAGATCGGAAAATGCCATGCAGCTGATACAACCTCGTGTACGCACCAAAATCTATGGAGAAAGACGCTTCGACAAAGCTACTGCGAGCCTCTGGAACAATCTTCCTAACCATCTAAGACATGAACACTCAATCGAACTTTTTAAGAAAAATTTGAAAACCCATTATTTTAGACTCGCTTTTAGTGATTACATGTAACTTTTTTATACTGACTTGACTTTTTAACTTTGTTCTTTTCGTTGTAGTATAATATGTCTTTTAACTATGATAATTATTTTTTTTAACTTTGAGATTTTGGACTACATCTTCATCAAAAACTACCTCGATCAAAAACTGTAACCTGAAGCGGGTCAGACATACGAACGGACGGCAACAGACGATTGAACGGACTGCAACAGACGATCGAACGGACGGACGTACAGACCAGAAACCATAAATTGGATTCTTATTAAACAATTTGTTCAAAACTGCCACCCACATACCTCCCTTAATGTTATCGTTTGAAGTAGATATGTATATATGTTTATTTATGGGGCAGATTTTTCTCCCCACCTTTGCTATTATTTGTCATTTATTCAATTGATATGATATTAGTTGATGCAGTTTCGTATTAATTATGCACTATTATTTCATATTAATGTTTTATTTGCAAAATGTATTTTTTGCATTTTATGATTTTGAATAAATGACCTTTTTCGTCAGTTTAGTGTTTATATCATATAGCAAATCAAGCTCAGACTCTGGCCTGTGTAAACATAGTATGTTTATGGTATCTAGCTAGCTGTCTGTCTTAAAAAGTATTCAATTATTCATGACACATATGTCGTTGTTCCAGCAGATAAAGTATTCAATAATACCGTATACATGTAAATACAATTATTTGCAATGTCTCACAAAAGAGTTTTGAATAAAAAGAAAAACTGGTAACCCTACTTATTTTTGAACACCAACAACAAAAGTTGAGCTTTTTCAAAATTAAAAATATATCCTTCATTTATTTTATATTAACACAAAAGGAAAGGAAACGAACATACCGTCATTTAGTGGAAAACATTTTTATTGGTATCGTCATATATCCTTTTCATCTAAATCTGGGCTTATAATGTTGAATTAGAATAATAGTTGAAAAAGCTTTTGTGAGACCTCGAAATTGGAAGTATTATCCTTTTCCTTTATTTAACCATTGCTAATCAATAAAAAAACAACAAACAAATAATAGTGCTTTGGTACTGGTTGTTATCAAAGAGAGACAATTCAATCTCAATCTCAATGTGTTTAATTCCCAGGAGAGATAAATCTTGTTACACGAGGGTAGCTCTTCTAGATGTTTATTTTGCTTACCCATGTTTTATAATTAGTTCCTTACTTTGGGCTTGCAAAGTAAACTATAATAAACACCCTGAATATGTATTTGCTATGTAATCTTTGTGGTTTTGTGAAAAGATAGTTTGTATTGTGTGTGTTGAGGTCATATAGTTGATTGTAAAATATACGCCTAAGAGTTAAAAACGAGATGTGTGAAAAAAATGGCCATTATCAAAGCATAAGACCTGACTCGTAAATTTTACATTTAGGAAACAAAACAGGTAGTATCACATGATTTGTCGCCGAATGATGGGTAATTAATTGGTGCGAGTCATTGTGACACTGATAAGGGGGTGGACATAATTATTGGAACTATGGAATGAGAGGACTAGAAATGAAAATTTGATGGATTGAAAAGCTTGGGGCAGGGTGGTTTTAGTCGTGAGAAAAGTGTTATTAAAACATAGGCCTTTCCATGCACGGAAAAGTGGAAAGAACTAATAATAATCAGAAGAAAAGTAATAGGTCTTTCCATTTTTTCGTTGATCATCAGAAGAAATACAGAAAGGTAGTTCCTTATAGTAAAAGGAAAGATGTTTATAAACAAAATATTTCTATGGACTACAGGATTCAAATCGTAAACTTACTTAGGTGCTTCGGTTGAATAATTAAGCAGTTCCTATATATCTTAAACACAAGGCAAAACAATCTAAACGTAACCAAGGTGCTTTGGATGAGTAAGTAGTTCCTATTTATAATCTCCTTTTTAATTATATAATGAACCGTATAAATCATGGCCAAATCCGTATCACAATCCGTATCATCCTCGATCAATTTTTCATTCCTCGTGTTTCTTCTGTCAAATTATAAGATTGATAGATTATTTCTTCCACCTGGTTCTTTTTTTAGCCATAAGACCTTTTACAAAAAGATGGTTGACATATGACCTCGGAAAATGACAACCGGAAGTCACCTTGAGATAACCGGAAGTAGCTATTTTTGCACTTTTGTCATAGAAAATTTCTCGGAATCCATATATTTTGAAAAATAGATACATAAACTGGTCACTCATGATCAGAAGTAACTTTCGATAAACCGGACGTGGCCCATTATCTCCTGTTGTCCATGCTAAAGTATATAGAAACTATATATTTTTGGAATAGGTGTGACAGAAATAATCACATGAGACCGGAAGTGACATTTACTTCACTGGAAGTAGCACATTATCACCCTTATTTTACTCAAAAGTATACTAGCTTCTTTTAAAAAAATATTTGGTGTTGAAAGACCTTCAATTGTTCTCTACACAGAGAACAATTGGTTTTTAATTCTCTATGTTATCAGGTCAATAAGTATTTTTGCAATTCGTACCGTCGTGTCATATGATTTCGTACGTCATATGTTTTCCTATCAACCACATGTCGTCGGTTTTGACTGCATACATGTACATTGTGGCGTGTTTTTCGGTTTGTATTTTTAAACAACAGCCCCACTACAACCTGACAAATTTAAAACATTTGCAACGTCGCTTTTTAAAGACTTTAGAACAAATTTAATAACAGACCTATTTAGCCATTTTCATTTAATGTCAAAAATATGCATCACTAGAATAGTTGTTGAAAACAATTCTGAAGGGTTGAAATAAAGTCCACATATGTTTTTTGCCTGTCAGACACCGGATCTTCAAGACATGTGACTGTCATGTGGTATTTTGGCCGTTTTTATTACAAATAAGCGAGTTAAAATCAGCAGGGTTCTTATATAAAATGGTTGTTCAAATTCCATGTATTCAATATTATATTGACAATTCTTTTTATACATCCTTGATACATGAAGATGAAAACAGTCTTAACTTCTTATATTTAATCCTAAATTTTTAAAACTGCATTTCATTTTAGAAAAAAATAATGTATTTTGTACAAACCAAATGCCAATCTTAAATTAATCAAAATCTAACAACATCAGTACACAAAACCCCAACCTTAAACTATTTACTAGTAATTTTTAGCACTGTAGAGTATTTAATAACTTTTTTTTATGATTTAATCGATCCCCAGAACCACGACTTTAGAAAATATTCATTTACGGATTTTATAGTCATGTCCTGTCCGTGTACTGATCAAATTTTGATATCATACGAAAACATATGACGACGTTTTTTTAACATAAAATCGAAAAGTAATCGGAAACAATCTTTAATTGTACAAATGTATCAGAGATATAATGAGTATAAAACATCTCTGCCTTGTAAATAGACATAGGATCATATAAATCTGTATATTTGACATGGGAGTTTTAATACATAGATACAAAGGACAAACATAGAAACTCCAATATCTACATGTAGTCAATTGAACAACTCCGACAGTTTTGAAATATTGTACATAATAGGCTTATATCGATTATATATAGTTCATTTAACTAAAACTGTTTTCAAAAAGAATGAACGCGTTAGACAGACAACATCTTATGATAAAAATATTGACAAATCTGACTGGATCAGATTTGAAGGCAGAACAATGGACATTTGTATACTTGTGCTTCTTGTGTGATCTTTTCTTTTTTGCCATAACCACATATAATGAAAAAGTGTCTTTGTGGGTTGGAAAGAATGACAGTAAGGAAATTAAATGCAATATGAAATTATAGGAATGAAATAATCTTTCAAAATATGTACATAACATGAACTATACAGATATTCACTGTTGAGTTTGCTCAAATTAAATTTCCATCTGAATCCAATGTATTTAATAAAATTTCTTCTGAGTTATCTCCCTTAGACCATTTAGAGTGAATGTCCTATACAACAACATTTTACAGTGAATGTCGCAGAGTGCAGATTTAGTATTTGATTTTAATGTTGGACTCTGTCTTGCTATTGTATTTTATGCTTTCATATATATGTATTTATTGTAAATTACAAATATGTCTTAAGGTTTCACAGATCTGGAAAAAATATACAGTTTTAAAGGAAAAGAATTTTAAAAGTCCCTTGATTTCACAAATTTCATGGTATATTCATGTATACTCACTCATCATTAGAGTTATAAATATTGATAAAGCTAAATGCATGCATGAAGGGTGATATTCTTAAAATAATTTCTTATAATTGTCAAGGTCTTTATACAAAGGAGAAACGGAGAGATGTTTTGAACTATTTAAAGTCAAAGAATTTTAATATATACTGTCTTCAGGACACACATTTTACAGAACAAGATGAATTAAACATTAAAAATCAGTGGAAGGGAGAATGCCTTTTCAATTCATTTACATCCAATCAGAGAGGTGTGGCCATCTTTTTTAATGAAAACTTTGATCTCCAAATTCACAAAGTTAAAAAAGATGAGGGTGGAAATCTTCTTAGATTGGACATTACAATTGAAGAACAAAGAATTACCTTAGTAAATATTTATGGGCCAAATGTAGACACTCCTTGCTTTTATCAAAAGGTGGCAGACATTATTGAGGAATTTGATAACCAATCTTGTATTCTTTGTGGTGATTTTAACCTCATTCAAAGTTTTAATCTTGACACCCATAATTATATTAATATCAACAACCCAAAGTCTAGAGAAAAAGTATTACAGCTAATGGAAGATTTTAATCTAGTTGATCCATTTAGAGAATTATACCCCAATTTGAAAAGATTTACTTGGAGGAAAAAAAAAAACCTTTAAACAATCTCGTTTAGATTTTTTTCTGATTTCTGATAATATTTTTCACTTTGTTAGCGATGTTAAAATTGATAATAGTTACAGGTCTGATCATTCACCTGTGGTTTTTTCTTTCAAGATTAATGAATTTATAAAAAGGCAGAGGCCTTTGGAAGTTTAATAATTCCCTTCTTCATGATACTGACTATGTTAAAGAGATAAAAAACCTCATAAGTATAGTAAAAGAACAATATGCTGTCAAGATATATAGAGATGAAAATTTACAAAATATTGACAACTCTGAAATTGAATTTACTGTTGATGACCAGTTATTTTTAGAAACTTTACACACAGAAATACGCGGTAAAACTATTTCATATGCCTCTTATAAAAAAAGGCGGGTATAAAATTTGAAAATGAAATAATTTCAAAATTAAAACAATTAGAAGAAAATGCTCTAACAGTAGAAAATCTGGAAGAGATTGATCAGAAAAAAGCAGAACTTAAAATTTATAGACAAAAGAAGGTTGGGGGACAATATGTTAGGTCAAGAAGTAAGTGGATTGAAGAAGGAGAAAAACCTACCATTTTTTTTTTAATCTAGAGACTAGAAATAATATAAATAAGACTATTCAAAAACTTACTTTAGAAAATGGTGTTATAGTGGAAGAACAAAAAGAAATCTTAAATCAGACAAAGGTGTTTTATGAAAAACTTTATAGAAAACAAGATTGTTTGAAAAAGGTTAATTTAACACGGGACTTTTGTTATGACGAGATACCGAAGCTTAACGAGGATGAAAAGCAGTTATTGGAGGGAAATATGTTTTTTTTCTGAATTAACTGCAGCATTAAAAAGGATGTCTGATGGTTTCACTGCAGAATTTTTCAAATTTGTTTTGATTGATATTGGTAAATTTGTCCTTAGATCTATAAATTTTGGATATGGGAAGAGCCAAATGTCTGTCACCCAGAGGCAGGGAGTGATTACATGTATTCCAGAAGATGGTAAACCAAAACAATTTCTTAAAAATTGGAGACCTATTACTCTACTAAATTCTACATATAAATTGGCATCAAGCTGTATAGCAGAGAGAATAAAATCTGTTTTGTCAAAATTAATAAGTTCGGATCAAACTGGTTTTGTTCCAGGTAGATATATAGGCGAAAATTGTCGTTTAATATATGATATTTTACATTTTACTGAAGAAAATAATATTCCAGGAAATTATCTTGCTGATTGATTTTGAGAAGGCATTCGATTCCATATCGTGGTCATTTCTTTATGATACATTAAGATATTTTAATTTTGGTGAATCCGTTATATCCTGGGTTAAAATCTACTATAACAACATAACAGCTGCGGTGACACAAAACTGTTGTCTGTCAGAATTCTTCACTATAGAGAGAGTCTGTAGACAGGGAAATACTTGATCCCCTTATATTTTCTTGCTATGTGCAGAAATATAAGGCATTTTGGTAAGAAATAGTAGGGAGATAAAGGGTATTACTATAGATGATACAGAATTTATACTTTCTCAATATGCGGATGATACATCATTGATATTAGATGGCTCGCCAGAATCGCTCGATGCATCTATTCGTGTTCTCCAATTGTATGCTGAAATCTCGGGACTTAAGATTAACATAGAAAAAACAAGTGTTATTTGGATAGGTAGCAAAAAACATAGCCAGGATCAAATTTGTGTAAAGTGGGGATTGAAATTGGGCTCCAGTACATTTAAGTTGCTTGGAATTACGTTTTCAGTCGACCTAGATAGAATGATTAATTTAAATTATAGGCCAGTTTTAGATAATATAGACAACACTTTGAAAAAATGGTCAAAACAGTATCTCACCCCCTTTGAAAAGATTACCATTTTAAAAACTTTGGTCATAGCTAAATTAAATCATCTGTTTCTATCTATCCCTAGTCCAGATGAGAATATGTTACGCAATTTAACAAATAAAATGTATGCTTTTATCTGGGATAATAAACCAGATAAGGTCAAGCGAGATCTTTTATGTCAAGATTATTATAAGGGTGGTTTAAAAATGCTACATTTAAAAGCATTTATACAGGGACTAAAACTTACATGGGTAAGACGTCTGTATAATTCGAACTCAAAGTGGGTGAGATTAGTCTCTATTGTGGAGCAAATAAATTTTATTGAAATAAGTTATATTGGGCCTATTAAAAGGTCAACAAATAAATTTTGGCAAGAGGTTTTTGATGCTTGGAAAACCCTTAATCAAATTAGAAAACCAAGATGTATTGATGAAATTCTATCGTATTCTTTATGGGGGGTAGAAAATTTTAAAATTGGTGGTTCAAGAGTCTACTATAAAAACTGGGCAAATGCGGGAATTTGGACAGTACAAGATTTGTTAGATGACCAGGGCAAAGTTATGTCATTTCAAAATTTCCAACAATTATATCAATTTAGGCCAAATATTTTACATTATTATGGAATAGCGCACTCGCTTAATGAGTGATTAAACACGATTAATATTGAAATAAATGAGAAAAAAATTCATGCAATACTACCTTTTAACATAAGTATCTTTTTTGAATCAAAAAAAAGGTTCAAGGGAAATGTACAAAGTATTGAATGAAAAATATGTTACATTTGCTGCAAAGAAAAAATGGGAGAACCATCTTAATATGACTGGTATTAACTGGAAAAAAATACACACTTCGTGTACAAAATATAGTAAAAGCACTAAGCTTTGCTGGTTCCAATATAGAACTATCCATAGAATTTTGGGAACTAATTCACTACTTTACAAGATGAAAATAAATAGCAGTAACATATGTACATTTTGTAAAGAAGGACCAGAGACCATAGAACATTTATTTTGGAGCTGTCCGATTGTTGCCAGTCTCTGGCATGCACTTAACATCTGGATTTTTGAAATGACAAATATTGAACTGCCTTTGAATATTATGATTATTTTATTTGGTATCTACGAAAATGTTAAATTGAATTTTGTTAAAAATAAGATTATTCTACTTTTAAAATACTACATTTACAGAACAAAACTACAAGATGTTTTGCCAAATCTAAATGCTTTAAAAAAACCATTTAAAGGAACACTTGAACTTAGAAAAATACATTTCATTTAAAAACCTCTCTGTAGAGGAATATAACAAATACTGGAGTCCCTGGGCCCCTATCATAGAATAAATAATAAATGTTAAAATTTGATTGAAACACCACTTATGTATATTGCAAGAACACATAAGATTTCAATGTTATAAGATATTTATTTATTTTCAACCTATAATTGCACCATCATATATATTCAATTGTTGTTTTATTATTTAATACTTCCTTTGTGTGAAAATGTCATTCTGTATACCTTTGTTCATACATGTTGTGCTAATCTATTTGTTACAATAAAGAAAATTCATTATAAAAAAAAAGTAGTCGGAAACAGTAAAAAATCGTAGTAAGCCTTGACAAAACAACTAGATACTTAAAATCAATCTACAGGACAAGCTTTTTAAATTTGAGTAAACACCTGAACAAAAACTCAACAGTGAAAACCGTAAGCAGTGAAAAGTGTTATTAGTACGAAAACACAGCACACGATCATAAAGATATCAATTTTTTCTATCAACACGCGTTTAACCTTACTCAATGTAAATGTAGCATTCAAATTTTTTTTCTCTGACCGCGAATAACGAAATTATAATACATGTATAGCAACAGTAAGACAACGATTACGTCCATATACAATCAAGTTGTCAAAAAATACAGAATAGTATTCGGTTAATTTAATTTTGTTTAGACCATAGTCTCCTATGGTGTATTTTGTTAATTGGAATTTGCCTTTTTGATCTCTTTTTCTTTACCATGGCACTGTCAATTTGTTGTCGACTTGTGAGTTTCGATACATCCATCGTTCGTATTTTTAGCTTCTCTTTTGCAGTAACTGCAATTATTTTCTCAGATCAGAGAAACCTTGATTACACTTCGTATGTTTTAGTGAAACCGTTTTGTAAATAGGCAACACACATTGTTTTAATTAGTTAAATGGAAAATTCAAACATCTATGCCACTAAAATATATCAAAATTGTTCTATTACAAAAGGTTCTTCTAGTTGAATATTTGTAATATGAGGCAGGCATTACCTGTGAATGGGGACTAAGTCTGTATGAATTGTTTTTTTTAATTCAAACATGTCAAAAAGAAAACGGAAATACTGTCACGTTTCCGATTTTGGTTCTGTTGGTAGGGATTTAGTTGAGACGTTATTAAGGTTATGACGATATATTCAATAAAACATAGAAACGCTTTCATCAGGTAACGTTTTTTTTTTTTTATAATAATACAATTTTAAAAATGAATTAGTATTGATTTCCTTTCTTAGACTGATAAATAGACATTTTATTCCAAGTCTCATGCAAACAAGACCGGAAATGGAAAAAAGATTTCGGCGCAGATCCGGAAATTCAAAAACGCGACAACAAAAATTTTGAACGATTTTGAGTTCACTAGTACAATGAAAAATTCGGGAAATTTTCCCGATTTTTTTTTTTTTTTTATTATTGAATTTTCAACAGTTAGTATGGGACTTCGGTTTTATAAACTCTATCGAATGTGCAGATTTAGTCAATAACACTCAAATATCATTGACAAACAGCAGTACAACTAATCAAAGACAAACTGACAATTCTAGATAATGATGATTGTTTATAAATAAACTACAAACTTATCGCTTATACAAAAAAGATGTGAAAACTGAACAATACAAACAGCGTAACATCCCTCGTTCCGTAAAACGAACAATGACACTTTTTAGAAGTGGAGCGTTGCCATTGCCATTGAAACGGGCCGATAGTCCAGACTGCATATACCCTTGAATTTACGACTATGTAAACTTTGTGACCATTTAACTGTAGAAAATGAAATACATTTCATGATGAACTGTCCGCTCTATTCTGACTGTAGATTTGAACTTTTCCAAAATGCTAAACAGTTGATTGACAATTTTGAAATACTAACAACTGCACAAAGTGTACACCTATATATAGGGTAAATAAAGAGAACATTCAGAATTCAACCAAATTTGCTCTATTTCACAGATTTCAAATTTCATAAATATTGATAGAATCCTTGGCTTAAATATGATGACTCAGCATAAATTCACAGTTTACCATGTTTACAGTATGCATAGATTACTGAAAGTCCTCAGTACAAAATTAATTCATAATATTTGCATATATGTAAGTTAAATTATTAAGAAGTGTTTACATTTACTCTTCGCATTGAAACCCAGAGATCCTTCCTGGATATTATTCATGGGGTGTTTGTTTGCTATCGATAACCCAAAAGTAAGCCGTAACACCTAAATCTGCTTTTTTTGTCACCACGGCATAAAACAAAATACAAGCTAGAAATACAAAAGTATATCAACAAAACTAAAAATAGTGTGTTTTATGCTGAATATGTACTTAATATTCCAAATTGCTAGAAATAGCAGACTAGTTGAGGAAACTTGAGACCCCAGGGGCAAAAAACATGGAAAATTGCCTACCCCTTGGGTCATAAAACAAATAATTTAACTTATAAATGCTATGATTTTATGATTTTAAAGTCCTTGATATAGAAAACAATAACTATGTTTGGAAGTTATGCAAAAATCAGATGTTAGCAGTCATCTCTATAACATTTAAAGTGATTGTTTATCTCAAACTGGTATCTGCATACATACAACTATTATGGCTTTGTTTGAACTCTTCTAGTATATATATTAGCCAAAATGTATTAGATATATGGTTACAGTTGACACTGTTGTGACAATAATTCTAAATTGACCATTTGAGGCAGAAATTGACAAATAGTCATACAGTAAAATGTGGACTGGAGACAGAGGCAGGATTGGATATTTTATATAACCTTGAATGTAGTAATGATTGACTGCTAAACATTACACTTATAGTATTCTGATATGTTTCAATATGTTATCGAAACATTTTTAAACAGGTTCAGGGCATTTTAAATCAGAAAATATGCAAACAGGGTAAGCTTGCAATAATTTAAGTCTTGTTTTCAAATTCTTTAAAAAATTGAAACAGGGGAGGGGAATAAAATGTACAGTAAAGAAAAACATAGATTATACACAGTGATTTCTGTAAGGCTATAATTATGATAAATGAGTATTAATGTGATAAAAACTGATTTTAGAGAGTTTCCTATTTGAATATAGTTTTGTATAGGTTGTACTTTGTAAATACAGCTGTTTCTCAAACCACGCCTCTCTTGGGGAGATTTAAATATGCCGCATATCCCTATATTTACAGAAATGCAAGCTATACAGGGTGAAAAAGGGAACCTTCAGAATGTAACTAAAGTGTAATGTGTGGTCATTTAATAGCAATTTTATAGGTTGCATTTCTGTAAATATTGACAATGCAATTTCCCATAGGAACTCCTTTTGCGGCTAAAACTGTACCACTTTTACTATGAAGTTTTGAAAAAAATCTTATTCTACAATTGAAAGTTCATATGCACTACAATATTTTTCAAATGTCAACATATAGGTCTGTGCGGCATATTTTCAACGTTTATATACCCTAAACTTCTCACAGTTTAAACTAACACTAATTTTCTTAACTATCCCTACCTCGAATAAAAGGTTACCACCGATTTCAATATAAACAAATTGCACATGTATATTTACTGGTTACATTCCCAAGTTATGTCTCTATGTAAACAAAGTTAATGTCCTATGAATATTCGTAATCTCCCCAAAAGAGCCGTTGTTTGGGAAACAGCTGTGTTTACAAAGTGCAACCTATTAATTAAATGTGATGAAGTCCAACCACTTTTGGCTAATACACTTTATAAATGTTTTATGAAACGTAAAAAAATATATAATATTGTTTTTGTATTGATTTGAATTTCATTTTTTGTATTTTTACTTTGTAAATCTTTACTTAACGAGTTTCGTTTGAATTAAATGTTAAATTTTTACTGAAATTTTTACTGAACTTCAATTGAATTTTTACTGATTTTATACTTTTATGTTGTGTATTTTTACTGAATTTTAAGCAACTTTTACCCTAGTGACGTTTTAAGCGAACTAAACTGTATTTAAATTTCTTTTGTATTGATTGTTGATTTTTATTTGTAAGTTCTATTATTATTTTGAAGCATTCATGAAGGCCGTACGGTGACATATAGTCATGATAGTTGTTAATGTTTGTGTCATTTTTCTCTTTTGTGGATAGTTGTCTCATTGGCAATCAAACCATATCCTCTTTTTTTTTGATATGAATCGATATTTTATAATTGTATGTATATATTTAATAAGTTTTAAATCATGTAATGAATGACTATGCCTTTTAAAAAACCAACAGTATACATGTAAGTGTTATAGCTTTCATTTGTATATACAGTGTCTCGTAAGTCTTATAGGCTGACATTGAACCTTTTTTTATGATGTCGTTATGTATTGTAATGTAGATGTAGACACTTTAATTAACTATTATTTATCGTATCTATACTTAAAAGATCTAGGTAATCCTGAAATCAAATTTTCGAGGTCTTGGATAATATACATTAGGTCCTTCTAGTAGTAGAATGTCTTTTTTATATTTATTTATTTATTTCCAATACCATAATCTTCAGAACATGAACAGTTCATATCAGGATTTTGAAAGAAATCCATGATATTCTAATATCCAATTATGGAGGTCCAGAATATATCAGGATATCCTTCGATACTGTAGGTGTCAAACCACCAATTAAAAATCCCTATCTGTTCAACCGAATTTTGCAATTTTCACAGCTTTTTAAATATTTTACCTTAAGTTTAATTTCAATGAAACCAGGTATATCCCGAATTGTAAATGTATCACCTTTCTACATGCCAATTTTCAACCAATGTTTAAAGTCTTATTAGAAATTTCTGATCTTAAAAAAACAAATCGTAAATTAGTGTACTATGTAGCGCTTTAATCCTGATTTTTTAATGCAAACTCATAGACATGTGAATTTTGTCTCAAAATGGTCTAAATGTTTCACCCTTTTACCAAAAGTTTCATTTCTGCAAATTTGTTGGTTCGTTTAAGTAAACAATGACATCAAATGCACTATGTTTTTTCCGAGTAGGCCAACTTTTACCTGTAGTCTTTGTTTTTTCCGTGCTTTAAACATTTAGGGTAGACACTTTAATTGCATTCAGTTTGCATTAATACAGTATTTGATATACATATAAAAAAATATATACTGAACACGTACTTTGGTTCAAAGTAATTCATTAAATGATTTAATTCTTTACTGTATTTTATATATATATAATCAATCTTAGATTCTTTAAACTCATCACACATTCTAGATTTATTTGAATTTAAATAATTTTATTACTGTTGTATCTTATATTATAGATATGTTGTATTAGTCAGTAAACATCATGAAGGTTACACCAACTGGCCATCCAAGTATTCATTCAACTGGAATTCTAATGCTACTGGTCCAAAAAGAGATCTTGTTGGTAAGATGTTTACAACACTATTTACTAAGTTGAAAAGCAATAGTCCAAAGAACATTTGATGGTCTTTCAAACCAAGTTTGTTTAAAATAAGAAAAGGAATATACAAATAATATGTCTAGTATTTGAATATAGCTTACCCCACTTTGATTTCGAAAATACATTGTTCAGGGCATACTTATTGTAATAATTAAAAGACAATAATAGTGCATTGACTTGACATAGCAACTATATAAGGATGAGGCTAAGAAACGCAGGAAATGCGAGGCTGCTGAGCTTTTTTCCCTGTCAATGCACTATTATGGTTTTTAAACTGCAATCTAAAAAAGCACATTTTCAATTGTTGTTTATTGTTTTAATGTTATTTATTTGATTTCAATATGGGGGGTCGGGGGTCGCCCTTTAAAAAGACCTCAAATATTGCAGGCGTATAATTATACAACAAAATGAAATGTGCATAACCTGTTGAAACCCCCCAATCGATGGTAAACGAATTCGTTTCAGTATTGACTAAAGTATCAACAATAAGCCTAAAACATAATGATTTATAGGTTTCAAACAAAAAATAGTAACAAGTGAAATATGTTTTTCCAAAAAATGTAAATGAAACAAGTTTGAGTCGTTCCACGCATCGCTGTATACATTGGTAACAAGAACAGGTTGAAAAGGTCGCCTGAATAATTAAATATTATTTCGGCAACTTATATTTAAATATTCATGAGGAAAAGTGATATCGGGTCAGTGACTGTATATGACATAGATATATACTGTCAACGCATTTTGACTGCTCAAATAGAAAAAGCGCAGTATAATAGAAAATAAGAAGTTATAACAATCTATTTCAAACAATGTCTCAACATGTATCTATGTATACATGGATCTATGTACCGTTAATTTTAATCAGTGCAGCAAATGGCTAGTTCCGTATACAAAATATCACTTCCAGCTGATTTTACCAGTCGATTTAAAAAAAAAAAACGTTTGACTAAAATTAACCGTAAGTATACTGATTTGTTCATGACTTAAGACCAATCTTAGTCGGAAGTTTTTTTGTGAAACCGAACCCAGGAGTCGATTTTAAAAAAACTTTCGACTAAGATTGATCGTAAGTCATAAACAATTCAGTATACTTAAGATTAACTTAGTCGTAAGTTCTTTTGTGAAATCGATTCCAGGTGTCTAAGTACCTAAGGCGAAAGACCAAAAGTCTTCATTATGTATAAATATAAATTAATAGCACATATTAAAATCGTTATCGACAAATTCACAGTAAATGTACATGATGAGATTAGAGGTCATCAAGTAAGAAATTTGCACCAACAGACCATAAATCTCTTCAATGGATATGGTTAATGGCGTTCATGGTGAAAAATTGAAAGCGTGTTGTTTTCGTTTTTTCTTATCCTTATTAATGAATGGACAAAAACGTAATTACTGCGAATTCAGGAAAACTAACATATACACTAGTAACCCGAGTTTAACTTGATCGGACAAACACGCATTAACGCTGTTTAAATGAGATTAATCGTCATTTGATAAAGATTGACAAAAATTAAAAATCATGTTTAATTTATTTCAATGCATATCAAATCATTTTAATGCCAGTCAAATAGATTCGCTTGCAGTCGTTCAATTGAAATCAAGTTGGTGGTAAGTTACGTCAAATAAATAGGCCATGCTCCTGTTAAACTATTTCAAACTGGTATTAATTCGTTTTAAACCGTGTTAAGACCCGAGCTTTTAACAGGTAAATCACTCAAGCAAAACAACATCGATGTATCTTTCGTTTATTTGTTTCAAACTTTATCGACTTATATATATAAATGCGTGTATTCTGATTAAAGTCACATACTTCACAATTTAAACAAATGAATGATCAATACACGTAACATATAAGGAATTTAAAGGAAAACATTAAAATATTGATGCACGGTTTAAAAAATACAAAACTTGTGAATCTGTTAAAAATAAAATAGTTAGATATTTAACATATTTTTAATTTGCTCAAATGAAGTAGATCTTTATCTCACATATTCGTTTCAAAAGTTGCTGAGTGCTATGAAAACTCATGACATGTAAGTATGGTCCATTGAAATGACTTACGAAACTTTATGTATTCCTGTATATTTCCGTTTCTCTTTTTCTGTCTTACTGTAGTGTACATGTACTCGTAAATTAAATATAGACACGGAAATTAAAGTAACCAGAGACATATATTTTAACTTCCAAAAATTATTTATTTTTAACATAGTTTAAATCGATGTTTCTTATATTTTCGGTCAACAACAAATATTCCCTAGCGGTATAGTGATATATGGAGTAGCTTGTAAGATTAAAATAGTGCTGACATTTGTTGAATTTAATAAACAGTTAAGTCTTGCTCAAAATTGTAAATGAAGTAACAGCTCAATAAACTTTTAAAACTGTGTCAAATTGTAATACTGGTCGCTGACGCGAAACGGGCGTTAATTGTGGAAAAGCGGCAAAATACGAAAATTGTGAATTGTGGTTCCGATTCTGTAAAGGTATTATTGTGCTGTCATGCACCGTGACGTACAAAAAGTCTTGCTATAAATGAACATGTATTCTGTTTATATGAGATAAATTTTAGTCTGCGATAACGATGGGTAGGTTGATTTAATTTTAACGACCTTGACTTGCTCTCAGTCGACATTCTCTTACGTCTAATGCATTTAAAAAAAACCGTATATTAACGTTTATGGCATTTAATATAAGTCTACCTACCAAATCAAAATCAACATCAACATTATTAAAAAGAAACAAGAATGGAAAAGAAACAACTATGCATTGTTGCTCTGATATAATTTTTATTTACTGTATTTAAGCGGTAATTTCTAAATAAAAAATTATTGTCGTAGAAATATAATATTTCATCTAGGTGCTTTCGTTGAAGTTCGCGTAACATATCAAAATGAATTTCATTGGTCGGAACAATTGCAAACTTTCAATCCAGGTGTTCTCATAGAGGTCCGCGTTCATGTTTCAATTCAAAACACAATATTTCATCTAGGTGCTTTCTTTGAGGTTCGCGTTACATAGTAAAATGAATTGCATTGATCAGAACGTTTGCAAACTTTCAATCCAGGTGTTGTCATCGAGGTCCGCGTTCGTGTTTCAATTCAATTCACAATATGAAGTCCATTATGGTAAAAAAAATGAATTTTAAACTCTACGATGTCTGAGTAAATAAATAGAATTTAGAAAATAAAACATTTTAACGATTCTTCCAACACAATAAACTTTCAACACAATAAAAGTGTAACTACCTTTTTCGCCGATGAAAAATTATTACTATGTATATAAGAACAAGGATTTGTCAATCCAGGAACAGTATAGATGTTCCTGATTCAATTTATTCCTCGATAAAATAAGTTTGATTTGTATATATAATTCAAATTAATTCACACAAATTTTTCAAAACACAATGTTTTTGAAATAAATAAAGTGCCCAATTTCGAAACATTTACTCGGTTTACATAGAAAGGTTTAAGAAAAGCTCTTCTACTTTCTGTTAGAGCTGTGCAGTTTAGAATATAGTGAAATACATCAACCTATCTCTTGAGAGTTACAAAGTACACAGTACCTTTCCTGTCTCATAATTCTACGCCATCTATCGATTTCTATAGGTAACCGATGATTTCCAGTTCTAAACCTCCATAACGTTATCTTATCTTGATAACTTAATAAATCTAAATATTCCTCAAATTCAAAGTTTTCTTTGAACAGTTTCTAACATAATGCTTTGGGGCAATATTCCATTTCTGATTTCCACATGTTCCAAGTCTCCTGAAATTGGTGAAGAAATCGTTGCTTAATGCTCAACTTTAACCCTTTTTGATTAAAACTATAGTTGTTCTGATTTAACCAAATATTTGAAAAAACAATATTTATTTAAGATTTTTTTTATACAAATCAACCAATCGAAATAAATCCACCATATACGTTGAGTTTATAAATATATCTATATAGAATATTTGTCAATTTACTCTCGGAACTGTTTACAATGTTAGACCAAAAAGATACCATACGGTGTTCCACATATACTGACATAGGATAGGGTAAGCGCCAGCTCTCCATATACCATAAAGCTTGGAGTTGATTTTTTCAAGTTTAAGAAAAGTTTACAAAACTTCAAATGCGCTTTCTATTGTATCAATAAAACTAAAGCCCCAAATGATTTCCCAGCCATATAGCAATATACAATCTTATCAAAAAGATCGTACTGATATTTAATTAGATTAGCTAATATAATTGCTTCGATATTTTTATTAATCAATCGATAAATTGAAGAACTGAATGGAATAAAAACATAAATAAAGAAAATATTTTTTGACCGCCATTATCTTTGACTATGCTACAGGTATACAAGCCAGGAGACAGTGGCGGATCCAGGTATAATTGTTCGGTAGCTATATAGATAAGAACTCCTGATTGTTTGACGAAATTATTTTTCAATTGGGACATATGGTTTGAACGTTTAATCCCCTCTTTTCTGTGACCAGTGGTTGTCGTTGTTGTACATCAATCAGTCCGATAGTTTTCTCGTTTGAATTCATATTTGTAATTTTGGGGAATTTTGTAAATGTTTATGCGGTTGAGGTTGGCTCGTTGTTGAAGGATTTACGATGATCTAATTTATTGGCAAGTACACCACATCTTTTTACATTTATTCGTTAAACCATGTAGATCTTCGTCAAGCCTAAAAAATAAACGATTTTGAAAATGCACTTATTGATAGCTATACAGCTTTTGATTCTAAATAATTATGTTTAGCTAACATAAAATTATGATCAGCGGATACATATATACACACTAAGTCTAAACTTGTTAAAAAACAGACACATATGAAATGTATATGTAATAGTGTTTGTTCATTAAAAAAAAAACTGTGAATATCTACCACTACTGTTGCCGGCTTTAGAGATCGGCTAACACAAATTCAAACCAAAACATGTACTACATAAAATGCATATTTTTAATCACAATCTGTATATAAAAACACTTAAATTGTTATTACATATTTTTGCGAATCTGATTAAATCTTTGTCAATCACGCATGCACAGCAACACGTATTCTTCCATGTTTGACCTTATTTGAACTAACAAAAAAAGAAGAATCTGGAATTCTCGCTATCGGTTCTGTGGGTTCTATCCTGGTGTTTTGATGTAGGTGAATATAGCATGATAAAAGTCTTTAACTATTAAAAATATTCATTAACAAATTTAACAATTTTTATCCCGGGACAGAAAATGAATTCTCCTTAATATAGGTAGACCCTATTTTTTTATATGAATTATATATAAAAGGTAAAATAAAATACAGCATTCGAATTTAGTTCAGATAAAAAATAATAAAATCTAAAAAAATTGCTACGTATTGTTGACATAATGTAGTCTTTTAGTACTCAACACATATGCATAACTGGGAGCAAAATTATAACCTTTAGGTCAATTTTTTAAGTGAAAAATCAGTAACATTTTAACTTTTTTAGTTTTTCAAATAAAATTTTCCTTTCTTAATTGAATAATTTACAATTTAACAACTCTCGCTATCTGTTCGACGGTCTAAAGATGATAGTGTGTTTTCGATCTAGGTGTTCTCGTTGACGTCCGCGTTCTAAATCCAAAACATTTCATTGGTCAGTAGATTTACAATCTTTCAATCCAAGGTGTTCTCATTGGGGTCCGCGTTCATGTTTCAATCAATCCAATGAAGTCAGGCCATAACCGATCAATCATTTCATGAACCCATCATCATTGATCGAGTCACGTCTCAGTCATTACAGCTGAACGGACGTGCTGGGCCAGCTCTCATTTACCCGCTATCTTCGATGAGGGTTTACAGTTAGATGATCAACGACATACTACTTAAGATGACAGAAACCAATCCATGTCGTACAGATAGACGTAGTAGTTGGCGTACCCGCGTTAACATGCACTCCAAAACCATTGTATCATGGGGAGTGTTATGCCGATTAACGTCCGAGGGCTGTATTAGGCTGTTGGGTGATACGACCTTCATTTCACTGCCTCACGGCTTTGGTCCTGATAAAGCTTCCTGTCATCTTCAGAACTACGTCCACGATTCATCTACCAGTACTCCATCATCTAGGCTAGCGGGCTGCCAAGCTGACCAAACTGGCCCTGAAAACAGCCGTTAGTGAAGAAATAACATCAAAATAGTAAACAAAGAAAAATCTACTCACCAAAAACAAAAAGGCGGCCTACATATTGCGACCTACACTACTTGTTCCTGACCCAAGGCATCAAAATATGTTCAAGCTAACCAAACGCCTTCGGGCACCGAGCCGACCGTGCGAGGGCTGAAAAGCCAGTCAAGGTCGTTAGACACTTCCATATATATAACCGATCACATCACAGTCACGTCTTAGTCATTACAGCTGAACGGACGTGCTGGGCCAGCTCTCCTTTACCCGCTATCTTCGATGAGGGTTTACAGTTAGATAGCAACGACTTACTACTTAAGATGACAGAAACCAATCCATGCCGTACAGATAGACGTAGTAGTTGGCGTACCTGCGTTAACACAAACAATAGGAGTTATATTTGGAGATCGTCATGTTTATTCAGTTAACCTAATGCTAGATAACCAAACAAATAAAATTTCAGAAACATGTCAAATTTATTGGTCTCATATTTGATAGAAAGCTAACATGGAATAAACACGTAAACTATTTACAAGAAAGGTCTAAAGCAATATTAAACGTTCTAAGGTATGTTCAAGCAAACAATTATGGCATGGGTATTGATTCTCTTCTCATACTATATAAATCTCTTCTCAGATCGGTACTTGACTATGGATTTCAAGCGTTTAATTCAGCATCTATAACTGTAAAATCTAAATTAGATATAATACAAGCTAAAGGTCTTCGCATAGTGTTAGGGGCCCATAAATCGACTCCGTTAGAAACAATACTAGCCGAGTCTGGCGAAATGCCATTACAATTAAGAAGGGACCACCATTCTCTTAAATATAAGGTAACAAAATGAAATTTGAGTGGTTTTATAAGTATACAATAGTGCCTCATTATTAAAGGATTGGAATTTTATAAAATAAATTTATCTATTCATCCATATATATTTATTTTTTTATAAAATACACTATATCACTTTTTTTTATGACCACTTATAATTATCGTTAGATTTGTAGATATTGACACCTGTGTGTATGGATTAGTATGTATAGATTAACAGGTGAAATCTTCTGATCAACACAAAACTATAAATTATAAACTATAAATGTTAAGTGGCAAGAAGTACCGATATGCATGTCTATCAAAATACAATTTTCGCATTACAGTTTCTTGAATTTTTTTATATTTCGATGCTGACCCTTTTGTGAATTTATTCAACAACAAACTTTTTGTTCATACAAGATGAACTAAATGTCGCATTTTGTTCTTATGTTAAAAAAAACCAAACAAATATTTTATTTTTAAAAAAATCATGACAGTACCCCCCCCCCCCCCCCCCCCCCCCCCCAACTCTTCAACAAGAAAAAAAGATTGGTTTGGCATTGTCTAGTATATAATTTTCAATTAAAATGCTTCGGTTTTTTATAAGAAATACTTTATAACACAATTTGAAACATGTACACGTATATGCATCTATAAGTCCAAGCATATGAATACCGTGAGTAATGCATGCATGTATATACATGTAGGCATTAGTTTCTCGCTACATTGGAGACCCATCGGAGGCCTTGGCTTTTGTCTGCTCTATGGTCGGGTTATTGTCTCTTTGACACATTCCCCATTTTCATTCTTATTTTTTTAATATACGACGGTATCTTTTTTTTCTGTTCCAAATACCATGTATACATAGAGATTAATACATGGCCTTTTCCATATCAGCCTGGGTATCATCCCGAGATCCCCATATCAGCCCGAGACGGAGTCGAGGTGCTGATATGGGTCGAGGGATGATACCCAGGCTGATATGGAAAAGGCCATGTATAAATCGCTTTATCATATACTTCCGACAATAGTTTTATGTAAGGCAAATAAACTAATGCAATAACTAAAACAGTCAAACATTTTATAAAGAAAATTAAAATTATGAATCAAATATACTATAGTTGTCCAACAACAGCATCATTAACTCCTTATACATTTATGGTAACATTTCCAATAAAGGCATTTTGAAACATTGAAAATTTGGAAGAGTTTTACGATCATTACTACTCCATGTTTGTTGTACTATAAAATGATTCATTATTGTCAATGGCATTTGTTAGCAAGTATTAAACTATCCCCACAAAAGTTCCCGTAAATGTTGACGTCGTCATAAAAAACATCTGACGTCACAATGGAAAAGTAAACAACCGATACCGGAAACACCGGAAGTAACTTGCACGAGAGGCACTATTATGGGTTTTGTGCAAGAGATGCACCTGATATGGGTTATCAGCCAGGGTGGGAAATTATGGCTTGTGTACTTCCGCTCATTACACATATGCAAAAGCTATCATATCAATGCTAAGTATATGAAAAATGTACATATATGAGGCTATGAAAGGATCACCATTAATGTGAAAATAAATGGGGTGTACAGAAATAAAGATAATAATGGAATAAGCACTTGAAAATACAGAATAAAGAGATGGAAAATATAAAGAATAGATTTAATGATTTATGGTTGTTTAACGTCTAGTGACAAATAGTCCATGCATGTTTAGGACGAATAAAATAGGCATAAGAATAGAGTGGAATGGTGAATTTTTTAATGACATAGAACTATTGAAAATATTTTCTGACACCCCTTCCCTATAACCAACTACACTCGCATATACATCTCTGAATTAAATATATATTTGGCAAATTCATATTCTACTTAGATATTTCCAATCGTTTAAGTTTTTATAAATACCATTACAAATAACATATATGTCTCACTTTCCTCAGTGAGGGTATTCCATTGAGAAAATACAATAAACAAGCCGGTTGTCAGCTAAATGTGGATTACGGATTAAGTTGATGTCAAACTTGAATTTACAAACTGAGGCGAATTTATCACGAATATGTATTTTCTCTTTAACAGTGTTTTTATTCTCTGTTGAACTGTTCTTTATTTTCATTTAAACCAAAATAAATACGTTTTGACAAATCAAATAAAAAAAACACATTAAATAAAAACACAAAAAGCATGTATTATTTAAAATGTATTTCGGTAGTAGAAATATAATAGGACCAACAATTTCATTTATATGTTTGACCTTTGACCCCAATCATCTGCATGGTATTCATGAATATATACATTTTTTTTTACCAAAATTTCAATTTACCATTATAAATATTTCTTAAACTTCCGCAAACAAAATTAAAAATTAATATTAATATGTCTATTCTGTATAAAAATGCTCAAATTCATAGATATTAAAATTAAAGTTTTATTCTGCTAGACAAGAGATCACCATCGATTTTAAATTTAGAGTATTAATTATCTGCGTGTCGCAATTTTGACGATCCTCTCCGTTTTTAACCACGAAATGTCTATGAACCACAAAGGACCAAAACCACAGTAGTCTTATATAGTCGTAATCTCGTGTCGATATCGTGTCAATCGTACGGTTGTTTTATCCGACTTACGAACTTGATACAGAAAAAGTGTTTTTGTTTCAGTAACCAAGGTCTGTCGTTTTTAACTGTTTATATGGGAATTGGTGAAAAAGTCATAGTTCAAAGCTGAGACTACTATAACACATGTGTTACAGTAGTCTCAGTTCAAAGTCATAAATAAGTGTCCCGTTAAAATTGTTTTCGAAAATCTAATTTGTTCATAACTATTTTATGTAATAAACTTATTTAAATAAATTCGGACCTTCCCCTGTCTTATCACCAGCATGGCTAAAGGTATTTCTCCCATATGTATTGTGAGGGGACACGTTCAGGTATTCAAGCGATTTCCTTTCGGACTTGCAAGTTCACGCATCGTTTCACTTCTGACGGTATTGATCAGTGTACACGACCGATGACTTGAAACTTTCAATTTTGAACTATCAGGTGTATAATATTCATCTCTGTCTTGCGTGTCCGATAGTGATATGCTAGTCATTACTACTCTTACGCTTGTTTATAAAATAAAACATTTCTGGTGTAAAGAATATTATTTATAAAAATCTAAATAATTCCAAAAAAAAAGATTTGATAAAATAAATATCTGTAAGTTTACACATTTTTTCCAAGGGTAAATTTGGGGAAATGTAAGTACTCGTTGTCAAAAGTGAAGGACAGTTTGAAACCTACAAGAAATATTGATTTAACAAAAATATACGCACTTGTCGACCATTCGTTTGTATGCCTGGATAGAAAGTTACGGAACTATAGATAGTTGCAATTTAAAATTATATACATTTTTACATTGAACATAAGAAAAAAACATACATTTTGTTTAATTTGGGTTAAAAGTTTTGTAAATAGACTAGTCCTCGTATGACAACAGTATGTTATCATGGGATGTCGATGGACGAAGCAGAAGAAGAGAACCAATTTGAATAAAATACAGGTCAATATTTAACTTGCTTTGGTTCATCGAAGTTATGGACATAGTAAAATCACATATTTCTATTTCAATAAGATTTTTCTCGAAGAAAGGAAGGAATTCGCATCACAATTGTTGGGTATAATGTATAATAATGTGAAGTTAACATGGTTCTGAAAGTACAGTATGCCAAATTTCCTGTTCCGACATGCATGTTATATATGCAACTGGACGTACACTAATTATCCCCAAGGGATGTGAAGATTTTGCTGAGTATCAAAGTTTCAAATTAATTTCGGGATTTATTTTCTTTCCTGTATTCAATAACAGAAAATAGAATAAACTGCTTGTCCCCTAAATAGGGGTATTCTTGTCAGATAAAAGACTTATAGTTATATTTAAAAAAAAGGGAAATATGACATTAAATTGGTTCTTTCTTTTTTTCAACATCGTTAAAAAGATGTGTGTCTAAGGTGAACGACACAGGAAACCTGTAATACTAGTACGAGAGTATAGCATGTTAACATTCTTTCTCAATAATATGGTTGTATTGGAAATCTTTTCATACAGATTGACAACTCATGGTCCGATATGCATGTAATATTTGCCACATGACGCCCATAGTTCTTTCTAACATCATCATCTCATTCTTTGATATTGCTGTAAACATCGATGGTTCACACCCAAACAAAATGGGAGTAATGTACCTTCAGCGTTTCTCCGTGTTATACACTTGTGAAACTTAATATATAGACGACATTTCGGTATTGAAATGAATCTACATCTCACAAACATGGTTTTTAAATAACGATTTTGAGTAATCACCTACCAAAGAAATATAAACGTATGACAAGATATTACCATGCAGGAATTTAGTTTTCGTCAGACGCAAGAACTCATCACTATAATAAACGTATAGTACGTATATGCATGCAGTTTCAAATATGAAGAACAAGCGGTCGATGTCGAATATCTATACACTATACAATGTAACAGAATCAACGATATCAATTGTATTATAATCTAATATTCAGGGATGTGCAGAAAAATGTAAAATTTATAAACAAAGAAAAAATAACATTGTACAAAACCACAAACTACAATTAAAACCTATTTCAAACCAACTGAAACATTTCAATATCTAATGTCTAGTATGCCTTCGTTAAAGAATCTTTCTCCTTTATATATGACAGTGTCCAAGAATATTGTTTCATTACGGGAAAACTCGTAGGTGAACTTCAAGTACACGTGCACAGAATCAGTTCACTACTTTACAATCAACATGGCCAGACGCTTTAAACGAACTATTAAAAACAAAAAAGTACGACATAAACTTGTAGAAAATAACAACAATAAAAGGAGTAAATTACATACCAAGTTAGTAAAAAATGCCAAATTATTTGTAAAAAATTTGTCAGGACATAATTTGACGGATCATGAAACCTTATTACTTGCAAAAGGTATTAAGTTCATTATTAACCCTTCGAACAAAAATGCCATACGAAACGTTATGGAGGACTTCGACGAATTCTTAAGAAAACTTAGATGTCGATATCTCTATAATGATGGTAGAATTTACAAGAGACACCCTTTTTACATAAATTCGGGATATAAACCGCTGGATTCTTGTCCAGCAATTGAAAATTACATATTCTCAACAAAAATAGAACTTAGTAGAATGAAAATAAACAAACACACCAGAAATATATCCGCCGAGGAATTGTCAGCTATTCGGAATCTAAAGAAAAATAATAACATTATAATACGTAAAGCAGACAAAAACTCAACACTATGTATTCTTGACAAAGACAACTATTTACGTGAAGGGTTAAGACAATTACATAATATACATTACGAAGAAGTTGTTGAATCCAACGTAAAAACGGCATTTAGTATAATCAGAGACCTACATAATGATAATTATATTGATAATATAACATTCAAATATTTGAAAGAAAACATCAATACAACTAAAGTAGGAAAATTCTATCTGTTGCCTAAAATACATAAACTATCCCAAAATATACTATCAGAAATGGAGAGAAATGAAACAGCTAGACGACAAAATTTAATTCCAGGCAGACCAATTGTATCACTGTGTGGTACGCCCCTACACAATATTGGGCACTATATCGATTATTTTCTTGTTCCACTTGTTAAAAAACAATATACATATATAAAAGATACGTCAAGTTTTATTAATTCGATTGAAAATATAAAACCACAAAGAGACTGCTATCTAGTAACATTCGATGCAAAAAACATGTACACTTGCTTTACATTTAATGAAATACTAGAAGCCACTAACGCGGCACTGACCAATATTGATCCAAGTGAGTATGAAATCAAAGTTCCACCAAAGGACAGTATACTTCGCCTATTAAGGCTTATTCTAGAAAACAATGAATTTATTTTTAACAATAAACTTTACCGTGAAACCTTGGGCGTGCCGATGGGCGGATCGGCGTCTGCTGAATTGGCAGATCTTACAATGTTCGTCATTCTTGAAAACGTTTTACAACGCTTTCAGCACAGAAACAAAATGATAATGACTTCCAGATTTAGGGATGATGGCTGGATTATATATTCCGGACCTATAGAAGAAATACACGAACTATTTACAATAGCTAATACTGCACATTCGCACTTGAAGTTCACCTACGAATTTTCCCGTAATGAAACAATATTCTTGGACACTGTCATATATAAAGGAGAAAGATGTTTTAACGAAGGCATACTAGACATTAAAACCTATTTTAAACCAACTGAAACATTTCAATATCTAGACAGATACAGCTCACACCCGAAAAGTGTTTTCAAAGGATTTATCAAGGGTGAAGTATTGAGATACATCAGAAACACCAGTAGCAAAACTGAACTTAAAAAACAGTTAGAAGCTTTTAAAACACGTCTCCTCAAACGAGGATATAAAATATCTGAAATCAACGAAATTTTAAATCAAACACAAAATATAGAAAGGAAAAACCTGCTTATACAACGCCAAACGAAACGGGAACAACCACTAGTTATGTTAACAAAATTCAACCCATCTATACAGAAACTGAAAAATATAATTACAAAACACTGGAACCTTATTTCATCAAACCCTAATTGTTTGAACATATTTAATCGCAAGCCTATTATAGCTTATAAAAGACATACAAATTTACAAGAACTATTATCAAAGCATTAGTGGGTATAGTTTGCTCAACCTTTCAAAACACAATATGATACTGATCTCACAAAAAATAAATCATAATTAACTAATATGTTATTCAAAGACAACCGGTGTATGGTCCAATATAATATACGAAATAAAACAAAAAACATAAATAATACGCCAATATACAACTTATTGAGTCGACCACTGATGAAGCCGGACTCAGGGATCTTTTCCCCAAACACGGCAGAAACACCGGGCCTAGCATTCATGCTCATGGGTGAGCTCGGATGGGCTATTTAAATAAATAAATAAATAAATAAATAAATAAATAAATAAATAAATAAATAAATAAATAAATAAATAAATAAATAAATAAATAAATAAATCCATTTTCTAACTGTTAAGAGTTAGACATGTCACTTGTTCATTCTTGGAAGCCTTCATATTCCCCGTCCGACGATGCGTGGGAACTCTTTCTGATTGTGTTGACTATAAATGCTTGTATGGTGTTTCTGTCGTTTATCTGTACAAGTGGTTGCATGTCCTCTCCTTTCCCAACTACAAATGGCAATTAACACTTAGATTATAGCCATAAAGTAGAACAATAAATGAACAAAAGACAAATCTGGGTCATGGGGTACAGATAAGACACATAAGTACCAACAAAAGACGATCAAAATTAAAAACTTAAAGTAAACCAGAAACGTGCATGGATCCCGCAAAACATGCAGGGGTGACACCGGACTAATGGGAGTTTGCTTCTTGTAAGACATTCGCCGTGAAACAATGAACAATGATGAAGACAACCTTTTGTTTCAACTTTTTTTTTAAATTTCCAATGTTCTTAAGTATCACATATTTTACTTTCATTTTATTGTAAGCTTTCTGAAATAAATTTTTACATATTATAGACTATATTTTTTATAATTTCTAATTTCAAATTCAGTTAAACACTATTTCTGATTTGCTTTTTTATAAATTTAAAATGTCTGCTTCTTTTTCTTCATTTTTTATTAACCCCGGTTTTGTATTACCACTGACCCGTTCAGTCAAGAAACAGCTGCTTCATGTTTGCATAAATGTCTTTGTCACCAATGTAACATGCTATTATTTCCTTATTTTTTATTCCGTGTCTTTAAATATATAGTCTTTATCGGGGAGGCAATATTTATTGTGTCTGTTGGTTGCTTAGCTATAGTAAACAAATCGATTTACGTCATACTCTGAAGTTGGATGGAGATTGTTTTTAAATAAATACCGAACCTTATTAGACTATAGTACTTTGGTTTCCTGTTGGATTTTTCTCAATTTTAAATTGGGAAGTTTTATCACATGTTTTGCATAATTATTTTTTTTTGTGCTTGCAAATGAACGATTTATAAATTTAGTCCTAAGCACATCTAGCGAAATGTCTTTAGGGTAATCTCAGAGTGTAATTTTTATTTCAACTTTGACGTTTGCATCAAGACGACGTAAACAGCGAAAACGTTCTTTTTTTAGAATGACATTCGTTTCTTCAAACAGAAATCGCTTTTATCTTTTAATTGTTTAGGCATTAAAAGACCGGTTTCTAAATAAACTTTCATACAATCGAATGAACGATCGAAGTATATAAGCTTCTGGAAGGTCAGGGATTATAACATATTTTTCGTAATACTGAAAAAAAACGAAAATTTATTGTAGTTAATGGTCGAATTGAAGCTTAATATCTACCTAAAAGATTCATTGCTAAAAGACTTTCATTTTAGTAATCTCTGGTGTATTTAAGATGGATTGGTTTGAAGCGAGAACAGACGAAATATGCTAACCCGTGCTGCTAAAAACGGCCGTATTTACCGAACGTCGCGTTCAACGCGCTTTCGTAATTGTAAATACCCTAGATTAAATATGATGGACATTTTTATTTCATGCACATATATATCAGTTTGAAACAAAATGCAATCTTTGCTTCATAGATATCTACTTTAATTTGACTTGTCTGCCTCCAACACATGTATTCGGCAGTTTTAAGAAAGTTCATTTTTTTCTCATTTTGTACATGTTCAGTTGCAGATATAACGTCTTTGACGTCGCAATACCACAGAGTCGCTGCATTATATAACTATATGTTAACCTTCGAGAACTATTCTAAAAGAATGACGGATTTTATCTTACCATGGTGTTTTTTTGTTTTTCTTTTGTTCCGTTACTGAGGATATGTTTTTCCTGTATGAATCCATGTTACAAATTTGACTCCAAAAAGGATAAATTTTGTCTCATAGAAAAATCGGTAATTTTTATCCGATAGATTTGTTTTCCAATTTTTATCGGTAACTTTTCATTCAAGTTTCGTATGCATCATAAATTCATTGATTGATTATAGAAATATCGAAGCAATTCTTTTAGTTTATAACATTAAATATACAATTAATTTTATTTAGTTATTTGAATTTAATTACCTTAAATGAAAGGGTGCGAATACAATAATATATTAATGTCACTGTCTCAATTAATTGCATAGTATACAAATCCTTATGTTCTAATATAAATAGTAATAATTTGCATTGGCGAAAAAGATAGATACTTTTGTTGTGTTGGAAGAATCGTAAAAGTGCTATTCCTCTAAATTTTATTTGTTCAATCGGACGTCGTAGAGTATACATTTGATTTGTTTTTACCGTATTGTGTATTGAATTGAAACACGAACGCGGACCTCGATGAGAACACCTGGATTGAAAGTTTGCAAACGTTCTGACTAATGAAAAATCACTTTACTATGTAACGCAAACCTCAACGAAAGCACCTAAATGAAATATTGTGTATTGAATTAAAACATGAACGTGGACCTCCATGAGAACACCTGGATTGAAAGTTTGCAATTGTTCCGACCAATGAAATTCATTTTGATATGTAACGCGAACTTCAACGAAAGCACCTAGATGAAATATTTAATTTCTACGACAATACATTTTCATTTAGAAATTACCGCTTAAATACAGTAAATAAAAATTATATCAGAGCAACAATGCATAGTTGTTTCTTTTCCATTCTTGTTTTTTTAAATAATGTTGATGTTGATTTTAATTTGGCAGGTAGACTTCTATTAAATGCCCTAGACGTAAATATACGTTTTTTTTTAAATACATTAGACGTAAGAGAATGTCGACTTAGAGCAAGTCAAGGTCGCTAACTTAAATCAACATACCCATCGTTATCGCAGACTAAAATTTATCTCATATAAACAGAATACATGTTCATTTATAGCAAGACTTTTTGTACGTCACGGTGCATGACAGCACAATAATCCTTTTAAAGAATCGGAACCACAAATCACAATTTTCGTATTTTGCTGCTTTTCCACAATTAACGCCCGTTTCGCGTCAGTGACCGGTATTACAATTTGACACAGTTTTAAAAGTTTATTGAGCTGTTACTTCATTTACAATTTTGAGCAAGACTTAACTGTTTATTAAATTCAACAAATGTCAGAACTATCTTCCTTAATTTTATTTATTCAACACAACATTGCTTTTTTATTACAAGCTACTCCATATATCAATATACAGCTATGGAATATTTGTTGTTGAACGAAAATGTAAGAAACATCGATTTAAACTATGTTAAAAATAAATAATTTTGTTAGTTATTTTAATTTCCGTGTCTATATTTAATTTACGAGTACACTATAGTAAGACAGAAAAAGAGAAACGGAAATATACAGGAATACATAAAGTTTCGTAAGTCATTGCAATGGACCATACGTTTCTTACATGTCACGTGTTTTCATAGCACTCAGCAAGTTTTGAAACGAATATGTGAGATATAGATCTACTGCATTTGGGCAAATTAAAAATATGTTAAACATCTAACTATTTTATTTTAAAAGATTCACAAGTTTTGCATTTTTTAAACCGTGCATCAATATTTTAATGTTTCCTTTAAATTCCTTATGTTACGTGTATTGATCATTCATTTGTTTAAATTGTGAAGTATGTGACTTTAATAAGAATACACGCATTTATATATATAAGTCGATAAAGTTTGAAACAAATAAACGAAAGATACATCGATGTTGTTTTGCTTGAGTGATTTACCTCTCAACACGGTTTAAAACGAAGTAATACCAGTTTGAAATAATTTAACGGGGGCGTGGCCTATTTGTTTGACGTAACTTACCACCAACTTGAATTCAATTGAACGACTGCAAGCGAATCTATTTGACTGGCATTAAAATGATTTGATATGCATTGAAATAAATTAAACTTGATTTTTAATTTTTGTCAATCTTTATCAAATGACGATTAATCTCATTTAAACAGCGTTAATGCGTTTTTGTCCGATCAAGTTAAATTCGGGTTACTAGTGATAGTTTTCTGTATCAGATCTCTCATTATTGCGATAATCATAAAGTCCCAATATTTGCATTTATTAAAATCTAACAATAATGTCTGAATTATTAGTAGATACTTCTATATTCTTCAAGGTAAAAGAATAACTTTTTTTAATAAGACATGTCCCACATCTGATGAGAAGGCGACTTGGTTATGTTTTTATACTGACGCTATATAGTTTTTCTGTAATTTTGGTTTTACCAAATAATGATAGTTCTTTATATAATTGGCACGTATTTTTGACGCTTCTCTCACAGAACAACAATGCAAAATTGAAAAAATCGCCCAGGACTGTGGTTAAAACTTTTTCCAGCTGATGAAGATTTTTAAGATCTTATGTTCACTGGAAACCAGAAAGAAAGTTGAAATTCCTCTGATTGTGTCTTTTTTAGTAACAGGCTAATTTGCATAATTGAATAAAACTAGCTAAATATTTCTTCAAATATAGGTTGAATTGATCGGTTTGTTACGTTTGCGCGGATTGGTCCTACGTTTGCGCGAGAAACAAAAATCCACGTTTGCGCGACAAAACGCATTATGTTTGCGGGACAAAACGCATTATGTTTGCGCGTAATTTACCTGTTGAAAAGTTAATACATTTGCGCGGATTTATACAATAACATATGAGGAATAAATCCATATCTTCTTAAAAAAAAGAATTAATAATTACTTTGAACTATTTTATCAGTCATCTACTCTTACATACCCATGTTAATGATTGAGCTAGCTGTACTCACCAGTTGTCCACTCTGATACAATTTTGAAAGTTTACTAACAATATAAACTTTACTATCTCTGAGTCACTTCAAGGGAACAAAATTTTTCTTTTTGGTTGATTTATTTCGTACAAGCCCTTGTTAAACGCACTGACAAAGAGAAAACTAAGGTTATCGCTAGAAAAGATTAGAGTGGTGTCCCTTTATAAATGGACGTGTGAGTTTTTGAGCAGCAGAAAAAATAATTTAAATTCATTGTTTTGGATATTTCTGGTGCCAATTTTTTCAAGATTTTCATATAATTGTTCTTCAAAAGGATTATGAAAACAAAGATAATGAATTTTTGCAAGTATATGCATAATTTGACTTTGTTTATGTGTCCTGTTGTGACATCCTGATTTCAACTCACTGAAAAATGTCGAGGGTAAGCAGACAATTATCCATACATTTCACACCAAAGGTTTCAAAGGGATAAAACACGATGAAATTTTAACAGAAATAAGTAAACAAATGCATATAAACAATGTTGGATCTATACAAATTACAGAAACGAAATGTATTGAGTCTCTCAAAGACGTAGAGTCAACATATACGTTGGAAGTAAATGGTATAACAACAAGGAACAGGTCAGTAAAACTTTTTGATGTAGAAAAGTCGATAACACATGTTACCATATAAGATGCGCCGTACGAGCTTGACGATCGTCATATTGTTGTGCAAATGATTCGTTTTGGTCAAATTGTTCCCGGCTCTGTCAAAACAGGTTATGCAAAGGGGACAGAAATGGAAAATGGGGCATGGTATATCAATATCTTGAACTGTGAGCCTTTTTTCCTCTCAGAGCAAGCCTAGTACGCTTTCAAGTCTGATAATTTGCTGACAATAACGGTACACCATGCTTTCATTGTAAATTGATCAGTCATTCTTCATATCAATGAAAAGACCCTCCAAACATTATGAATGAGCGAAGGTGCTATAACTGTGCTGCTATTAGTCATCTAGCTAATGCTAGACCGAATGGAACGTATTGCTCGTAAGCAACATAAAATGGGCATTCTTGACGTGACTGTGAAATTTTCAAGCAGGACCTAGAAAATCAAAGTTATATTAAGCATGGTCTGGAAATAAATTAGATACACATTTCCGAAAGTGGGGCAAATGACACTACAGATACTCTAAATGTTCTTATTGGCGCGTCCAATTGTACAAGACTCGGCGAAACCGATGAAAATTAATGTATTTGAAAATTTCACACATTTTAGACCTTGCTGTTCAGAAAACAGATAGTTTCAAAGTAGATAAGGTGAAATTAAAATGTTAATGATAGGAGCCCTATGCATAGGTATAGTTGATTCATTTTTTAAATAATTGTTGGCGGAATACCATATGCTGCTGTTTCTATCCCATTATGTCTTGTTTGATTGAAATGCACTGTATACATTGTAATAAATATACCTGCATTGGTAATTTCATCGAAATTTTGCCGTTTTTGGTTATTATCTTTAATATCATTTTAGACAGAGATAAACTGTAAACAGCAAGAATGTTCAAAAATGTTCTCCTCTGAAACTATTGGATCAAATTTAAACAAACATAGCCACAATTAATGTTTGGGTATCTTGTTAAAAATACGTGTGCGGGACTCAACCAACCAATCAAGATGGCCGGCATGGCAAACAATAGAATTTAGGGGTAAAATGTAGATTTTGGCTTATATAAAGTCAATATATATCTGCCCTGAAATTTTCAGATGGATAGGACAACCGATTGTTTGGTTGCCCCCCTAAATTGGTAATTTCATGGAAATTTTGCCGTTTTTGGTTACTAACTTGAATATTATTATAGATATAGATAAACTTAAAACAGCAATAATGTTCAGCAAAGTAAGATCTACAAATAAGTGAACATGAGCAAAATGGTTCGTTGAACCCTTAAGTAGTTATTGCCCATTATAGTAATTTTTCACTAATTTTGTATTTTTTTTTGTAAATTTTTACAAAATATTTCTTCTGTATCTGAAGAGCCAAGTTTATTATAAATAGAGAAAATTGTCAGTACCAAGAATGTTCAGTAAAGTAAGATCTACAAACACATCACCATCAGCAAAACACAATTTTGTCATGAATCCATCTGTGTCCTTTGCTTAATATGCACATATACCAAGGTGAGCGACACAGGCTCTTTAGAGCCTTTAGTTCAGGTTAACACTAGTTTTACCATATTGTTGTAACCTAAGATATGATATCAAACAACTTTGAAATTCAATTGGACTAGTTTGCTACCTATTTATATCTATGTGTATGTTTGCAATGGATTGTATAACCATCGTCAGTCTTTGCACGGTCTCAATGGTTAAATAGATGGAGTCCGGAATTAGAAAAATACACCCAGAATCCCGACACATAATTTTGAGTTGATGCATCGTAAAATTTTGACGTCTTTGATACGTGTTTTAGAATGTTATAAGTCGAACATGATAATTCGAGGCAAATCGGTGAAAACGAATTTGATAGCTAGTGTGCTTATAAAACTATTCGTTAACTCTAATTTTAATCATTATACGCAGTGACAGATATTAAAAAAAAAGAAGGTCAATTTGATTAGCAAATGAATGTTACGTTCTTTTTTGGTCAAAGTTCTCAAATGGTTTGAAATGTACTTATGTCGTTTCCGTGTACCAAATTGAGAAAAGTCAAACGTATACCTATGTAGTTGTTATTCGTTTGTTTTATTTATTTGAGCTTTTGATTTTGTCACTTGATTACGGACTTTACGTTTTGAAATTTTCTGGAATTCGATCGATACTTTTATTTTTTCACTTTTTGTATATTTATATGTTTTTTACTTTGACAACATTGAGACGGAGTTCGATAATGATGTTTTGTTTCTTATAAAGGAGTAATGACTATAAAAAAGACATTTTCCAAATATATATTGAGATATTATATTTTAGGTGAGTTAGCGACAGCAATCAGAGCTAAAACACAGATGAAGTTTGGATTGTATCACTCACTCTTTGAATGGTTTAACCCAATATATTTGGATGACAAATACTCAGAATTTAAGAACCAAAACTTTGTCAGGGTATTGATTTTAGAAGTTCATAATTAGTTTTTTTTAATCAGCTACATGTATATCGAGCATTTTTTTTTATTTCCCGCCTGGACAAATATTCAATTGAGAATTAAGAGAATTAACTGTTTTTGGAAGTGGCGTAAACGTTTTGTGTTTATACTTTGATTAGATTAGGTTAGAGAGATTCACATATGACATGACAATAATAAGTGCCTAGCATGTTTTAGAATTGTTGCATGTCATTGCCAAAGACATTTTTCGGTTGTCCTGTCAGTCATGATCTGTAAACTTTGGAATTCTGATCCTTTTTAAATAGTTGTTATTATGTCAGTTTAGAGGAAACCTTTATGGGAAGTTGAGACATTTGAAATGCGCATGAATTTGTATTATCACATTAAACATCAGAGGAGACAATAAGACAATGACCAAGTCATGGTCAACTGATTATGTATACACCATTCTAAGGATTAGTTTGACATAAACATAGCTTAAAGAAGAAATCATAGATATTTGTCTTTTGTTGTATAACAAAAAATTATTCAAACAATTTTACAACATGCAATTATTTTGTTTGTTTGATGAACATATGTTATTTGATAAGATTTATAACGAATGTGCACTTTTCTTACAAGATCTTATCACATTTTATCAACTAAATATGCAAAAATTGACTTAAACACGGTAAAGATATATGCAGAAATGTCCAATGTTTTCTATAAACATTTTACATTTTCAGACTAAGACTATGCCTGAATTATATGAGCTGGTAAATGCATACAAACCTGAAATCATATGGTCGGATGGAGACTGGGAGGCTACTGATTCCTACTGGAATTCCACCAACTTCCTGGCTTGGCTTTATAATGAAAGGTCAGTTGTGGTTTGATCTTTTATCATTATCTGTGCATAATGATACATAATAGCAGGCCATGATTAAGTATGTGATATCCTTCTGTTGAAGCAGCAGGGAAAAAGAAGGATGTATCATTAAAAAAAAACGATTTAAACAAATATTCGAATATTATTCGAACTTAGTTTCAGAATCCATTGCAACCATACATTATCATAATACAAGAAATTCGTTACTCTTCCCTTTTTGCAAACAACAGCAGACCTTTATCCCATGTACTATTTTCCTTCAACGGTTTATTCATAGAATCTCCTCTTTGAGAATGCTAAGAATAGAGTTTCAATTTCCAGCAATGATGTCAAGTCTTGAATGACTACTTCCAATGTATTATTACATTGGTAAATAAACTTATCATAGATACCAGGACTAAATTTAGTATATACGCCAGACGCGCGTTTCGTTTACAAAAGAGTCACCAGTGACGCTCGAATCCAAACAAGTTAAAAAGGCCAAAAAAAGAACGAAGTTGAGGAGCATTGAGGACCACAATTCCTAAAAGTTTTGTCAAATACAGCTAAGGTAATATATGCCCGAGGTAGAAAAGCCTTATAATTTCAAAGAATTCAAAATTTTGTAAACAGTAAATTTATAAATATAACAATATCATTGACAATTTTATGTCAGCACAAAACGTGTTGAATACTGGGCTTGTGATACCCTCGGGGAAATAAATCTCCACCAGCAGTGGCATCGACCAAGTGGTTGTAAATGAACTCATCATAGATACAAGGACTAGATTTAGTATATACGCCAGACGCGCGTTTCGTCTTCAAAAGACTCATCAGTGACGCTCGAATCCCCAAAAAGTTAAAAAGGCCAAATAAAGTACGAAGTTGAAGAGCATTGAGGACCAAAATTCCTAAAAGTTTTGCCAAATACAGCCAAGGTAATCTATGCCTGAGGTAGAAAAACCTTAGTATTTCAAACAATTCAAAATTTTGTAAACAGTAAATTTATAAATATAACCATATCAATGACAATTCATGTCAGCACAAAAAGTGCGATTGGGTCATCCTTCAATACTTCGTATGCAATGCAAATTGCTTCTAATTGGCCGAAAATAAGCAGGGACGCTCAAATATAATGCAGTTAATTATTTCTAATAATCGAGAAACAGTTTGGCTATGGTTCCATAAACAGAAACAACACCAGATTTTTAGTTGCACTGTCCCTAATTTCACATCATGATTGACAGCATTTGATATAACATCAGAACTATATATTTTCTTTTTAAAAGAACTTTTGCTAAAAGAGAGACGAAAGACACCAGAGGGATAGTCAAACTAATAGATCGAAAACAAACCGACAAGGCCACGGCCAGAAATAAAAAGACAAACAAACAAACAAACAATAGTATAGAAGAAACAATACAGAAAGCCAAAGACTAAGCAACACGAACCTCACCAAAAACTGGGGGGGGGGGGATCTCAGGTGCTCCGAAAAGTAAGCAGATCCTTCTCCACATGTTGCATCCGACGTGTTGCCTATGTTGTTACAAATCCGGTAAATAGTCTTATTCAATAGGTCACATTCGTGAAAAGTGGAGGGTATTGTAGTTACGATATAAGGAAAAATTCTGATGTCACCTGTGAAACGGCAATTCCATAACGGTCAACCAACTCGTGTTGACGTCCATCAAATTTACGAAGGGATGATTTAAACTTCACCATTTGAAATTCTTGGTTAAATCGTTTCCTTATGAGCAGCAATCCTATATCAAGGCCGGGAATATCGTATCAATTGGAAGAAATATACTCCGTATGCGGTTGCTGCTGGAATATTGCTACATAGAAATGGAATTTTCCCAATTGGAAAGCTGAAATTATCTCTTTTGTCGTAAAATTGTGTTTTCAAGCAACCCTCATTGTCAAATTCTAAATCTAAGTCAAGATATAAGACAGACTTAACTTAATCTGTAGTATCCTTTATATCTAGTTCAATGGGATAGATTCGTTCAATATAGTCACCAAGTTTTTTATTATTTAGTGAGAGAACATCATCTATATAGCAGAACATAAAGTTTAAGGATATTGCTAACTTCTTATCTTTCTTACTAAAGAGTTCCTGTATGAAGTCAGTCGAATAATAATAAAGAAACAAGTTTGCAAAAAGAGTGGCACGATTAGTTTCCATTGGTAAAAATAAAGCTATTCACAACCCTGCACTGAATTCATCAGTATTTTGAAGTTGTATTTCTAATGGATGGATTAAGGCTCACGATATTTAATAATAATAATATTAATACATTCTTTTTTTTAAAGAGGGTAACTCAATAAGAACTAGTATAATTTTCATTGAGGTCCTTACACGAAATACATGCAGACAGTTAACATTCATACATTCATACATTAAAATAAAATATATATTACAATACATATTAATAGTATATACACAATTCAACAATTGAACTATACAAATGACTTGCATATAATTTTCAAGAAAATTATTATAACAATGTTTTTTTTTAATTTTTCCGAATTCTGACATTTTTTATTTCGAGTTGTAAATTATTCCATACTAGTTTGGTTGTAGAATAATGAATCGATTTTTTATGAATTATTTCGGACCTACATTTGGATAACAAATTTCGTAGGGAAGTGTTATTGACAATGTTGAGGTTTCCAGTAATAACGTGGCCAGCCGGATTATATATGAATTGGAAACTAGTACAGGTGTAATCAGGAGGTTTAGACTTAAAGTCGTCAATGTTTAGATCCTGCAAAACGTGTTTGTAATTAAAATGTTTAGTTGCAATTGGTTTGGTATGGTATAAGAAATTATTGGTACTGACTAATCTTCAAAATAAGGAGGTATTTTTGACAGAACTAATTTATCAGTTTATGATGAAAAGAAAATTGCCTAAGCTGATGCCATCGAGACTTTTGTTGGCAAAGGACAGTTTTAGAAAAAATCTTTTCTCTTTTTCATCTTTTTCTAATGCGAACTGGTTTGAACAGTCTGTGACTGGCAATATCAAAATGATAGCTTTAAGTTTGTATTTGTTTGAATGAGGGTTTGTAACAGTGGTTTCCAAACATACATTGAACAGAGAGGGAAGTTTTGAAAGGGTTAATGAATAAAGTTTCGTGCTAATGTAATGAATACCTAATGGATTTTGTATAAATGGGAACAGTCATGAATAGAGACATCATGCAAAGTAGTTGATGTATAATGACGATGACCATGATTGCGTCTACGTTGAGGAGTAGAGTTTACACAATTTAACTATTTCTTGCTTTTTGTGATTAGTATGCTAAAGTGTTCGGTGGAACTCAGCTACAAACAAAACATTGAAACGTCATGGGGTTCGAATATTCATACTCGGAGGCACACAACTTGTAGTATAATTTCACATGTATTGTTCAACCAGTCTATAGTGCATATGTATATCTAGAAGAATATGTGTGTCCGTTCATAAATATGCACTTTTAAATTGTATTTCCGACCTATTAGTGGGAGATATTGTGGAGATAATTGTGCAAATCGTGATACAAGCATGAAATTTGGTATAGAGGTTGTCTAAACGATAATTAGAAAAAAATCAACTGCTGGCCATCAAAAATTTCCATTTTTTTAAGATGGCCACCGCTCATCTTAAAAATGGCGTCATATCCAATTCGCTACCTTTCGTAAATCCTTTGAAAGCTGTGCTATAGGTATAATCTAAAATCAATTTTGATAAATAGTAAATAATCGTTCCTAAAGTACGATAAAACAATACATAAATGATGAAAAAGTTACTTCCGGTTCAAAAATGGCGGCCACTACGTTGAAAATAGCTACATTTCGTAAATCCCTTAAAAGCTATGTTTTAGGTATAATCCAAAGTAAGGTTTGATTAAACGAAAATAACATTTCCCAAAGTACGATGAAACAATACATTAAACACGAAAAAGTTACTTCCAGTTCCAAAATTGTGGCAAAAACGTTGAAAATGGCTATATTTCGTAAGTCCCTTGAAAGCTGTGTTGTAGGTATAATCCTATGCAAGTTTTGATAAAACGTAGATTACTGTTCCTAAAGTACGATGACATAATACGTCCACGACGAAAAAGTAACTTCCGGTTCCAAAATGACGACAAAAACGTTTAAAATTTCATTATTTTTTTCATTTTCTTCTTATGTAAAAGAGATATCATTTAAGGAGGCTCGCGGGTATAAAATGTTCAGAAAAAAAATAAACATTTATTTTTCATTACATTATTTATTACCTTTAGTAGATGTTACTTTATCATATGGTACAAAAATCTTTCCAAAAAATCAATTTGTGTTGACCCCATGTGACTTTTAAAATGTAGGTATCATAAAAAAGAAAGCTCCAAATTATCTCCCTTTGTTGCAAAAAAGCCAAATATAGCGAAATCCTATATTAAATAAAAAAAATTGATTTAGACCCCTGAGCCCCCTTAATTTGTTAAGTTCAAATACCTAGTTTGGTTAGAAAAAGCAGTCGCAGTCCGTATAATTATCTAACAGTTGCCAACACACAAACAGGAACAAGGTAGGCCAGAACGGAATTGTTTGCAGTTATCAACAACGCTGGTTTTTTTTGCATCCGTTTTTCAAAAGTTTCTGATACGAGGGTGCAAATGCAGCCAAAGAAGTCAATTTTGGTATCCAACTGTCAGTATTTGTTTTTTATTTCATCCAAACACAGTATTCATGAATTGGTATGGGTACCTGTCGAATGCACACATCCGGTTGAGCCCACCCTGATATGGTTCTCTTTCGATGTGCTACGGAAGAGAACCTCTAAATAATTCCAATGTCTGCCAAGCTGACCTATTCACATTCCCACCAAATGCTGACAAAGTGTCACATTCACAGAAGGCTTGGAAGGAAATGATAGCAGCAGCTGCACGAGAACCAAGCACAATTGATATGTCATATACATGAAGCCATTCCATCAAAAACCTATCCACACTTTGTCCATACCTAATACTGCGAGAGCTGCAATCCTAATGCTACTACATCTGTATCAGTACTGCTTAAAAATACTTTTATCAACCATTTTCAGCAGCAAGCCTATCATAGACAAACATACGTGTATCTGCTTGTTCTTGGTAATCAAGGGATAGCTGGGAAGTATTCGTATTGAAGTTGCAAAAACTATTTCACCTTGAGTAACATAAACATTTTTATAAGTCTCTAAAGAAGCAATTCTGTCGGCAACAAACTTGAATCAGTCCGTTTTGTTGTCATCTTCAGAAAGAAAACGACTCCAAATCCTTGGCGTTCTGTCCGTCTAGCACCAGCACCTTGCCTTTTTCTCGTCCCAGCCTTTAAATTATTCATTTAGTAAACATCAAACACAATGTCTACTCTACAATACTTATCGTTGCTAGATTTTATGTGAGGCATTATGACATCGATTGTATAATCATCAAATAGTTTTGCATATGGTAGCATGGAATTGACCATTGCTGACCTCCAAACGGTAAATGCGTCAGAAATTGGATCAGTTGATGGCAAATCGCACAATGTTTCAAGTATACCCATTTGCTGCGATTTAATAAGACCGTTTAAACCGACATCCTTAGACAAAAACAGAAAAATAATTTTGTTTTCATGAATAAAGAAATCTTCCAAGTCAAACTGTCTACTTTAACAGGAAATGAAAAGTTTATAAAAGAGATCGCAATCGCTTTTCCTGTTCTTCAGCTTTGGTTATTGACATAGCCATTTCCAGTTTCATTTTAAGGCTACAATAGGAACATGGGTAAATTGTTCTCTTTTATCTGGTTATGAAAAGCAGATTTTCCTTCGTTTTGCATTTACTTTAAAAGATCTTCGAATTGTTCGGACCTAATATCTTGGAGTTAATATACATATCTCACCTGCATCCGCGTCAATTATTTCCGTAAAAAAATCAATTTTGTACAAATCGTACGACTGTTCTAGAAAAGAGAAAATCAGAAGATGGATTTCCAAACTCGGTCATCACTTTAGAAAGCCTTTGACTCTTTTCAAAAAATCCTTTTGTGTTTTCGTAGTCTTCATGACGTCGTCCATCTGTTTGAGAATGACTGAAACCACTATTTCGTTCAAATTCATCTACCAGTCTACTGACATCCATCCATCTATCGTCTCGAGGGGATCTTCGGTGGCACCAACATCGCCCTTCACAATTGCAATATTTTGTACTTGTGTCTGATCAATTGTGATATAAGAAAACATTTGTTCTGGTCTTACGTACAGTGAAAATACCATTGGTACCTTGTTGGTGATGTTCGTGAAGGGAAGCCATATATTGGAGATAGATCCGTAACCGTCGAACATAATTTTCATGATCTTGACCAAACAAATACGGTATAATGCTTGATATGGACTGTTTGTGAGGTACGATATCTGACTCATAAAATGGACGTACCGCCGAAAGAACAAAAGTTCTTAATTCATAATTGAACAACATATATTAAACTGTAGTCGATATGACTCTCTTTTCTTGCACCAGTCTGTCAAATAATCGAACGACTCAGAGTCATGAGATATATATTTTCTGCATTTAGACATTAATGGTTCAAGCAAAACACACGCAGTTATCTGATTCGCATGTCTAGACCTAGGTTCATTTGAATATATATGAAAATAATATGACCATATAGGTGTTTCAATGTCGGCTTCAGTGAGGGCATAATTCTATCCACTTCCAGGCAATATTTCCCCCATGAATTTTAAAACAAGCCATTTTTATGTACTTTCCACCAAACATAACGATAAACTTATCTTCTCCGTACAAATCTAGCCATTTATACTTAACTTACTTACCCAACAGCAAAAGTGGTTGATCTGCAGCTATAATTGATGTTTGGCAGGGATTTTGAAAGTTGACCACGTTTTGTACCTATCCATCGTATGATTGATCAATTCAACTAAATGGGCGTGGTTTTGAACAGTGGCATCATACAAGTTACAGTTTTTTTGATAGATGAGAATACTTTTTTAAAGGAATAAAATGTTACCGAAATTCAAATCCTCCTTTGTAACTTGAAATATGATTAACATCAGTGTACCCTGGTAGTGGGTAACAATCACTCTGTCTATAAAAAGTTGGCGCATGCACAAAATTGATAAACGCATTTGTTCCATAACCTTAAATAATTTTATTACACAAAATTCATCAAATCATTAAAATTCCAAAAGCACCAAGTAAGAAGTAAATAGTTCAAATGTTTATGTGTGAGTTTTGTTACACTTTCGCGCATGCGCAAGGCATGAAGAGTCAAATATTTTTTTCTATTAAATATGTCAAATGCCGCCACCAAACCATATAATATTTTTCACTAAAAGAAGGTCAAGGAACATGTTTTGTAGAAAAATAAGTATTTTTGAACTCGAAAAAAACAGCATTTTTAAAATAAAGGCCGTGGACATCTTGAAAAAATGATTTTTTTTTCATGGCCAGCATTTTTTTCTTAAAAAGTATATTATAATTATGCCTCGTGCTAATTTTCATGCTTGTATCATCATTTGCACAATTCCCTCGATTTTGCTTGCTAATATCTTCCATTATATGAGATTGTGTTCTCTGTTTGTTTTCGATCTTATGTATTTTTGTTGAATTTTATAAATTCGACTATTTGAGTATTACAATATCAAATGTTATAATTGAATAAAGAAACGTTAAAGTATGTTCCGGATCCTATTATTTCTCAATTGTATCACAAGGAAAGCCAACGGGGTCATAATTCTTAATTCGTAACTTGTCAATTCGTAACTTGTAGTTGTGTAATTTCATAATTAGTAATGCGCAAATTGTCAGTTTGCAACTTGTATATTTGTAATTTCAACATTGTTAATTCGTAAATCGTCAACTTGTAACTTGTAACTGTGTGATTTCAAAATTCTTTATCGGTAAATTGTCAATTTGTATATTGATGTTTTGTAACTTGAAACTTGTCGCTTCGTGAAATGTCGATGTGTGAAATGCCAAAGTGTTAAATGTTGTCGTTGTATTATGCTAACGATCATTATGACGACAGATGGCGCTCGGTTTCTTCGTGTACATATGCCATCTGTAAGTAGGAACACCTTCATATGGAGTATATACCTAATAATTTAAATCCATTATGTTCAGCAAATTCCCCCCAAAAAAGAATGCATGTTTACAGGATCCCAGTTTTGTTTTTGTTTACTGACGATGACAGGTGGCGTTTCGTTCAAGCGGAAACTATATAAAAATACACCTCGAATAGTTCTGAGTTCCTCCACTATGCAAATGTTTTTTTTTTACTAAACACGTAACCTACACCAACCTTTAGCAAAAGTGACACCCTAGCCCTTTGACCTGTCAAAGACGATTTCACCATCTCGCCATTTGCATGCCAGAAGCAATTATCTCCAATATGCAAATGCTTACCCAAATTGTATTTTTCCATGATAATCTTTGCACATGATTTGGGGTTTGGCCCAAAGGGGGAGGCGGGTATGTATTGGGTAAATTTGAAGAGAAATAATCGCCTGGGATCCTGGCTCACTGCTTGACAGAAGAGCCAGGCGGAATACAACATGGTTTGTCAATAGCATCATTTCTTGCAAACTTCATATGATAAATGCAAATTTCTAAAATTTTAGCTTGATTGATTAACGTTATGAATCAACTCGGGTAATAAACGATCCAATCGACGAAATATTAGATTTGGAGGGATGGCACCGGTTGGGGATCTTACCGAGACTGTATTGGGCGTTAAGCAGCAGTTGAGCGGGATAGGGGAACCTTTTGGTCTTTTTGGTTGTATTTTTTTTTTATAGAACGAAAAATAAGTTAGCGACAATTCTTAAGCTTTGTGACAAGAACTATAGTTCAGTTGGCATGTATATTAATATATATATATATATCTGTCAGCCCTACCCCATCCTGTCTGAGAATAAAATGGTCCGATAGTAGCATTTAAGGATTAACATAAATCGTTTATTACTAGTACCTGGGTTTTCAAGTAATAATGTAGACTTTCATAGACAACTATATATGGAATTAGGTATTCTCATTGTTGAAGGCAGTAAGTTACCTATACTTGCTTAATTAATTCACATCGACTATATTTGAACTTTGGTGGACAGTTGTCTCATTGGCAATCATACGGTTTATTAACACATCTCCTTATTGTATTTACTTGATTAATTCTGTCGTTTTATTACGCTGACAAAAGGATCATTAACTTGGCCTCGCAATAAGGACTCGATAGATCGATTACGTGGAGGAACTCGGAACTATTCGGGATGTATTTTTATATACTTTCCGCTTGAACGAAACGACACCTGTCGTCTTCAGTAAACAAAAACAAAACTGGGATCCTGTAAACATGCATTCTTTTTTGGGGCAATTGCTGAACATAATGGATTTAAATTACTAGGTATATACTCCATATGAAGGTGTTCCTACTTACAGATGGCTTATGTACACGAAGAAGACACCGAGCGCCATCTGTCGTCATAATGATCGTTAGCATAATACAACAACAACATTTAACACTTTGACATTTCACGAATCGACAAGTTACAAGTTACAAAACATCAATATACAAATTGACAATTTACCGATAAAGAATTTTTAAATCACACAGTTACAGGTTACAAATTGACAATTTACGTATTAACAATTTTTAATTTACAAATATACAAGCTACAAATTGACAATTTACGCATTGCGAATTATGAAATTAAACAAGTACAAGTTACGAATTGACAAGTTACGAATTAAGAATTTTGACCCCGTTGGCTTTCAATAGTATCAATGTGTTATTGCTAAACTGTGCACAATTAAAATTTAGTTTAAAATATGTTTTCACTAATGCGTCTCGTTGTGCTCTTTGTTTTTATTTGTTTTTAATCTAAAAACACATTACTCTGAAATTGGATGATATAAACATTCTACTTTATTGAACCTTGGCCAAAATGATTCCTGATCATTAAAAATAATTTACTGCATTATAGTGTCCCTACTTATTTTCGGCCATTCAGAAACATTTAAGAAATTGTTATCCTTACATATACATGTATGACAAAGTTGAAATTACAGGTGTATTTGATTGCAATCTGTGCTATAATTAAAAAGTATTTACTGTACTTTAAATTTAAATTTCTTGTTGTAAACTTGATTAATGAAATATGTAAAAGAATAAAATTTTGCTTATTGATTATGTATGAATCGTACAAACTCCTGGTCCTCTTGGGAAAAGTTTTTATTTTAGTAACATCGACTTTTGTCTGAGAACTCCTATAGCAACACATATGTTTTTTATAAATCTGTTGTTAATTTTTACAGTATGTCTACAAGTAATTTGCCAGCATTTTTTTCACATGACTATTTCATAACAATCATATAAATGCAATTAAGCTTTTTCTTGCTTTTCGTGATCTGTATTTTTTTTTCTTTTCAAAATTACGTATCTCAAAATGGTCGCACCAAACTAGTAGTACAGTAGGCATTCTTGTTGTATGTTGTCACTGTGATATGTTGAATCTGTTAGAATTCACAGTAAGAATTAAACTACTCATTCAATCAATTGTTGCTTTTTACAGTCCAGTGAAAGATACAGTGGTTACCAATGATAGATGGGGATTAGGAATTCCCTGTAAACACGGTGGATTTTTTACATGTACTGATAGATATAATCCAGGTATATTCAAAGTAAAAAATTCTCAGTTCTTCATTTTCTATATAATGGTTGCAGGCTTGTTTGTAATGTTTACCGTTTTTTTTTGTCATGTTAGATTACATTTTTCCGCAACTAATTAGCTACATGAATATATTTATGAAGCCCGGGTGGTCGTGTGGTCTAACGCACCTGTTACAGTGTAGGCGATTTGGTGTCACGATATCTCAGAAGCATGGGTTTGAATCCCGGCGAGGGAAGAACAAAAACTTTGCGAAGGCACATTTACAGATCTAACATTGTTGGGTTGATGTTTAGAGTTGTTTATATATATATATCTTTATTCTTATCAAACAATAAATATACAATATATACATCAACAACAAAAACAAAAATAATTAATTCAGGAGAACACACTCGCTTGTTTATAATTCGCAAAAAGACAAAATCAATCAAAACCAAGGAGTAAACAAAGACTCGTAAAACCAAGAGACATTTAAATCAACAGTTATGAATAATAAATAATAAACAACACGATCTCCACTAAAAACCGGGAGTGAAATCAGATGCTCCGGAAGGGTAAGCATTCCCTGCACCGTGTACGGCACCCGTCGTGTTATTTCTTTGTTCAGTTCGGTAGTTAAAAATCCGCAGTCATCAAATATACGGTTAAGAAATATTAACCATTTAAAATCTATGTTTTAGTACAATACAAGCGGTACAGAAGTTTATACATAATATAGGAATATTTTTACCGCTTTCCTTAATAAATTTCGACCAGTAGGATATCATCGTTAATGTTACATCAATAGCAATTGGCAAAGTCCTAGCTCACCGTATATCATACAGTTGAGAGTGGAAGATTTCATATTTAAGAGCAACTTACAAAATAATACTAGAAGAATCTTTTCTATAATTTCGCAGTTACTGGATCCCTATATTTCTGATCCATATAACAGAAAAGGTTTGACTAATCTTCAAATAGATAAAAGAGCTAACTTACAAGAAACTGATAGTCTATGAAATGTTTCCATATATAGTATCTCATACATCGCTTTTTAGAGGCGGATTTAGAGGTTTTTTCAGGGGGCCTGCCCCCTCCCCCTTTCAAAGAAAAACAATGGTTGATTATATAGGGAATAAGTGAAGCATCACTGGAGCGGGCTCCATCTTAGGCAGTCAGTGGGCACCCACTTGTTAAAATTTCTGCATCCGCCACTGCTTTTGTTCCTTTTGCAACTTGTGATTTAATTGCCTTTTTGATAATTTCCGGTTTTGTCAGTAACATACCTAAATTACTAAACTCTTGAACGATTTTTATCTCTTGATTATCTATAACAACGTGTAACTTTATGGGAATCTTTCACATGAAACACATAATATTTTGGTAAATTTTTAATTTCCAGTAGTTATTGTGATGTTTCTGCCTATCAAAACAGTATCATCTGCATATGGTAATAAAATGATCTTGAGAAATACATCAAGTGCATGTTATATTTCTTCTGTAACTGTGAAAAGGCCCTTACAAATTGTTAGTTTTGTAAAAATAAATCCAAATCATTTAAAGAAAATTGCAAACAAAAAAGGGGACATGTTTTCCCCTTGCGTTACCCCATTATTACACGGAAAATAATTAAACTTGTTACATTTTTGAACATACTTTGTTACATTATAACATTTTCCCATTTACATTATTTAACAGTAATTTATGTCTCCAATTTTTGTCGAAAGAATTTCCAAAGTCTTTAAGTGAACAATTAAGTTGTTTCTTTCCTTTCTCAAGAAGAAACAGAGAACATAATATAAATCAGTTATGCATGGTGATATGCATAAAGCCTCATTGCGTTTTATGCAAATTCAGAAAATTGTCAGAATATTTGTTTAAATGCTTTGTTTAAAGACAGTCGTACACAGTTTACCCAAACAACTAACAATGGTAATTGGCCGAAAATTTTTAGGATTATTTTGATCTCTTTTATTCTTAAATATTGGTGTAATATTACCAAGTAGCCAACTCTCTTGTACAAATCCGTTATCAAATATGAAATTGACTAATGTTTCATAATATCGATATCGGTTTACAGTTGTTTGTATGTATTCATTTATAACAGCATCTACGTCACCAGACTTATCATTTTCAATTTTTTTTACACATTTCAAAATTTCTCCTTTTTCTATATAAAAATTCAAATCATTTTTTAATTGATAAGCCTGGTCTTTATCGAGAGTTGGTTAATCAACTCCATTATCATCTGTCGGATAAGCATTAGGAACTTAAATTAAAAAAAATATAATTTACTCTATTGGGATATCGATCCGTTTGTTTTGGGACTTTCCATGATTAAGTATTTTCCAATAGTCTCTAGAATGTTTTGTTCTCAATTCTATCATTTTTTAGACATATTTTGCCGGTATAATCTATAATTTTTGTCGAGAGTTTTCTTGTGTATGCTTTCTGATCCAGCCAAATTAAATCTATTGACTGCAGTCCGACTATTTTATAAATTTTAATCTAAATTTACGATTATTTTCAAAAAGAAAACATGCGGTCACAGAAATAGTCTTCTTGCTACATATCAAAATAGGTAAATTCACATCACTTTCTTACTAAAAAATATAATCAAACACCAATAAGGTGTTTTAGAGAAATAACAGAAGTAATTCTGATAAAACACACAATTTTCTATTTAAATTTAAAAGGTCTTTTACATAAATAACGGACTATTCTCAAAATTTGAATATTTCATCAAATACGTTATCCGCTACGTCAAAATTAAAGATGGAGGAAGACATCCGAGCCCACTTTTAAAAGTATAAAACAGTTATTCCCCTTGCAAAAGTCCACTCATCGATTACAGTCACGTCTCAGTCATTACAGCTGAACAGACTTGCTGGGTCATCTCTCCTTGACCCGCTTTCTACAATGAGGTTTTACTTATAGATGGAACAACGGCTTACTACTTTCGATGGCAGAAACCAATCCAATGCTGTACAGAAGTCAGAATACGTTAGGCATTATCTGCGTAAACCCGTGTCAGCATACACTCGAAAACCCTTTATGGCTGGGGAAGTGTTATGACGACTGACGTCCTAGGAATGTATCCTAGGTGCTGAATAATGGATCTCCATTTCACTGTCTCACAACTTTGGTCCTGATAATGCTTCCGGTCATCGTTAATACTACGTCTGAGACTAATCTACCAGTACTCCATAATCGTGTATAGCAGGCTGCCAAGCTGATCGACCTGGCCCTGAAAGCAACCGTTGTGAAGGCAGTAAACAAGTACAAAATAGTGAACAATCCAAAAGATCTTACCAACAACAATATGGCGGCCTTTCTGTACCAACTTTTTATCGTCACCCATTAAAATAGTTAGTCACTTACCAAACGCCTTCGGGCACCGATCCAACCGTACGAGGACTGTAAAGCCAATCGAGGTCGTTAAACAATTCCACCATCAAAAGTCCAATAATAAAGTTATATGTTTTTTTTTGTCTATACTTTATATTCAAGATTCAGTCTTTTTTATACTTTTATCTACAGATGTTATATCAATTAAAATTAATGTTTAGAGAATTGTCGTATTGATTTCTTTGCCATTCTCTATGATCTTACGACTTTCAGCAAGGGTTTTTTGTTGTTTCGGCAAAAGACATTTGTTCTGCCCTTGAATGCATCTTTATTTACAGTGTTAGTTAATATTGAAAGAGTTTAAAGGTCAACTTTCATACTCAAGAACCACCCAATATGGCGTCTTATGCTGATGCATTCAAAAACGGACCGAAGTTGGACGAATCTGATTTCATCTCATCAGTTAAACTTGTATTCTCTCAGGAATCCGATCTATTTAGTAGTATCACAAATCCCATGAAAAGTCTATACTTGACTACGAACGAAATGTTTGAAGCTATTTATAAATTAGTGTTAAAACGAAGCATCAAAGGCCTACAAAAGATTCCGTAGACTTTGGCGGATAAAAAATCCAAGAGTTGGGTCATATGAAAACTCAAAAGATATCAGGATTCGTGTCAAAGATATACCTCTCTCAGCAGATGATGGACAGATTCTAAGAGTGCTGGAGAGGTACAAATGTGTCATAATTAAACATTTTAGAGAACAACTTCGATATGACGACAGGATAACTGACTGTAAAACTGGAGACCGCATTGTGATATGGCAAGGTCCATTAGAGGAACCGATCCCAAAAAACATACCTATCGGTAAGTAAAGAGGAACCGTGCTATACAGAGGTCAAAATGATAGCATTGCAACATGTAGCAAATGCATGGAATTGGTTCATCGCGCTTCTCAATGCCAAAATGACTGGAAATATCGAAATTGTGGTGAATCTGGACACAAACATATAGATTGCACTAAAATTGATTCAGCTGAAGGCGAAAGCATACCGCGCAACAACACAGAATATAATGAAGATGATACTAGTTATTATCCATCGCATCAGTCAAAATCAGAGTCAGATAACAATGACGATACAAACGACGATGAGACGCAACATCTATTCGGTGATGCACAACCAAATGACTTGTCAAACTGCACTATAGACCAACCACAGTCAATCCTCACAACTACCACTGCAGACAAAACAAATGCAGCGTCACAAAAAATTGATCCACCAGTAGCTAGACTTAAAGTTTTTCAAGCACGTAAATCAGGCCCAACAAACAAACACGCTAATCCTGATCATGTCAGACAAAGCAGGAATTCAGGTCTATCGCAAATAACGCAATTTATGCAAGTCACAAATCAGGAATCCAATTCAACAAGCAAAAATGAAAATAAACAAGTCAATACGCAAGGAAAATCAACATCGGGACGTGGCATCGAAAAGTCACCAGTGACACCAACTGAGCAAGTACACGATTGAACCCGTAATAATGCAAACAAAAGATAAAAAACCGCTTCCTAGACGTCATGCCAGAGATAAAGACCAGAATACATAGCAGACTCATTTTTTTAATATAAAATCTAAAAAAACTATAAAAAAAACTTTGTACATATCTATTTTTTAGTTTTTTCATCAGTTTATATGTAAATTTGGATACCATCTTCTCATACTGTTTGTTATCTTCCATAAAGATAAATACTCAAAGTCATTCAACTCCTTGTCACTGGAATGGTCATACCATTCATCATCAAATAATATCAAACCTAAACGAGAGAGAGAAATTCTATTTCAAACAAGGCTTAAAAGCAAAACAAATTCAGTCTGATTTTGTTCATAATATTCCTGATACGTATAGAATTTACTCTCTTTTTGTCATTTACTGTCAGCTCATTATCACTATAAATTGGAAAACAACTATTATTCACTATTTTAATATACTACAGAATTTATTTTTAATTAAACAGCTAACTGTCAAAAACCTTTACTTCAAACTAGAAAATTGTTTCAACTTCATTTTTAACTACTTACCTGACAATAAACTGAAAATGTTTAGATGGAAATTAATTCACTATATACTTCCATGCAATGATTTATTAGTAAAATGGAAAATACTCACAGATAATAAATGTAATCATTGCAGTATAAAAGAAGATTATGAACATTTTTATTTTTCTTGCAGTTACAACAGTGATTTTATATCAAAAATATTGAACCTTCTTAAATTTATAGGTTTCAATGAAAGCATTTTTCATATGGAAAATCTTATAGTACAAACAAATGTAGGATATAAAATAAATGATGAAGCTTACTATGAAATTAACTTCCTTTTGACTGTAATATTTTTTTCTATCTACAAATCATATTACATCTCTGACTCAAAGAAAACAAGAATAGATAGCTTTAAAATATTCAAGGCAGAAATAAAATATATAGTTGAAGTCAATAATGTAATTAAAAGAAAAAAACAGTTAATTGATTATAAAAACCCTCAACTACATAAATGATCATCAATAATAATAAATATTCCTGAGGTCACATGACTCAAGTATTAAGTCATATGACTTGAGCATGTCAGGTGACAATAAAGTACTTTAACATCTAACATATGTTAAAAAAAATAATAATATATTTTTCAATATTGTAAAATACACACTTTTTTGTCTTCTACTTTTACTTTTTATTTTATTTTATTTTTGACAACTTTGTGTTGTACACTCTGATGTTGTGTATAATCATGTTTACCTGAGTAGTCTAGATATATGATCATACATGATCTTAGTCTAAAATACCAGTTTTCAAATAAGTTAAAACTTTGATTATGATTCAAAACATTACGAAAATTACTGTCAACTTACCTTTTAAATTAGACAAACTGTCTAAGTATTATGAATTAAATGTATCCAAATCACAAAGATGATGATGGCAAACACCATGCACATTTATCTAATATTAAAAACCACTATCGGACGGAAGTGAAATTCTCCGGTAAACATGAAATTATTTAAAATATTGTAATATTGTAATGTAACATCAATTTACTGTTATTAGATATTCTCCCTGGATACATAATAACTAATAAATCAGGAATACTTAGTGCAATGATGTAGACTAAGTAAATTGTTAACAGCAATGGAGAGCAATAAAATATATTATGCACGTTTAAAAAAACGAACAACTTTCATACGTTTTGGCGTAACTCCTTTGCACGTGACTTTTATCGAATCTTACATAATATCAGAGTAGATTTTGGTTGTGTAATGTGATTACTATGTAGACGGTAAACAAAGAAAATAATATAGTTATCAAGTTTTTTGCAAAAAGTTACATTTTGAAACTCAAAACTCACAGTATGGTGAAAGTGGAAAAGTCACATATTTATATGTATTATTACAAATTCCAAATATAGAAACAACTTAAATATCTTTCCTCTTCATTTTTGACAGAGCAGAATTTTCAAGACACCTTCTGTAAGATGAAGTAAATCGATATTCATATACATAGTTTGGAATTTCGTTTCAAATAGTTTGCCACCAATGTACCGGCTTACCGGTATGGATTTTATTGTTTATTTCTTTATTCGATACTGATAGCAGTGCACTATTTATGCGAGTACCTCGTCCAATACTAAGATTTCTCTAATTTTTACACGATTGACCACTTTCCTGACATGTTGATTATTTTTATCAAACAACGTGTGGATCGTTTGACCTCAGTTCTTCATTGGTCAACATTTGATTATGACGTCGAATTTTCTTGCTTTCCTCTGCATTTCCTATTGTAACTGCACGAAAAAAGGCTATCGTGGCTATTGACGTCACATAGAAAGAACACATCTATTTGCAGATAATGTGAAAAGAAGTATTGAATCCGTCTGCATATAATTTAAAAATCATCAGGGAAAGAGATTCTGTGACCGAATCTCGTGTAATACGATATGTATCCACTCTCGACAGTTAAATTTCAAATATTTGAATGTCTCGAGTGGATAAATATCGTATCACACTCTATGCAATGGTAGAATCTTTATATCATGTATATATATATGACTTAAAGATTGAAATATAGTGTCTTTTATTTTATGATCAATATATTTTAGCAATACCAAGAAATATATATATAGATATAATTATAAAAAAGCATTATAAATCCATTTAAAATTTAAAGTATAAATAAGATTGTCATGAATTGAAAACTTTTATTTAAAGGTGCAAACTGTAATTGTATGCAGTGAAGTTAGATGACATTTGCAATTCAGTAATATATATATATATATATTTATATAACTCGTCTGAACATCAACCCTACAATGTCAGAACTGTAAATTTGCTTTCGCAAGTTTTTTGGTTCTTCCCTCGCCGAGATTCGAACCCATGCTACTGAGATATCGTGGCACCAAATCGCCTGCACTGTAACCGGTGCGCTAGACCACACGACCACTTGGGCGTCATAAAAATGAAGCTTTTGGTGACCGGATGTTACCTTTTCACGTCAGTTTTAATCTAGCGTCGTACTACAGTAATATACACAAGTTTATTGTTTTCTGTTTTGTATTAAATTTATATTAAAATCCATTTTGTTACAACTCGTGATCAATTTTATTTGGCAATCGCCAATGGCAATCAGCAGGGTTTAAGAACATCAGTTGTTCTACCTGTTAGTCAAATGCATTTTGTTTAAATATACTTTTTCACTTTTTTGGTCTTTTGGAAAATGTTGTTTGTGCTGTATTTAGACCCTTCTACGACGAAATTTGTTTTACATGCACACGTATGAAAATTGCGGTTTTTATCCAACGCAATCATAGGTTTGAACGTAGTTTTCAATTAAGATTTGTTTACATTTTTTCGTTTGGGCTTGTATCATATTTTCCCCCCGAATATATGATCCGTTCATCCTACATGTATATTGACTCTTAAAATTCAAGAGTTTTTCTGAAATAGAGGGTAACAAATAGTTGTTTTAGTTAAATAGAATAAAATTCATGATTTATTCCTTTGATTTTGGGTAGAACTGTTGTTCATCCCTCTCATGAAGTCAATCAGGTTCAAGAGTACGTAGCTGATGCACCCAGAACCTTTCTCTCTGTTTTCTCCTTTCGGAGTCCCAATTTTAGTTTACCTCAATTAGTTGAAAGGTGATATTATCAAAAGTATGTCCTGTTCTTAAGAGGTGTCTCGTAATTGGACAGTTTCTTCCTTTTGTGTAAGACGACCGGTGATTGTTAAGTCTAATGTTGAATTTAGTTTTTGTTTCACCAACATACTGCAGCTTGCAAGTTCCACAAGTAAGAATATAAATACTATTTTCCGTTTTGCAATTAGATGTAACATAGATGGTGTATCGCTGCTTTGTTACTGTGCTGCTGAAAGAGTGGTTAGTGTTGGCGGCTTTACAGCACTTACAATTGCTTCTACCGCATTATTTGTAACATCCAAATTTAGAAAATTCTTGTTTCTTTACTTTTGATGTCACAAGTATGTCTTTGAGATTTTTGGGTCTGCAATAGGCAATAACAGGAGGTGATGGAAAATTTTCTTTTAAGGCAGAGTCATTTTCGATAATACGCCAGTGCTTTCGGATAGTAGATAAAACATTTGTCAAATCGGGATGGAAGGTTACAACAAACGGAATTATATCAGCACGAGTCGTTTATCTTTGTATTCCATGAGGCTATCTCGATCTTTTTCTTGGGCTTTATCAAAAGCGTCTGTGATGTTTTTGGTTTTATATCCTCTTGATTTTAGCTGTGTTTTCAGTTGTCCCAAACGATAGTTAAGTTTGGATTCCGAGGAGCAAATTCGCTTTAGTCTGATGGCTTGACTGTAAGGTATACTCCTGGAGCAGTGTTTCGGGTGTCAACTTTTTGGAGAAAGGAACTGGTGTTTATCAGTTTTCTTTGTGTGGAGATCAGTTGTCATGAACCCGTTTTTTACAAATGTGGTGGTGTCGGGAAAAGCAATTTTCTCTCTTGAAAATTCAAATCTAAATTTAATTGAGTGATTGCACTGCTTACAATGATCTAAGAAATCTTGCAAATGTTCTGCAGTATCGTTCCATTTCATGTCAATATCATCAATAAAACGGAGCCATGACAAGGGTTTGTATGGCACACTCAAAAGGATGCGTTCTTCGAGATCTCCCATAAAAATGTTGGCAAAAGAAGGTGCCATTTTTGTTCCCATACTAGTTCAGTCAATCTGTCAAAAGTGCTTGTCGTTGAAAATAAAATTGTTATTTTCAAGCACTAGCTTGAGCAATTGAACTAGACAGTCAGTTTAGGGATTTTTATCCTTTCGAGTATTCAATAATTTTTCACACGCGGCTATTCCTTCATCTTTTGGAATATTTGTGTATAAAAACACACATCCATTGAACCCAAAAATTGTGTTGTTAGGTAAAGGACTTAAGGAATTCATTTTCTTCTAATAGTCAGTCGTATCTTGGATATGAGATGGTAGTTGTTTAACATGTGGTCTCAGGTGGTAATCAACAAATTCTGAATTTTTTTCGGTGGAATGGCCATTAGCTGATGCTATAGGTCTCCCTGGAATTCCTTCTTTGTGGAGTTTTTGAAAGTAAGTAAAGTCGACCGGCTGTGCACGTTTCGTCTGGGCGTAGATAATCGTACGTATCGTCATCAATTTTTATATCTTTATTCATTTCTGAGAGGACGTCATTAATTTTTTTGCTGATTTCTTTGGTTGGATCAAATGTTAGTTCTTTATAAAATTTAGCGTTTGAGAGTTGACGATTTCCTTCTTCGAAGTAGTCTGCCTTGTTCATCACTACAACGGCACTTCCTTTAGACCATCAATCAATATGTTAAACTTTTACACGAATTTTGTGTAGCTCAAGCTACAAAGATATTTTTTGTCATGCATCCGATTTCACTTAGATAGATGCACACGCCCGATGAAGCTAATTTTTTTACCGAAATATTGCGTGAATAATATCTGAGACTACTATAACACAGATATTGGTCACTACCAATTTATCGTGTAATGTGAGTCTCCACCTTTTCAGCTACGTTAATATAACGTAGTTTCGTATTTGACCGTAGTTTCGTATTTAACAGTAGCAGACGACATATATCACCACCTAATCACCGAGACTACTAATCAGTATCGGATATAATTAAAAGTAAATTATAAAAAAAAAATGAGAGGGAAAAGGAAAATAATTGATTAATATCTTTGTTATCACTATTCATATCTATATATATATATATTTTTAATCAGTTTATAGTTCGTTAATAAATTGTAATTATGCGACGAAAATGCAAATGTGATTAATCTTATCCATCTTAAAGTTAGGTACACTGTTTTGCTACAGGTCCGTTAATTGTAGCTAATATACAAATATTTTACCTGTAAAGGTAGTGTCAAAAGCATAGAAGATGAATTTGTTTCACAGCTGGGTGCCTAGAATACACGACTGAGTCTCGTTAATTGCAATAAACTTTTATTCCGTATACTTGTAAGGTATTTTCACAGCTGAGTATCCAAGATACATATTTACAGTAATCCTTGTGGTTTGATTCGGGAGGGTGTGGAAGGGGTTTTACAAGGTAAAAAATGTAGAGAATGTAGAAAAAATGATCGTCAAATAAATATTAGAGAAGAGAAAATAATAAGTGTAAAAATTGAAAGAGAAGAGAAACATGGCATAGAAATTATAGGAAACAAAGAACCCCCGACCCGACCCTGAATCAGATTATCTAACGCTTATTTTATTTTTCAAACCATTTTTTTTTATTTTTTCAAACACCATAAAGAATTCGTTAAAAGAATTCCCGGATCTCGAAAGGTTCAATTCCGAAACCTTGATCTTAAAAACGCACGATCCCGGGGTCCTGATAAAGGTCATACCATCCCTCATATATATGTATGTGTATGTCAAAAGACAGGTCATAATGACATAAAAAAAAATAAAGTGCCAAATGTAAAAATAAGAAGAAAGTAGAAATTCAAATGAGGAGACTCAACCCAGAGACCAAATGACACAGTTTCTAGGAAATCGTACAGCCTTTAAAAGTGACCAAAAGCCATTCCACATTGGGAGCTATATAAACATGGTAAAGATAGTATATTGTTGTTTCCAAATCTTGTTTTGAAAATTAAAATCCTTTTTCAATTGATCAATGAAAAGTGTGGTGGTGAAATTTTGTCAAAGTTTCAATTTCTAAGCTACATGAGAACGCCAGCGGCAAATTTTTCTCGAATATTGGGTTCATTGCGTTTTTACAGAATCTTTATGACGTACATTATTTAATGTCTCCTAGTGATTGAAGCTGTACCAAGTATCTCAAAACTCGTTTGTAATTTGTAATATTACATGTGGTTTTTAGTTGAAAATTTCCCAAATATAACAACACCTCAATTAAAGTCCCATTTTTAGTGAGGTGTATTTCTTGGTGTATCACGGTGTTATGTACAATTAAATGTGTAGTGCGGAACCAGGTTTTATGACGAATTGTAATATATTCTAAATGAGAAAAGCTTCCAAATTGCCTGACTAAATACTGAAGATATCTAAAAAAAAAAAACTTGAATGTTGGTTGCTTAACGTCCAGTGGTTTAAACACTGGAATATTGTCAATTGCTTGTGTCGTAGGTTATAGTGATAACGCTGTGCACTTCGTACATTTTTTGTAACACAAACAATCAAGCTACTTAGATGAAAAGAGTTGACAACTGCTTTAACCACAGCAAAAATAATGCCCGATTCCGGCATCATGACCAAAAACTTGTGGTTCAACATAAACTAGACCTAATCACAAACTATTACATTGATGACGCCACCGGATACAACATACCTATGTCTCGCTTTTTGACTCCGTCAAGGCGAGACACAGAAGTCCCATGCTACTTTTGTATGTGCCTGTATCAAGTCAGGATCTTGTATTTCAGTGGTTGTTTTTGGTTGTGTCTGTCATATTTGATTTTTTTTGCAAAGTGCTTTGTTAATGTAGACTTATCGTTTTCTCTACTGAATTGTTTATAGTTTTCTTGTCAGGGACTTTTGAAGCAAAGTTTAAGTTTTCTCATTGTTGAAGGTTACTACAGCGAATTCCAAAGGCTTACATTCACATCAATGAACTTTATTCAACTTCAATAGTTGTCTGATTCTGTCATTCAAGATCATTTAAAAAAAAATATATCAAAATCTCTTATGTTTTTTGGTACTGCTGCAAATGACTATTCCTTTAATATATCAAGATGTGTGGTTACTTGTGTGTCTTTTCATTGAAGTGTCATCCAAACTATGCATGTTTGTGAATTTCTGCAAGCCTGTCTTTGTTTAAATGCATTTAATAATAAAAATATATATTAAAATACTTAGATATTTATTCTAAATTCTCCATATACTGCGACCAGTATGACAATATGGCAATGAAATTCAAAAACAATTATTTTTTTTAATTTCTCCGGTTCTGTTCCCTTTCCTATACCTGTACTTCGCCCTTCTTCCAATGCCAGCTGATTTTTTTCTGCGAGGCATTCTTAATCCTACAGTAAAGAGTATATCAGATTAGAATAATAAAAAAGAACCTTTATCTTATAGCCTATTCTAAGACAGTTATCTAAGATGAAGGCTCATCAGTAATTGAACAATCATGTCAGTATTTATCAAAACATTTATACTGATAAAGCAGACCAAGTGCAAGTACTACTAATAATAATAATATAATGTTTGTAGCATTAAGGATACAGACTCTCTGTGCAGACAGTCTGACAGGGCTTCACACTTTCATTGCATAAAATTATTGTTCTAACATGAAAAGACTGCTTTTATATTATCAGTCGAATCAAATAAATGTCTGAATTTCTTGAATTAAAAAAATAAATGAACCTATCATTCATTATCAGAACTCATGTTGTGTATGGACCTTGTCACGTGTGATTCAGAATTTCTCAGTTCTGCATCATTCACGATTGCCACAAAAACACAGAAAAAACGGTAAACCATAAAATCACAAATTTTACATACTTACAACGTTTTATTACAAAGGCTTACATTCCAATTATCCAAAAACCGATTGTTCATCTGAAATGAAAGTTTTAGCCAAGTTGCTCATTGACCCGGTCCTACGGACTGGTGAACATTCGAGGTTACATCCCAGTTTAGACAGTAAATTCAAGTCTATAACTGCACTTTTTTTATTCAAAGTGTAAATAAACAAATATTAATGATTATTAAATACAAAAATATCACACTTACCGAAACTTAAACCTCTCTAAACAGCCACATATGCTTATTAAATAATCATCTTCAGCAGTCAAAGATGGCGGATCTTGTTCACCTTGTCAATCACCTAGGATCACGTGACTCGGATGTTATCGATGACCACAAAATAATTACGTTTTGACTGGTCAGTACATGAAGTGACCAATCTCTGTGTTATAGTAGTCTCAGATAATATATAAAATATAACAACTAATTTTATAACACTCATTAGTGTGTTAAAGTTACATTCTTAGACACTTATATATAAATATATACGCGTCATACTACTAATATGTTACGAACAATGACGTTACGTCATAATACTAATGTGTTCCCCATAACGACGTTCATAGTCTTGAAAAGTCCCAAGATGGATGAAAGCGCTAGACAATGCTGCTTTTAAAACTCTTTTTGTGTATTTAATTTTTAATATATATATATATATATATACAACTCGTCTAAACATCAACAAAACAATGTTAGATCTGTAAATTTGCTTTCGCAAATATTTTGTTCTTCCCTCTCCAGGATTCGAACCCATGCTACTGAGATATCGTGACACCAAATCGCCTGCACTGTATCCGTCCCGCTAGATCACACGACCTATATTATATATAGCTTTCGCAAATATTTTGTTCTTCCCTCGCCGGGATTGGAACACATGCTACTGTGATATCGTGACACCAACTCGCCTACACTGCAGCCGTCCCCCTAGACCACACGACCACCTGGGCTCTACTATAATAAAGCTTTCAGTGGCCGTGTGTTACCTTTCCTCGTCAATTTTAATCTAGCGGCGTACTACAGTACATGATATAAAGGCATGGAGATGTTATTGTTGCAGATCAGCTCAATTATCTATAGTAAAGGATGCTACAAATTAATGTAAGATACAGTCACAGAAAATAATTATATTTATAAGTACGTCTATAATATATATATAAACAATGTAATTTTAACACACTATTTAGTATGTAAATATAAGAATGTTTAAAATATTTACAAATGATGAAAATAAAAGCAAAATTTCGCTAGACCAACAAGCTTTATCAAGCGTGCATCTATCCAGGTGAAATCGGATGTAGATGATTAGAAACTTTTGCAGCTCAACGTCTTTGTTGCACTTACCTTCCTTTAAAATAAGAAAATTTTGCAGCTCAATGTCTATGAGCATTTGCATTTAGCTGCTTTGAAAATATGAAAATTTTGCAGCTCAATGTATAAGTTGCACTTGGATTTAGCTACCTTAAAAATACATAATTGATAGTTGAAGTTAGCAACGTCCATTGGACAATATTACGGGATAAAAAGGACGATGCTTTGTTTTAAATTATTCTTTATCTTTCCTGTATCTTTTTTCGTCTTTTTCGTTAAGACCATCAGGTTCTAAAGTGTGGAGTTGGTGGATCCAAAAGTTTGCTCTTCTCCTTTTCGCCGTGGTGTCCCACTCGGTGTTGACTTCTATAATTTGGAAAGTAACATTATCAAAAGGATGTTTCGTTGAACGAAGATGTCTTGTGAGAGGACAGTTTTTGTTGGTTTTGTACGATGAACGATGGTTATTGAGCCGAATATTAAATTTGTCCATTGGTTCTCCCACATACTGAATGCCACAAGTGTCACATGTTAATATATAAATTGAGTTCTCCGTTTTACAGTTGGAATTTGTTTAGTAACGAAGCTGATGAAAGAGCTGCTTGTATTGGCAGCTTTACAACACAAACAATTCCTTCGACCACATTGTTTGTAGCAACCGGGCGATGGATTAGGATGCTTTGCTAATACAGATGTCACTAATTTGTCACGGATGTTTTTAGGTCTTCTGAAGGCCATGACTGGTGGTGATGAAAATACTTTTTTTAGATTTAAATCATTTTCTATAATTTTCCAATGCTTCTGAACAATGGATGACACATTTTTAAAATCAGGATAGTAATTGAGTACAAGGGTGTTCTGTTAGCTGCTTTATTCTTATCTTTGTACTCAAGAAGTTCTTGGCGACTAGTTTTGTTTGCTCTTTCGAAAGCGTTATCAATGATGTTGTTATTGTATCCTCGAACAACTAGATGTTTACGAAGTTGTCCAAGTCAAGCATTTTTCGTATTTTCAGTAGAGCATATTCTCTTGATTCGCAATGCCTGGCTGAATGGGATACCACGGGAGCAGTGTTTAGGATGGCAACTTTTAGGAGAAAGGAATTGATGTTTGTCTGTTTGTTTGGTATGGAGGTCCGTTATAATGGTTCCGTTCTTGGTGTAACTCGTAGTATCGAGGAAGTTTATTTTCTCCATGGATTATTCATATGTAAATTTTATTGAATGGTGGAAAAAGTTACAGTGTTCTAGAAATTCATTAAGATGTTCTTGTGAATCTGTCCGTTTGAAATCAATATCGTCAATGAATTGGAACCATGATAAGGGTTGAATTAGAGCACTAGCCAAGAGGCGTTTTTCAAGTTGGCCCATAAATATGTTGACATATGACGGGGCCATTTTTGTGCCCATACTAGTACCGTCTATCAGGAGATAGTGTTTTTCATTGAAAGAGAAGTTGTTATTCTCCAGTACTAGTTTCAGAAGTGTAACAAGGCACTCAGTTGGAGGATTTTTTTCACTACGAGTGTTCCATGCCTCTTCACACGCTGCTATTCCTTCGTCTTGTGAAATGTTGGTATATAAAGAAGACACGTCCATGGATGCAAGTATAGTATTGCTTGGTAAAGGATTGGGGCTTTCCATTTTTTTGAGATAATCAGTTGTATCTTGAATGAATGAGGGTAGTTCTTTCACATGAGGTCTTAGATGATGGTCTACAAATTCTGATATCTTTTCAGTTGGATGACTATTCGCTGACACAATTGGTCGACCTGGATTGCCCGTTTTATGTATTTTAGGCAACATATAGAATCGTCCGGCCTTTGCTTCGTTTTCAAGAGGTCGGAAATAATCAAAGGTGTCATTGTCTATATGCTTATTGTCGAACATCTCTTGAAAGATGGTGTTGATCCTTCGAATAGTATTAAGCGTTTGATCCGTGGTTAATTGTTTATAAAAAATGGAGTTAGAAAGTTGTCGATTCCCCTCTGCTATATAATCTGTTTTATTAATGACAACCACAGCGCCCCCTTTGTCGGCAGGTTTTATTACAATATCTTCTTGATCTTTTAACACTTTCAAAGCTATACTTTCTGACTTGGATCAATTATAATTTCTTGTATTTGTTATACAGGACTTTATATCAGACCTCACGTAGTTAATGAATGACTCCAAGTTTTCATTTTTGCGCTTTGGTGGTTTCCTTGAACTTTTTTTCCTAAATTTTTGGGGATGGGCATGACTTCTTCATTGGTGTCAGTATCTGAATCTGTTAATCCGGCTTCTTCAAGGTTTTTCTTGCCCCTATTGTAGAAAAAATCTTTCAAGCTTAAACGTCTAGCGAATTGGTCTAGGTCTTCGTCTAGTTGAAAATTATTTCCAGTTGATGGGATAGCACAGAAGTTTAAACTTTTACTTAAAAGAGATTCCTCAGCACGTGTAAGTTCTTTAGATGACAAAGTTACAGTAATGCTTTCAGTTTTTTGTTTCCGTCTTTTAGATTTTCTTTTTTTCGGGATCTTATGGTTTGTTGTATTAATATACATACCAGTGCAAAAAAGGTGGGGTTCCAACTATATTTCCCCATTTAAATACATTGATCGTCCCCAAAACGCGAAGGATCCAACCCCCGGAACTCTTCTCTGGATCCGCCACTGGATTCCCAATTATTAAATGGGGTTATGTTTCCTAAGTATTCTGTCTAATGTTTTCTTTGAATTGTTTACTATTTAAGAGTCATATCAATTGCATATATATTGAAATAAGTAAAAGCTGTGGAAACAATGTATTTGAAAGGTAAAGTAGTGATTTGGCCAAAATGAAAGAATGGTAGAAATTGGCCTTAATCATTTATTCAAGATTCAAATCTGTCCATTGGCATGTTTACATGTCTCTCAAAAGAAAAATACTGAGCGATTATCCTAGGGACATATTTTATTAGAATAATCATGGCCTATGAGCAATTACATTTATTTCATGTTTGAAGCGGTGCACATTTTTTTTATTTAATTTGACGTGTTACAAAAAATGCATTGTAGCAAAGGGGAGGAATAGTTGTTGTCTGAGAGCAGAAATGCGAACATGATGGAATTAAACAGAAAGGAAACAAATAATGGACTTAAGCAAAAAGGGGAGGGCTTTTGATATCTTTTCTAAAATTCTCCAGACATAAAATCTTTTGGAAAAACCCATCCTACAACAGTTTACATATTTTAAACCAAGCTCTAAATGCCCGCGATATGTCGGGTATTTTCTAGTACTAGTATAATACATATATTTATAAATATGCAGTATCGTTTTTAAAAGAATAGGAATGTGAATGACAAATTACTTTTAAAAGGTAATATATTATTATGTGTATGAACTTTCAAAGGCATGCTGCAGAAACACAAATGGGAGAACGCTATGACAATAGACAAATATGCCTGGGCATACCGCAGAAATGCTAGGCTTGAAGATTTCCTTACGATAGAAGACCTGTTAACACAGTTGGTTTCTACTGTCAGGTATGTTTTGAGTAAGGCCTTTATGATGACCCTACATTATGTTGTCAGCTTTGATTTTCAACTTTTGAAATACGTTTGTAAAGAACAAATTTAAAACATATATAGCTTTGTCCAAAATTCATGAAATATTTAGAAACTTGAACAATGACAATTTTTTCTGAGCAGGACAGAGAGCATACAGATGAAAGTTAAAAAAAAGTATTCTTATCCTTTTTTTTTTCTGCTGAACTTCATTGACAATTTCATTTGTGAATTGAATTATACAAAGCTTGACTGAGACATCTCCATAATCAAGACATATCCTCTTGAAATTAGTTTTTATTATTCCTTTTATCCAGTTGAGTGACTTTAATCTAATATATGAATTCATATGTTATTTAGTCAACGTTTCAACTTTTTTCAATGACAGCACCATTTCCCTTTTTTTTTGGTTCGGTAGGATTATTGTTTTTAATGACGCTACTTAAATGAAGGACTGTTTTTAAATTTTTATATGATACTGTTGCTCATTTTTATTTCACTTCTGTTTGAAATGTTTTTGAATGTTTTTTTTTTATTTTCCCTTAATATTGAGACATTAATATATAAATGAGTATCAATGCATGTTCCATAACATATTTTTATCAATATTTTGGCAAATAGCTGCGGAGGTAACATGCTGATGAATGTTGGTCCTACAAAATACGGAAAGATTAGTCCTATTTATGAAGAGAGGCTTCGTCAGATGGGACAATGGTTGCGTATAAATGGAGATGGAATATATGGAACAAGACCTTGGGTTCACCAGAATGACACGTTAGTTAAAAATGTGTGGTATGTTGGTATTGTTTATTGACGAGAAATCAACTACATGCAATTAATCACATAGATACTTGAAATTAATAACAACAGAAATTAACCTTAAGTAAAGTTAAGAAATGATTTAAAATGAGTTATTTTATCATTATGTAAAAGATCATACCTACCTATTGTCTTTTATTTAAAAAAAAAAGTGATTTTTGTTTCGACTCAACGAAATCCAACTAGCGTTAACTAGTCGTGCTCTCATCAGTGTCTGCAGTGATTACTGACCAATCTGCATCACAGATAAAAGTGATGTAAGCGATTGGGAGACAAAAACAAAATATTCCGACTGTTTTCCTGTGCTAAATTCATTTTAATAATGTTGTGTTCATGTTTTTGTAATTTAAAAAAAATCAAGTATAAAATACAGAATACATGTTTTCCTAGGTATACAATGAAAAAGGCGGCCACAGAAACTGATGTTTATTCTATACTGTTAGAATGGCCTGACAATAACGTGATTAAACTTGGAGCACCACTAGCATCAAAGGACACAACTGTCAGCATGTTGGGATATCCGGAAACATTAACATGGGCAGCTGGAACTGGTGGCAAAGGAATCACTATACAGATACCATACATGTCTGTGAAAACTATGCCATGTCAATGGGCATGGACATTTAAAATGACAGGTTTACAGAATTAAACATGACTGCGTTTGAAATATATACAATAGTTTAAGAATTTGTAATGACAAATCATGTGAATTTCCTAGGTATTAAATTTTTTTTCTTCAAAAATGTCAACGCGGAACGACAAAGCTCCTACGTCTACGGTTGAAATTACCTAGTAAAATATGATTTCTTAATCGGAATAATGGAACAACTGACTTTTACATATATTGCCTTATTAATCCATGCAAGTGATACAGGAGTTTAGTACACAATAACATCTTTTTATCAATGTCGTTCCTTTGGTAAGCATATGTTGCAGTGTAGTAAAAGTGTTCAAACACTCAGGGTCATACATAACAATTACTCACAATATATATAATAATTAAAGATATAAATATACAAGATGGATATCTGAAGTTTTTTTTTTAAAGGCATTGCAAAAAGGGCTCAACGTATTTACTAAAAAGAATCAAGTTCTATTGATAATTGATCATGAAAAATCATAATCAATACTAGGTGATTTACTATCATACTTTTACAAGCAATTTATGACAGTTCATACTACTCTTTAGATACATTGAAAGAATGAATGCTTTTCAAAGGTACGACATAAATAAAAGGGTGTTTCTGTCTTTAAATAAACAATATAAAAAATGTGATGTACAATGAATAACACGCGTAGTGGGTTGTTTTAAAGTGTACACCACATTTTGTATATTATTTTGAATAAGCAGAACAAAATATTACAGTTATTTATCATAATGTAGTTCTAAATTAAATTTTAAACCGGAGTAAACCAGGATAAAACGTTGATGACGTCATGGTCATATGACTAAATTATATATATGAGCTGATAAACAAAACAACGTCAGCCAATCAGACGACGCGTTTCATCCAAATTTTAATAATTAAAACATAAAACACAGCCTTTTATTTGAATATCAATATGTGGGGATAACGTAGGTCTCTTTGTTACACGAGTAAAGTAAAGTATTCACTTTATTGTCTGTAATTGTGGCATGATCATGAGTGCAACGAGTTTGAATCAGACTGCTGTTCTATATGTATTTCCTAACTTTTTTGCTAAAAATCTTTCAGTGATATTTTTTTGTCTAATTTTCCCGATTAAACAAAGGCACACACCAACATGCGATTTTTAAATCGTGCCAATTCGTAAAACAATTTTTTTTATTAATAATTAATATGTTACTTCCGACATATAGGCTTAGTAACATATTAAGTTACTCAAAATGTAATACCGATCTTCCAATTTATTCGTTTTGTTTATGAATGTCTCTTGACAGGAAAAGTATATCTTGTTAAATTTTACAAAATGAATAAAATAAATTCTTTTGCTATCATGTTTTATTAATATTATTGTGTTATATGCTATGTACTAATATAATAAAAGAGGGACGAGATATACCAAAAAAGGATATTCAAACTCATAGATTTAAAATAAACTGTTTACGTCATAGCTTAAAATAAAAAGAGAAACAGACAAATATGTGGCATATAGATCTTAACCCTTACTATGCCAGAAGCCGATATATCTCATTACTTCTTTAAAATAGTTTCTGGCAAGAATATCATGCTTTCTTTTCATGCATGATCTTGCAAAATTCATAGTGTTGGCAAGCAAGAGGTTTTGTGAGTTGATACATGTTTTTTTCACAGATTTAGCAGATCATTTGTTTTATTCATGTATATTAATCATTGAGTGATAGATTTCTCTTAGAAAAAAATAAAGAAACCAGTGACTACAATATTAATAAGATAATAATTATTGTTTTATTCAATTAGTAATAGAACAGCTCAATGCTTAATTACCTTGACCAATAAAAGATGACCCTATGCAAAAGTTCTAAATAAGATCAATATTACATTCTTGTATAAAATAACATTCTTGAAAGAATCACCATAGCTTGCCTTGCCACATATTTTATAACGTACATATGTTTTCGTGTAAGTAATACATAAAATAGTAGGTTAAAAATGTGTTTTCTGATCATTGTTACAAGCTGCAAGTGTTTCAAATTGTTGATAACATTATGTTAGAAAGTATTTTGTTGATTTTTCAATGCAGAGCTTTCCCCAAGACATTTCAAATTTGTAATAGCAGGGCCTTGCAGACTTAATTTTCAAGCAAGATATTTCATTTGTCACAACAATTATAACGAGAAAAAAGTTTTGTTGCTGATAAATTTTTCTATGGTTCTTAGATAAAGTCTACGTGCTTTGTCTATAGTACTTAGGTTTAGACTATATGTATGGTCTATGCTTCTTATGTTCAGTCTGTTTGTGCTGTCTATTGTTCTTTGATATAGGCTATTTGTATTATCTATGGTTCTAAGGTTCAGTCTGTCAGTATGACAACCGGATGTGCCTTTTCGTCCAAAATGTGATTCGGCGGCGCTCAGTAGTCCTACGCCGAAAATTGGACTATTTTGCGTCGGCCGACGTCAACAGAAAAATGACGCGCTTTTGTATTTTTTTTAAATTCGTTTGCGGCAAAGGTCGGACGATAAATACTGTCGATTTTAAGCATATCTACATGAGAAAAATATATGAGTTTACATATTATTTTCATTTTTGATCATTGAAACATAAGGAAATCGTGTTTTTTTACAACTGAACATAGAATTTCGGATTTTGATTTTCTGCACTATAGGATTAAATGGCTATATCAAAAAATGGGAAAAAACAAATACCTATCCTTCGATTTGCTAAACATTTTACAACCTATTCTCGCGAGTTTTTGGCATCGAAATTCGTAAAGAACAGAGGTGTCCAAGCCAGGGCAAAATGTGTTCCCATTTTAAAGTAGGGGTCTCAATCTTTTATAGGTTTTTCCTTGCATGGTCGGTAGATTTGAAAATTGGAAGAGTTTCTGTTTTTAAAGTAAATATTTATTCAAATATCATGAAAAGGTGAATCATTAGGTATAAAACCACTTTAAATATAGCAGTTTGTGTCACTGAATTGTAAAATTATAGATTGTTTTCGAAATTGAAGAAGGCGCCATTTTTGGCTATTTTTCCATTACGTCTATTGATATGCTAAAATTATGAGGTGTTTCTAAAAAATCTCCGACTCATTTATTTAAAATTTTCATATGCTAATCTTTGGTACAAAATGTGTGTGTTTTGAAAAAAATAGGCACTTCTATCGAGTAGAAATGGAGAATGGTCATCTTTACTTTGTATGTCCCTACTATGGGGCCCTGTTCCTCCATTTACCTTGATTCTGAAGAACACCATAATAATTCATCTCTCGAAAAAATTATCCACTAAGAATAGTTGAAACATAACATATCAAATATATCTTAAGACATCAATACATTTTACTGGATGTGATTTTATAAGCAGAATTGCCGGAATCGACCTCAACCGAAGTTGTGTCAGTAATAGATAAAAGATAAACGTTGTCAATTTCCGGCGCCGAAAATGCCAACGTAAAATGTCATTAAATGTTGGATTCTTTTCTTCTTTGTAGCAATTTTGTTAATCTTAATGCCAAGGAATGCCTGCAATATGTTGAAACCATACCATCGTTATACCATACTTCGTACCCTAGAGTGTTAGACTAACACATCATGGGACACCGACTGATTTGTTGAAATCATGATCGTACTTTAACTAGAAGTTTACAAAGTAACTTACAAAAAACAAGATTCATTCCGTGAATATTGTTACCTGCCGCTGAGTTTTTAATGAACATTTAATCTGATTAGGTCATAGAAGAGCTGTTGATATTCCTTTCGTTTATATAATTATCGCTGGGTGCTTTGCCCTTATACCATTTCGCCCTGTTCTTTTTTTTTATTTTGTTGTCCTCTTTAATGTAAATTATTTGAATGACGTATGTAAAATTTGGTTGACAATTTTGTGCATAAACCACATACGCCAAAACATTGGAGATTTTGTCTGGATTGACTATTCATTTGCATCCATTGCTACACATGCATTTATTTCTAAACATATTTTCACTTTTGCATACAGATGCAGAATATTCCTTTTCAGCCTGTCTAGTGTCATGTAACAGGGTATTTTATACATGTGGCTCACTAACTGCTTTTTGTTCAAGTTAATCTTTTAAGACATTTGATATCTGGTGAAGAGTTGTCTTATTGGCATTGATCATACCCCAACTTTCTAATTTTAATATTACTGAAAGGTAACTGTATTTATTACCTTGAATTGAATAAATAACTACATACAAAAAACAATTCCACATGTAAAAAAAATAAATGAAATATAATTTCAAATGATACAATGTAGCTAGCCTTATGGAATATTTTGTATGTTGTGCATCTCTTTTCTCCCTTTAGTGACGGGGGGGGGGGGGGGCTATTTTGTATGGTTGGCTGCTTCATATCTGGTGATGGGATATACATTTAGTTATGCAGTGGTGAATACTGGTTCCCACCCCCACCCCCCTAATTGATAGGAATAAACAAAACAAAAATTATTTCACTCAATCTCAACAACAAGGCAAAAGTGAAGTCAATCAATATAAGCATACTTGTCTACTGGTTCTGCTCGTTTTCTGCTCTTTGGTTGGGTTGTTATCTCTTTGAAACATTGCCCATCTATATTCTCAATTTTAAAGATTATTCAAGTATGTGATATGTGATAAATATCCAAAAATGAGCTTATTTGATAAAATTCCGCCTTGATCCACAATTTTTTGAAAAAGTACCAAAGCAAAATACAACATGTGGGTACATGTGTAATTTGTCAGGAAAAAAATTGAATAATTCTGGAATGGCAAAACTTGAATTTGCCCAAAACTAAAAGCGAGCTTGTTTAAATTACACTCGTGCAAAATAAAAGGGAAACACTTGAAGCCAGAGGGAAGATATAATATTCGGTTGTCAGAAGTTTAAAATAAACGTGGAATCTTATAAATTATATAACAGTGAAATTGCTTAAAACAAAATATTCATGAAAACAACTGAGTCAATAATCTGATTTTTAAAATAAATATGGTGACATTTCACTTCTGCACTTTTTAATGTTGATGAGTCTCACAAATTAAAAAAATCCTCTTGTTACTAAACTTTGGAGCCCATAGTCTGTTAAACTTTCATTTATTAAATCCTGCATTAGTTCAACAAAAATGTCCGCTTATAATCACTTGAACCACCTCGGATACCATTCTGTACATGAATATATCTCTCATAACAAATTTCATATAAATTGCTGATTCCAGGTACCAAAATTTTTATCCTCCAGTACAATTATTTCTCTGACAGGATGTGTTGTCTACTGAAAATGAATTATTTTGTTAATAAATTAAGTTTGTTAATTCAATCAAAAAGTAATGAAAAGTGATAATTATAATATATTGTTATTGCCATCTATGACCTCAATACAGTCTGCTCAAGTCATTCTCTTATCTAAAAAAAACAGATGCTCCGCAGGGCGCAGCTTTATATGACCGCAGAGGATGAACCCTGAACGGTTGGGGCAAGTATGGACACATCATTCAAGCTGGATTCAGCTCTAAATTTGGATTGTAATTAAATAGTTGACACAGCATAGGTTTCTGACACAGAATGAATGTGGTCTAATGAACTTAAAAAAATTGTTTTGCCTTTGAGCAATTCACTATGCTGTTGAATATTAATCCTTTCAAACAAATGTTTGAAGAAATTTTCTTTTTATTTATGAAATCTGAAATGAAAAAAAATGACCCCCCACCATTTTTTTTTCACATCCCTCTTTCCCTTATTCCAAAACTGATCTCAAATCAAATTTCCAATGGAGTTTGCAACAATAACTACTCATTTAAATACATCATAAAATATTAAAACGGAAAGAAAGTGCTTGTAATCACTGAATGGTAAAGATTGTTTTAATTTATCAGTTGGTAGTAAAAGTGAATATACATTGTATATTGTATAAAACAATGATTTAAGTTGATTCAACTACCATTCTGGACAAAGAAAGATAACTCCAATTGAACATTTCTTGCTATTGTGCAATTAGATATTTCTTGCTATTGCGCAATACTGTGCAATTGAAGATATTTGCTATTGCACAATACTGTGCAATTGAAGATTTCTTGCTATTGCGCAATACTTTATATTATAATTTTGGATCCTGATTTGGACCAACTTGAAAACTAGGCCCATAATAAAAAATCTAAGTACATGTTTAGATTCAGCATATCAAAGAAGCCCAAGAATTCAATTTTTGTTAAAATCAAACTTAGTTTAATTTTGGACCCTTTGGACTTTAATGTAGACCAATTTGAAAACGGGACCAAAAATTAAGAATCTACATACACAGTTAGATTTGGCGTATCGAAGAACCCCAATTATTCAATTTTTGATGAAATCAAACAAAGTTTAATTTTGGACCCCGATTTGGACCAACTTGAAAACTGGGCCAATAATCAAAAATCTAAATATTTTTTTTAGATACAGCATATCAAAGAACCCCAACTTGGCCAAGTTTAATTTTGGACCCTTTGGGCCCTTATTCCTAAACTATTTAGACCAAAACTTCCAAAATCAATCCCAACCTTCCTTTTATAGTCATAAACCTTGTGTTTAAATTTCATAGATTTCTATTGACTTATACTAAAGTTATGGTGCGAAAATCAAGAAAAATGCTTATTTGGGCCTCTTTTTGGCCCCTAATTCCTAAACTGTTCGGACCTCAACTCCTTAAATCAATCCCAACCTTCCTTTTGTGGTCATAAACCTTGTGTTTTAATTTCATAGATTTCTATTTACTTATACTAAAGTTATTGGGCGAAAACCAAGAATAATGCTTATTTGGGCTCTTTTTTGGCCCCTAATTACTTAACTGTTGAAACCAAAACTCTCAAAATTAATCCCAACCTTTCTTTTATGGTCATAAACCTTGTGTCAAAATTTCATAGATTTATATTTACTTAAACTAAAGTTATAGTGCGAAAACCAAGAAAATGCTTATTTGGGCCCTTTTTGGCCCCTAATTCCTAAAATGTTGGGACCAAAACTTCCAAAATAAATCCCAACCTTCCTTTTATGGTCATAAACCTTTTGTTAAAATTTCATAGATTTCTATTCACTTTTACTAAAGTTAGAATGCGAAAACTAAAAGTATTCGGACGACGACGCCAACGTGGTACCAATATACGACCAAAAATTTTTTGCGGTCGTATAAAAATGGTCAGATTTATTAAAACGCTTCATTTGCATGGATATGATGCACATCATGTAAGAGTTAATTCCCTGATACTGTTTTTTTTATCATAAATTAAATCTAAATTATGGTACCCTTCGTTCTTGAAATTAGGTTTTAAATCCAAATGTAACTATCTTGACATTTATACAGCATAGATAACAGAATAAAATCTTTAAACTATTAAAAGAATACCATTCAGCCTTAAAGTCTGTGTATGATTCTTATCCTATATTTCATTAATTATAATTTTCATCCTCAATTTATTCCATTTGCAACTTTTATCTATAAAAAATTCACAAGGGTTCCACGGAACCCAGTGTCTCGCCTGTCTCTCTGCTGTTAATCGCAGACTCCACAAAAATGAGGAAAAACATCAATAAAAATGTCCCTCTCGATACTGTCTTTTGATTGAAAGAAGCTTCCAAGTTTGGTAACAAAATCCAGGATAGTTTATGGATCTAATAAATGTTTTATAAACTTTACCTGCAGCCTCTATGTAATGTTAACTGGAAGAAAAACTAAGTCCATTTACAAAAAAAAAAATGTATAAGTAAAGTACGGAAAAAGTGAATTTTTTTTTTACAAAATTTACTTCTGAATAATATCTTATGATCAGAAACAAGCTTTTGTCTAAGTTTAGAAAAAATCAAGGATAGTTTAAGAACATTATAAAAATTTTAAAAACTTAAACCACAGAGTGAATGTTTTGTTTCTGGCAAAACAACTAAGTCCATATATATTTAAAATACGGAAAAGTGGAAATTCATTTTTACAAAATTTTCTTCTTGATACTATCTTTTGATCATAAACAAGCTTCTGTCCAAGTTTGGTACAAATCAAGGATAGTTTATGAAAGTTATTAAAATTTTAAAAACTTTAACCACAGAGTGATTGTAATGTTTCCTCGCAAAAAAAACTAAGTCCATTTATAAGTAAAATACGGAAAAAATGGAATTTTACTTCTGGATACTTTCTTATGATCATAAACAAGCTTCTGTCTAAGTTTGGTAGAAATTCAGTATAGTTTAAGAAAGTTATTAAAATTTCAAAAAACTTTAACCACATAGTGAATATTTGTGGACGCCGCCGCCGCCGCCGATGACGACGGAATGTAATATCGTTTAGTCTCGCTTTTTCGACTAAATTCGAAGGCTCGACAAAAAGAATAATTTAGTATGTAATTATGTCTTACTGTTAAATGTAGATATTTTCAGTCTATTCCCTTATGAAAACAGTCTGCATACCATGTATATTATGTTTTTGTTTCATATTTGTGGGATTGAAATCATAGCACACTGTAAATAACTGACTGTTTTTTCCCTAAACAGGCACTTTTGGATTACTTACATTTAATATATTCTAGTCCTATTGTTTTCTATCAAAATCATTTTGATTTCAACATTACTGGACACTGGTCGTTGACATACCATTTGATTACTGTTTTCTTGTTGTATGTAAATCACACATACACATGTACATGTACAAGTGTTTTTTGTTGATAGATAAAAGTCCTATGGACTATTGAATTTTTGATTCATAGTGAACATCTTTCTCCTTCCTGTAAATATAAAGCAAATGTACATACAATTACTACATAAATTATATACTAAATTATTCAAAGCAAAATTATACTTTGCATTGTTATTATCAACACATTAATACAAATTTGCCATATGAATTACCAAGAAAATACATGTTTTTACTAAGTATTATAAATAATTATGCATCAAGCATTTTGCTCTATACATAAAAGTTAAAGGCAATAATGGGCAAAGAAAATATTTCCAAGTCTTGAAAAATTATTTTTTATGTATAATATAAAAAAGAAGATGTGGTCTGATTGCCAATGAGACAACTATCAACAAAAGACCAAAATGACACAGACATTAACAACTATAGGTCACTGTACAGCCTTCAACAATGAGCAAAGCCCATACCGCATAGTCAGCTTTAAAGGGCCCCAATAAGACAATGTAAAACAATTCAAACGAGAAAACTAAAGGCCTTATTTGTGAAAAAACGAAGAACAAATATGTAACACATAAACAAACGACAACCACTGAATTACAGGCTCCTGCCTTGGGACTGGCACATACATAAATAATGTGGCGGTGTTAAACATGTTAGATAACAATGTTTAATATCATAACATGGATCAGATTTGTGTGTTAACAATCCTTTCGTTAACATTTTTATATTCAATTATATTATAGTGTACATAAATATCATAACATGTACAATACAAGCTAAAATTATATACATTTTGGGGGCACTCACAACCCAGTTTTTTCTTAATTTTAAATCCTGGAACCACCACTGTCATGACTATTGAGACCTTGTTGGAAAAAAATTGGTTGATTATGTTGGGACTGAAACATGACTGGAGCCCCCCCCCCCCCCCCCCCCCCCCTTTTATGAAAAGTTCTGGTTTTGCCACTGCAATTTGCTAGTTTCTGGTCTGACATGTAAATGTATGTCACTGTGTAAGCTCTCAAATGGGTGACGGGTGATTGGTTAATTACAATGGGGATACTACATGTATCTGGTTTATTTTTTTATATATGGGACAGAAGAGTATGGATAGTGAACCCCCATTGTCAGAAACAAGTGCCTATCATCCCTTTCCCTTTGTATTGTATCAATTTGTGTTCATAAAAGATTTAATTTTTATAGATAAATATTAAACTTGAGTGTACATGTATTATATAAATGAAATCAGGGTCATATAAAAGTTCAAAGTTCTTTAGTTTCCAATTAAGGGCCCTGACGGGCAATAATGACAACAATACACAATACGTTCTGATTCTTAACACATAAAAAGTAAAATCATAAAAATACTGAACTTAGAGGAAGATCAATTGGGAAAGTCCATAATCACATGGCAAAATCAAATAACAAAACGCATCAAAAACGAATGGACAAAAACTGTCATATTCCTGACTTGGTACAGGCATTTTCAAATGTAGAAAATGGTGGATTAAACCTGGTTCTATAGCGCTAACCCTCGTACTTAAATGACAGTCTCATCAATTTCCGATATTTTTACATTGATGCGTTAAATAAACAGACACAATAAATATAATAGTCAAAATATGGGTACATTAGTCATCATCGTTTAACAATTTTAAAAGGAACAATTTAACAGAACACAAAAAACATCTACTATCTACTGACACATTTATTGAGTGTCTGACGTCAGAAAATTTTATACGTCACATAAATTTGTTGTTCAATGTGCGTACAAACAATTTTAAAATTTTCATGGGAATGTTAGCATACAGGGTTAAAAAATCAAAAGTATGTAAGAATAAATTTAAGAAATAGACAGAGATTTAAACTTGTCCAAAAGTTATATATAGAATTTATAAGAATCCAAAAATAGTTAATTCCACTACGCGATTGAATGATTTTGACGTTTGTGGTTCAACGTATATTGTAATTCATAATAGAAATATATCATAATGACATATAATAGAACAATATCATACTGACGGGATCTTTTAAAGTACAGAGTCACGTTATAAGAACAAAAAAAATACAAAAAGTCGCTAATACAAAACAAACCACAAAAAAATGAAAGCCAATACAAACACATTGACGAGATGTATAAGTACCGAGCCACGTGAAACGGATATCACATGAAACCATTCAACAGTAAAAGTAATATTAATAATAGAAGAAAGACAAAGAAAAAACTATAAAACACGTTGTTAAGATGATAAAAAACATCAGTACGAAGAATCTATACATCAAGACCATCGTGTATTATTTGAGAAGTTGATACGGAATATTTATCAACAAGGTCTTGGTACCTTCCGATGAACTTTTTTAGAAAAAGAACGAGACGTTCTTTGACATACCCCTGTTTCATCAACTTTCTACTCAGACACTGATGACGTATTACAAAGTCTGAGTAGGAGCTGCAAGCTCTTGAATATCGAATAAGTTGGGAAATATATATCCCATATGCAGGTGAAGTTGGTATATTGCTAATAAGGTGGGGGAAATTTATGATTTCAAAATTAAAATCGTCTCGTTTGTCATAGATTCTGGTACTGAGATGACTGTGTAAGTCAAATTCAAGATATGAGTCTCAAAATGAGGTGGAGGAAGCCGTGTCTGTTGTTTCTTTAATCTCTAGTTCTGGGGGATATATCAATGGAACCCAATCAGAAAAGTTCGGATTGTTTATGGAAAGTAAATATTCAAATATAATCGGAAGTAACATTTTTCAAAGCGGAAGTAACAAATTATCTCCCTTATTTAAAAAAAATGTATGGAAACAATATATTTTTGGAATCAGCTTACTAGGAGCTATCATTTGACGATTGAAATGACATTTTAAACTTAGTTTCACAACTTTTCATATCAAAATACATTGTTTTGATGGAAAGACCTTCAATTGTTCTCTGAACAATTAGTTTTTAATTTTTTTTTTTTTCTTCCGCCTAATTTTGTTCTTGCGATAAACATTTGTTTCACAATATGTCGCTTAGATATTTTGTATATGATATCGAACAGTTTATGCACTTTTGAAATTTACACTGCGTAAACGAATACTTTTCTTTGTAGGAGTTATCTCCCCAAACACTGTTTTCCTTGTTAGCGCATATATATGGTATATGATATGGAACAGTTGATACGCTTCTGAAACTGACATTGCGTAACAAAGACCTTTACCATGTAAGAGTTATCTCCCCGAACACTGTTTTTCTTGTTATCTCTAAGGCTTCGCAACCGTATAAGAAACCGACAAATTTATTTTTCCAAATTGCTCGTTACATCCACAGGATGTTCTGTTTTATTTTGACCGAAGCTATCCGGAGACTTCATATGAGCGTTATCCCCCCTTTTGTATATGATATAGGTGATATGCATTTCTAACTGGTAAACCATAAGTGATAGAGACCCAGGGTCTTTTGATTTAAAATCCTTGATCCAAAAAAATGAAAATTAGGTCAAGGTCAAAGGTCAAGGTCAAATTCTAAATTTTGATTTTGGCTTATTTTCACTTATTTTCATTAACCTTATAAGATATCGACAAATTATTTTTACTAAATTGTTAGTTGCGACATGTCGTAACTTATAAATTTTGGTTGCAAGGGTGCGTAGACAATAAACGGGAGTTTTCGCCCCTCTTATATTTAGAATTATGCGTAAAGTGATATTACTCATGAACCATATATATTAAGGAACTAGTGTCTTTTGATTCGAGATGTTTAGTCTATGACCTTGAAGTTGAGGTCAAGGTCAAAGGTTAATTGGACGTTCTAGATTTTGACCTTTGCTTTAAATTCAAATTTATACATCATAAAGCCATAGGAACTGACATTTTCAACTGAATTTTAATATTTTCATATCAAAATAGATCTTTATTAGTTGAAAGACCTTCAATTGTTCTTTGAACAATTGGTTTTTAATTATAATTAATTTTTTTCTTCCGCCAAAATTTTTTCCTTCGCTGTTTTTTTGTTTCACAAGATGTCGCTTACATAAATGTAATATGATATCGAACAGTTTATGCGCTTTTGAAACTGACACTGCGAAACCGAATACTTTCTCATATAAGAGTTATCTCCCCGAACACTGTTTTTCTTGTTATCGCTTAATTTTCACAACTGTATAAGAAACCGACAAAGTTATTTTACCAAATTGCTCCTTATATCCTCAGGATGATTTGATTAATTCTGACCGAAGCTATCCGGAGACTCCATATGAGAGTTGTTTCCCCTTTTATATTTGATATAAGTGATATGCATTTTTAACTGGAAAGCCATAAGTGGTAGAGGCCTAGGGTCTTTTGATTTGAGGTCCTTGGTCCTAAAAAATGAAAATGAGGTCAAGGTCAAATGTCAAAGTCATGATTTAAATTTTGATTTTGGCTTGTTATCTCTTTTTTTTCAGAAATCATATAAGATATCAACAAAATATTTTCACACAATTGTGAGTTACGATGTCGTAACACATACATTTTAGTCGAAAGGGTACGTAGACATTGACGCGAGTTTTCCCCTTTTTTATATCTAATATCATACGTATGGTAATATAACTCATTAACAATATAAAGTAGAGGACTAGAGTCTTTTGATTTGAGGTCCTTGGTTTATGACCTTGAAATTGAGCTCAAGGTCATATGCTAATTGAAAGTTCTAGATTTTGACCTTTGCTTTTACCTCATATGTACACATGATAAAATGATGGGACTTTTTGCATTAAGTTGTAAGCAATGTGACTTTAAAAAACACAACCGGAAGTAACCTTTTGTAAACCGGAAGTAGCTATTTTTTCAACAAATCAATGTAAAAGTATATAGAACCATATATTTTTGAAATCAGTGTCAAGTAAACTATCAAACAATACCGGAAGTAAGCTTTTTAAACCGGAAGTAAAATATTATCTCCCTTTTCTATATATTTTTTTTTATAGAAACCGTATATTTTTGGAATAAGCGTTCAATAAGCTTTCATTTGACGCTAAAATTTACATTGTCAAGTAAACTATCAAACAATACCGGAAGTAAACTTTTTAAACCGGAAGTAAAAGATTATCTCCCTTTCTTTTTTTTTTCTTATAGAAACCATATATTCTTGGAATAAGCGTTCAATAAGCTGTCATTTGACATTAAAACTGACATTTAAAACCAAATTTTAATATTTTCATATAAAAAAAAGGTCTTAACTGGTGGAAAGACCATCAATGGTTCTCTGAACGATTGGTTTTTAATTATTAAGGTCTTTCCTTTTTCTATAAGGAAAGACATTACTGTATTTCTTCTGTTTATTATTATTCTTTTTCCGCCAAACTTTGACGAAGTTAGCAGCCTAAACCGTAAGACGTGTCGCTTTAATGTTCTCACTTTGTATCGGTGTCATGAATACCTATCCGGAACTCACCCTGTTAGTCGAAATATTTTGTCGGTTCGGAGTAATCCCTCCGAAACCAAAAAACCTTGTTATCGTTCCAACACCGTAACCGTAATAGATAGAAAAAAAACGAAGGGTGAAATTTGTTCAGGACCAGACCCCGGTTCTTCGTTACATTTGATTCGAAAAGATTCAACGACTCATTGGTAGGGTTATGCCCCTTTGAAAATTAACCGGTGTCGGTGGACCACCAAAACTCAGAAACCGTAAGTCGTAGACACCTAGGATCTTCACTATTCATCATCAATTCATGTATCTTTGTAAAATACCTCAAGGTCAAATTTGTATGTTGACCTTGACCTTTGACCTAACACCTTGTTATGGGATAATCTCAGAAACCATTATACTTACAGAAGTTTTAAATAGTGGAAAATGTTTGGGTCATTAAGGCGCAACTTTGTTACATTTTGACCGAAGAGATTTGACCTTTCTGTAAGGGGCATAACCCCTGATTTAGGTTTCTGAAAAGACAAAATCAGCTTTTACTATATAACCAAAGGTCCTAGACCCATGGGGTCTTCAGCAATGACATTGCGGACTAATGACCTTGACAAAGGTCAAAAGGTCAAAGGTCAAGGTCATGTACCAGATAGCGAATTTAGTGTTTTTTACCTTATATAAAGGATTTTTAGTGTGTTTTTAAGCTTTTTAAGGTTGACCTTGACCTTTGACCTTTCAACTTTTTAGTCGATATCTCAAAAACGGTTAACCTTACAGAAATAGTAAACAGTGAAAAATGTTAAGGTGACTGAGGCACAACTTTTTTAAATTTTGAACGAAAGGATTTGACATATTCTTAAGGGGCATAACCCCCGTTAACGGTTTCTGAAAAGGTAAAATTAGCTTTAACTCTTGAACAAAAAGTCCTAGACCCATGGGGTCTTTTACAATGCCATTGTGGACCAATGACCTTCACAAAGGTTACAAGGTCAAAAGTCAAGGTCATGTCCAAATTATCAAATTTGTTGTTTTTGTCATTTTTAACGGTTTTGTGTGTGTTTGAGAGCTTTTCAATGCATTCTACGCCTATTGGAACATGTACTTTACATTTCGAAAAGGAAAGACCTCTCAATTGTTCAAGAACAATTGACATTTTAATTATTATTATTTTTTTTTTTTTTCTTCCGCCTAATTTTTTTCCTTCGCTGTTTTTTTGTTTCGCAAGATGTCGCTTAGATTTTTGGAATATGATATCGAACAGTTTATACGCTTTTGAAACCAACTCGTTTTAACCGAATACTTTCCCAAATAAGAGTTATCTCCCCGAACACTGTTTTTCTTGTTATCTCTAAGGCTTCGCAACCGTATAAGAAACCGACAAATTTATTTTTCCAAATTGCTCGTTATATCCTCAGGATGTTCTGTTTTATTTTGACCGAAGCCGTATATAGATTCCATATGAGAGTTATCCCCCCTTTTATGTTTGATATAAGAATTTGCATTTCTAACTGGTAAACCATAAGTGATAGAGACCTAGGGTCTTTTGATTTGAGGTCCTTGGTCCAAAAAAATGAAAATAAGGTCAAGGTCAAAGGTCAAGGTCATATTATAAATTTTGATTTTGGCTGATTTTCACTCATTTTCAAAAGCCGTATAACTTTTCGACAAATTATTTTTACTAAATTGTTAGTTGCGACATGTGGTAACACGTAGATTTTAGTCGAAATAGTACGTAGACATTTGATGCCAGTTTTGCCCCCTTTTATATCTAATATTAGTTGTAAGGTAATACAACTCATTAACTATATATAGTAGAGGCCTAGAGTCTTTTGATTTGAGGTCCTTGGTTGATGACCTCGAAATTGAGCTCAAGGTCATAGGTAAATGTAACGTTCTAGATTTTGACCTTTGCTTTTACCTCATATGTATACATGATCAAGACTTGGGACTTTTTAAATTAGGTTGCAAGCAATGTGATCTAGAAAAAGACAACCGGAAGTGACCTTTTGTAAACCGGAAGTAGCTATATTTTGTACTTCATTAATGAAAAAGTGTATAGAACCATATATTTTTGGAATCAGTGTCACTTAAACTATCAAACTATACCGGAAATAACATCGTTTGAACCGGAAGTAAACAATTATCTCCCTTATCTATATCTTTTTCCATAGAAACCATACATTTTTGGAATTAGCGTTCAATAAGCTGTCATTTGACGGTACAATTGACATTTAAAACCAAATTTTAATATTTTCGTATAAAAAATGGTCTTAACTGGTGGAAAGACCATCAATGGTTCTCTGAACAATTGGTTTTTAATTATTATTATTATTATTAGGTCTTTCAACCTTTCGGTTGAAAGACCTATAGGTTTTGTTCTGATTATTATTATTAGGTCTTTCAACCTTTCGGTTGAAAGACCTATAGGTTTTGTTCTGATTATTATTAGGTCTTTCAACCTTTCGGTTGAAAGACCTATAGGTTTTGTTCTGATTATTATTAGGTCTTTCAACCTTTCAGTTGAAAGACCTATTGTTTTTGTTCTGATTATTAAGGTCTTTCCTTTTACAAAAGGGAAAGACCTTACTGTATTTCTTCTGTTTATTATTATTCTTCCGCCAAACTTTGACAAAGTTAGCAGCCTAAACCGTAAGATGTGTCGCTTTCATGTTCACACTTTGTGTCGGTGTCATGAATATCTATCTGAAACTCACCCTGTTAGTCGAAATATTTTGTCGGTTCGGAGTAATCCCTCCGAAACCAAAAAACCTTGTTATCGTTCCAACACCGTAACCGTAATAGGTAGGAAAAAAACAAAGGGTGAAATTTGTTCAGGACCAGACACCGGTTCTTCGTTACATTTGGATCGAAAAGAATCAACGACTCATTTGTAGGGTTATGCCCCTATGAAAATTAACCGGTGTCGGTTGACCACCAAAACTCAGAAACCGTAAGTCGTAGACACCTAGGATCTTCACCATTCATCATCAATTCATGTGACTTTGAAAAATATCTCAAGGTCAAATGTGTATGTTGACCTTGACCTTTGACCTAACACCTTGTTATGGGATAATCTCAGAAACTATTATACTTACAGAATTTTTAAAAAGTGGAAAATGTTTGGGTCATTACGGCGCAACTTTGTTACATTTAGACTGAAGAGATTTTACCTTTTTTTAAGGGGCATAACCCCTGTTTTAGGTTTCTGAAAAGACAATATCAGGTTTTACTATATAACCAAAGGTCCTAGACCCATGGGGTCTTCAGCAATGACATTGGGGACTAATGACCTTGACAAAGGTCAAAAGGTCAAAGGTCAAGGTCATGTCCCATATGGCGAATTATGTGTTTTTGACCTTATTTCAAGGATTTTTAGTGTGTTTTAAAGCTTTTCAGTACATTCTACGTCTATTTGAACATATATTTTACATTATAAAAGGAAAGACCTCTCAATTGTTCAAGAACAATTGACAGTTTAATTATTTTTTTTTTTCTTCCGCCAAATTTTTTTTCCTTCACTGTTTTTTTGTTTCGCAAGATGTCGCTTAGATATATGGTATATGATATCGAACAGTTACTGCGCTTCTGAAACTGACACCGCGTAACAAAAACCTTTACCTTGTAAGAGTTATCTCCCCAAACACTGTTTTTCTTGTGGCCACTACTACTTCGCAACCGTATAAGAAACCGACAAATTTATTTTTCCAAATTGCTCGTTATATCCTTAGGATGTTCTGTTTCATTTCAACGGAAGCTATCCGGAGAATCCATATGAGAGTTATCCCCCCTTTTATATATGATATCAGTGATATGCATTTCTAACTGGTAAACTATAAGTGATAGAGACCTAGGGTCTTTTGATTTAAGATCCTTGGTCCAAAAAAATGAAAATTAGGTCAAGGTCAAAGGTCAAGGTCAAATTCTTAATTTTGATTTTGGCTTATTTTCACCTTTTTTCATTAACCTTATAAGATATCGACAATTTTTTTTTACAAAATTGTTAGTTGCGACATGTCGTAACTTATAAATTTTGGTTGCGAGGGTGCGTAAACAATAAAAGGGAGTTTTCGCCCCTCTTATATTAAGAATTATGCGTAAAGTGATTTTACTCATGAACCATACATATTAAGGAACTAGTGTCTTTTTATTTGAGATGTTTAGTCTATGACCTTGAAATTGAGGTCAAGGTCATAGGTTAATTGGACGTTCTAGATTTTGACCTTTGCTTAAAATTCATATTTATACATCATTAAGCCATAGGAACTGACATTTTCAACTGAATTTTAATATTTTCATATCTAAATAGATCCTTATTGGTTGAAAGACCTTCAATTGTTCTTTGAACAATTGGTTTTTAATTATTAGGTCTTTCAACCTTTCAGGTGAAAGACCTATTGTTTTTGTTCTGATTATTATTATTATTAGGTCTTTCAACCTTTCAGGTGAAAGACCTATTGTATTTGTTCTGATTATTATTATTATTATTATTATTATTATTATTAGGTCTTTCAACCTTTCAGGTGAAAGACCTATTGTATTTGTTCTGATTATTATTATTAAGGTCTTTCCTTTCTTAAATGGAAAGACCTTACTGTATTTCGTTTGTTTATTATTATTAAGGTCTTTCCTTTTTCTATAAGGAAAGACCTTACTGTATTTCTTCTGTTTATTATTATTCTTTTTCCGCCAAACTTTGACGAAGTTAGCAGCCTAAACCGTAAGACGTGTCGCTTTCATGTTCTCACTTTGTATCGGTGTCATGAATACCTATCCGGAACTCACCCTGTTAGTCGAAATATTTTGTCGGTTCGGAGTAATCCCTCCGAAACCAAAAAACCTTGTTATCGTTCCAACACCGTAACCGTAATAGATAGAAAAAAAACGAAGGGTGAAATTTGTTCAGGACCAGACCCCGGTTCTTCGTTACATTTGATTCGAAAAGATTCAACGACTCATTGGTAGGGTTATGCCCCTTTGAAAATTAACCGGTGTCGGTGGACCACCAAAACTCAGAAACCGTAAATCGTAGAGACCTAGGATCTTCACCATTCATCAACAATTCATGAGACTTTCAAAAATACCTCAAGGTCAAATGTGTATGTTGACCTTGACCTTTGACCTAACACCTTGTTATCAGAACAACTCAAAAACCATTATACTTACAGAAGTTTTAAATAGTGGAAAATGTTTGGGTCATTACGGCACAACTTTGTTACATTTTGACCGAAGAGATTTGACCTTTTTTTAAGGGGCATAACACCTGTTTTAGGTTTCTGGAAAGACAAAATCATCTTTTACTATATAACCAAAGGTCCTAGACCCATGGGGTCTTCGGCAATGACATTGGGGACTAATGACCTTGACAAAGGTCAAAAGGTCAAAGGTCAAGGTCATGTCCCATATAGCGAATTTGGTGTTTTTAACCTTATTTAAAGGTTTTTCAGTGTGTTTTAAAGCTTTTCAATACATTCTACGTCTATTTGAACATGTATTTTACATTACAAAAGGAAAGACCTCTCAATTGTTCAAAAACAATTGACAGTTTAATTATTATTATTCTTTTTCCTCGTCCGTTTTCAAAGTCCAAAATCAAGAAAAGTACGCAACATATCCAAATGATCTTTGGTATCATGTATCGGAGGTATAATATCTATCTTGTATTAGAATAACCAAGGTTTACTGTTTACCTTATAGGAGTTATCTCCCCAATTACAAAAAACACTGTTATCACTACTCCTCATAAACTATAAGACTTAGCGGCAAATGGTTTTTTTTAAAATGTTCCTTGCCAAAAGTTACAACTTCAAATAACTTTAACCGAAGCGATCCAGTGACCTTTTATAGGAGTTATTTCCCCTTGAATATTTAAATTTACGATATGCATATAAATCTCATGAACCGTAAGTCATAAAGACTGCGGGTCTTCAGATTTGAGTTCATTGGACCAAAACTAGAAAATATAGGTCAAGGTCAAAGGTCAAGGTCATATTTTAGATTTTCAAAAGTTTTTCATTTCCCTATAACTATTGAACGGTTATAGATACAGAAAAATTAAGCAGTTGAAAATGATCGGTACTTCAAGGGGCAACTTTTTTACATTATGACTATACTGATTTTACCATCATGTAAGGGACATAACTCCCATTGATGGTTTTTAAAAAGCCATTTTTAGGCAAAACTCATTAACAAAAGGTCCTTGACCCATACGGTCTTTTGCATTGACCTTGTGGAGCAATGACCTTGACGAAGGTCACAAGGTCAAAGGTCAAGGTCATCAAATTATGTGTTTTTTGGCACTATTTAAACAGTTTTATGTGTGTTTGAATTCCAACCAACCAATCAATCAATCAATCAATTAATCAATCAATCAATCAATCAATCAATCAATCAATCAATCAATCAATCAATCAATCAATCAAAGCAATTTTCCGTTTCATGTGTTTAATACGGGATCCAAGGTCTCTTTTTTTCGCTTGTTTTAATTGACACTTTCCAACGTGTTTAACCAACGTGTTTAACCAACGTGTTTTACCAACATGTTTTACCAACGTGTTTAACTAACTAACCAACCAACCAACCAACCAATCAATCAATGCATGTTTCTGTTTCATGTGTTTCATACGGGATCCAATGTTGTTTTTTTTCGCTTGTTTTAATTCAGCCTATCCAACCAACGTGTTTAACCAACGTGTTTAACCAACGTGTTTAACCAACGTGTTAAACCAACGTGTTTAACCAACGTGTTTAACTAACCAACCAACGTGTTTAACTAACCAATCAATCAATGCATGTTTCCGTTTCATGTGTTTCATACGGGATCCAAGGTTTTTTTTTCGCTTGTTTTAATTGAGCCTATCCAACCAACGTGTTTAACCAACGTGTTTAAACAACGTGTTTAAACAACGTGTTTAACCAACGTGTTTAACTAACCAACCAACGTGTTTAACCAACCCACCAATCAATCAATGCATGTCACGTTTCATGTGTTTCATACGGGATCCAAGGTTTTTTTTTTTTGCTTGTTTTAATTGACCTTTTCCAACGTGTTTAATCAATCAACGTGTTTAACCAACGAGTTTCACTAACATGTTTAACCAACGTGTTTAACTAACCAACCAACGTGTTTAACCAACCAACCAATCAATCAATGCATGTCACGTTTCATGTGTTTCATACGGGATCCAAGGTTTTTTTTTCGCTTGTTTTAATTGAGCCTATCCAACCAACGTGTTTAACCAACGTGTTTAACCAACATGTTTAACCAACGTGTTTAACTAACCAACCAACGTGTTTAACCAACCAACCAATCAATCAATGCATGTCACGTTTCATGTGTTTCATACGGGATCCAAGGATTTTTTCCCGCTTGTTTTCATTGAGCCTATCCAACCAACGTGTTTAACCAACGTGTTTAACCGACGTGTTTAACCAACGTGTTTAACTAACCAATCAACTTGTTTAACTAACCAACCAACGTGTTTAACCAACCAACCAATCAATCAATGCATGTCACGTTTCATGTGTTTCATACGGGATCCAAGGTTTTTTTTCGCTTGTTTTAATTGAGCCTATCCAACCAACGTGTTTAACCAACATGTTTAACCAACGTGTTTAACTAACCAACCAACGTGTTTAACCAACCCACCAATCAATCAATGCATGTCACGTTTCATTTGTTTCATACGGGATCCAAGGTTTTTTTTTCGCTTGTTTTAATTGAGCCTATCCAACCAACGTGTTTAACCAACGTATTCAACCAACGTGTTTAACCAGCATGTTTAACCAACGTGTTTAACTAACCAACCAACGTGTTTAACACAACCAACCAACCAAACAATCAATGCATGTCACGTTTCATGTGTTTCATACGGGATCCAAGGTTTTTTTTCGCTTGTTTTAATTGAGCCTATCCAACCAACGTGTTTTACCAACATGTTTAACCAACGTGTTTAACCAACATGTTTAACAAACGTATTTAACTAACCAACCAACGTGTTTAACCAGCCAACCAATCAATCAATGCATGTTTCCGTTTCATGTGTTTAATACGGAATCCAAGATCTCTTTTTTTTTCGCTTGTTTCAAGAGACCCTATATCAAGTGTTTAATTAATAAACCAATCATCCAACCAACCAACCAACCAACTAATCAATAAATTAATCAATCGATATATATGATATATTTATTTATGACAGTATAATTAAAAGAAAATGGAAGGAAAGACCTATCAATTATTCAAGAAGAATTGAACTTTAATATTGTTCTTACATCTCTTCTGAAAAAAAAAATCCACATCCTTGTTATCAGTTGAACTCGGACACTACAAGTCCAATCGACCCCAAAATTTGCAGTCAGCAGGGCATACATGTACTTAAGGTTCATAAAACAACGTGGTGCAGATATCTCTCAAGACTTTTCCTAGAGAAAAAAAATTGCAATGCCGTATAAATTGCTTGCTAGGTGCGTAAATCTCAGTAAAATGCTACAATAAAATGTCCGCTCCTAGATTAAAATACTAATCTGTGTTACAAACTGGTGCTGAAAAATGTACATTTTAAGAAAATAATCGTTAAATGTGTATTAAAGTTCCACCGGTTCAATTAAATCCAAAACATGCACTGCTGGTGAACTGTGATCAAAATGTCAATTTCCTACAATGACAAAAGAAATTACATTGTGTACATTCCGTCTCTATACATGTTGTCTGTTCAACATCCCGACCTAAAGAGAAATAAAAAGACTAAGTTTTCGTTATTATAAACCCAAGTCACGTGGTGTCTCCTCAATCTGGCGCGCGCGCTGGACCTAAAATAAAATAAAAACTTTCCAAACTAAACATGAAACTTCCCCGGAATAATATAGACCCCTTACAGAAACAAACAAACAAACAAACAAACAAACAAACAAACAAACAAACACACACACACACACACAATCATGTTTCAAAGGGGGGAAAGACCGTTTACAATTGCTTTTTGAAAGCAATTGATTTATATTTATTATTATTATTATTATTATTATATTTTTTTTTTCTTCCGCCAACTTTTTTTTCCTTCACTGTTTTTTTGTTTCCCAAGATGTCGCTTAGATATATGGTATATGATATCGAACAGTTAATACCCTTCTGAAACTGACACCGCGTAACAAAAAACTTTACTTTGTAAGAGTTATCTCCCCGAACACTGTTTTTCTTGTTATCTCTTAGGCTTCGCAACCGTATAAGAAACCGACAAATTTATTTTTCCAAATTGCTCGTTATATCCTCAGAATGTTCTGTTTTATTTGGACCGAAGCTATCCGGAGACTCCATATGAGCGTTATCCCCCTTTTGTATATGATATAAGTGATATGCATTTCTAACTGGTAAACCATAAGTGATAGAGACCTAGGGTCTTTTGATTTAAGATCCTTGGTCCAAAAATATGAAAATTAGGTCAAGGTCAAAGGTCAAGGTCAAATTCTTAATTTTGATTTGGGCTTATTTTCACTTATTTTCATTAACCTTATAAGATATCGACAAATTATTTTTACTAAATTGTTAGTTGTGACATGTCGTAACTTATAAATTTTTGTTGCAAGGGTGCGTAGACAATAAATGGGTGTTTTCACCCCTCTTATATTTAGAATTATGCGTAAAGTGATCCCAGATAGCAAACATGTGTTGGGCCAATGTTGGCATTCTGTTGGCAACATTGTTGGGCCAACGTTGGAAAACTATGTTGGGCCAACGTCATTTTGCTCATCGGCCCTCAGTTGGCCCAACATGTTGGGTCTTTGTTGGCCCAACATCAGTATGCCAACAAAGTTAACTATTTGCCAACAAACTGCCAACAATGTTAACTATTTGCCAACAGTCTACCAACGTCGTCTAGTTTTAAAATTATGTTGGGCCAATGTTGGTCGATTAGCAGTGCGCCAACGATGGCTTTAGTCTAGTCTGTCAAATATGTTTTTCATGCATTTCATATTATGTATATGACATAATGTATATTATGTTGGTAGGTCAATCTCGGCTGTCATGTGGAGAGTGTGAAATCACACTCGTGTCAAATGAGCAGCTGAATTTAGATGACTAGATTAACAATTTGCAGAAACTATATTCAAATTTTATTTGTTTTTTTGGGCTGGTTTTAAGTATTTTTTGTTTGTGCATAAAATTATTCAAACATTAAGATAAATACATTTAAATGACTACACAGATTTGAAAATAGTAGATAAAGAGAATGAAGAGCACATTTTTTGGTTCGCATTTTGAAATAATATTTAAAAAAAAAAAAAAAATCTGTGGTATAAAATGGGGAGATAAGAACTTAATACGTTGGCATATTGTTGGCACAATGTTGGCTCATATTTCAATATTGTCATTAAATATCAATGATATGGTTTTTTTTTTATAAATACTGTTTTAAAAACTTTTGAATTATTCAAAATACTAAGAATTTTCTAGCTCTTGGCACAGACGGTTTAAAATAGTCCTATTTGGTAAGACTTTATTATTTATTTTTTTACTAAGTCCTCAATGCCCTTCAAACACAATCTATATTCTCTACGATAACCTAGAATCATTCAAATAAAGTTCGAATAAAATTGGTTCAGTAGTTTCAGTCAGAAGATCTTACACTGAATCAATGGATAAAGTAAGTCAAATATCGTTGGGCAAGCTACTTAAATAACAGTTGGTAAGAAAATATTGGGCCAACATTGGGCCAATAACACCAAAATGACAGTTGGCGGAAAGTCGTTGGGCCAACAAGGGGCCAATGGTGTCGAAATGACTGTTGGCTGAGTTTTGTTGGGCCAACAAGGGGCCAATAGTGTCAAAATAACTGTTGGCTGAGTTTTGTTGGGCCAACGTCGGTTTCTTGTTGTGCTGCCAACGCCAACTATTCACCAACAGTGCCAACCAATCACCAATGTTGGCCCAACAAAGTATTGCTATCTGGGATATTACTCATTAACCATATACATTTATCATGTCATCATTCTCTACTCTTTGTTTGATGATAACTTTTTCTTTATAATGTTAACCTTCATCCACACCCTTATACCTATACAATATTTCAATTTTGTTCAGCTGGAACAGAAATTATGGCATGATTAAAGATAGACAAAAGACTAAAGGACATTCAATATAAGGTACGAAATAGAAAAGGTACGAACGGACCTGATACCCACACAAGGTACGAACTGACCTCCTACCATTTCCGGTGCATGTTGTACGATTTTGATATTCTTTCGTTATTGATATTTATTATTGAAAAGTGTTGGATGGTAGACTTAGAGGTGTTTTGAATAGACTTTTCTGGTATATACCACGTATTTGGAAAAAAGAGACTGAGAGTATCGTCATTTGTCGTTCAACAGGTAAACATACACTGATACATGTACACATCATTTGCCACAATTTGACAAAATAATTTGTATACATGACTTCACTAAAGAAGGATAAACACAATAAAATTGAGAATGGAAATGGGGAATGTGCCAAAGAGACAACAACAGAAGGTCACCTACAGGTCTTCAATGCAACGAGAAATTCCCGTACCCGGAGTCGTCCTTCAGCTGGCCCCTAAACAAAAATATACTAATTCAGTGGTAATGAACGCCATACTCAACTTCAAATTGTACACAAGAAACTAAAAGTTAAAATAATACAAGACTAACAAAGGCCAGAGGCTCCTGACTTGGGACAGGCGGAAAAATGCGGCCGGGTTAAACATGTTAAACACAAGCACTTGTTTTTAATTTGGGAGGTCGACCTATCAGTGTATTGAAAAAAAGTGCCTGTGACTCGTGTGAGCCTGTCAGGGGGGTCTCATTGGGAGTTCTGATCCCGAATCCCACTTGCTGTTTTGTCAGTTTCCTGTATCCCGCTTTAATACGCCATGTACACTATGTATTTAAGCAATTCTCATTGTTTTGTTATTTCCCATGTACCGCTCGATTTGATTTCCCGTTTTCACGGCACAATAATTTGACTTTCACGTGTCACACATACAAAAAATCGGCTATCCCATGTCACGCTTAGACCGAAATGAGACCCACTGTGAGGCTAAATTATTTACCAGATATTTCATAAATTATTTTAGGTCACCGACACTGTTTTATAATTTACCTTTTATTGATGCCATAGGTCTGTACATGTATGTCTGAGTCAGTCAAAACTATTATTACCTGATTTGAACCCTGTACAGTTGTACAAACATGATCACACAATTATGTTTGTTTTCATTCCTGTTACTGTTAGTACATGATAGATTTTGTTTATTTTTAATTATATATAACTTGGCATGAACTTGATTGTCCAAATCAATGCAAATCATTATGACGTCTTGAAAGGCTATTAATATTTATACTTTTTTTCTTTGGCGTCTGCCTTAAATTGATGTCAAAACACCAAACTCATATTTTCAGTTGGAATTTCAAAGATTTAAAGCTGTATCATTATATAAAAAAGAAGATGTAGAATGATTGCCAATGAGACAACTATCCACAAAAGACCAAAATGACACAAACATTAACAACTATAGGTCACTGTACGGCCTTCAACAAAGCTCATACCGCATAGTCATCTATAAAAGGCCCCGATAAGACAATGTAAAACAATTCAAACGAGAAAACTAACGGCCTTATTTATGTGAAAAAATGAACGAAAAACAAATATGTAACACATAAACAAACGACAACCACTGAATTACAGGCTCCTGACTTGGGACAGGCACATACATAAATAATGTGGCGGGGTTAAACATGTTAGCGGGATCCCAACCCTCCCCTAACCTGGGACATTGGTACATGTATAACAGTACAACATGAGAACGAAATATAAAAATCAGTTGAAAAAGGCTTAACTCATCAGTTAGACAAAAAATACAAGTGGACGTGGCCGGGTACATTATGTTTATGTTTATTAAAATGTTTAGCTGATTTCTCTGTAATATGCCTCCTTTAAGGAAGGGCAGTAAGGGGGTATCTGTACAAAAGAACATTTCACGTTGAACTAACAATTAAACATGTCTTGAACGTAGAAATTTATACTGATTTCACGAAACACAGTGAATAACGAACTGCTGCACATGAAATAAAAATGACAAAACACGTTACACGAATTAACCCTTTTTTAGCTCACCTGGCCGAAAGGCCAAGTGAGCTTTTCTCATCACCATGATCACTTGGCGTCCGTCGTCGTCGTCCTGCGTTCACTTTAAAAAAATCTTCTCCTCTGAAACTACTGGGCCAAATTTAACCAAACTTGGCCACAATCATCATTGGGTATCTAGTTTAAAAAATGTGTCCGGTGACCCGGCCAACCAACCAAGATGGCCACCATGGCTAAAAATAGAACATAGGGGTAAAATGCAGTTTTTGGCTTATAACTCAAAAACCAAAGCATTTAGAGCAAATCTGACATGGATAATAATGTTCATCAGGTCAAAATCTATCTGCCCTGAAATTTTCCGATGAATCAGACATTTCATTGTTGGGTTGCTGCCCCTGAAATGGTAATTTTAAGGAAATTTTGCTGTTTTTGATTATTATCTTGAATATTATTATAGATAGAGATAAACTGTAAACAGCAATAATGTTCAGCAAAGTAAGATCTACAAATAAGTCAACATGACCAAAATGGTCAGTTGACCACTTTAGGAGTTATTGCCCTTTATAGTCAATTTTTAACCATTTTTCGTTAATCTTAGTAATCTTTTAGAAAAATCTTTTCCTCTGAAACTACTGGGCCAAATTTAACCAAACTTGGCCATAATCATCATTGGGGTATCTGGTTTAAAAAATGTGTCCGGTGACCCGGTTAACCAACCAGGATGGCCGCCATGGCTAAAAATAGAATATAGGGGTAAAATGCAGTTTTTGGCTTATAACTCAAAAACCAAAGCATTTAGAGCAAATCTGACAGGGGGTAATATTGTTCATCAGGTCAATATCTATCTGCCCTGAAATTTTCAGATGAATCGGACATTCCGTTGTTGGGTTGCTGCCCCTGAAATGGTAATTTTAAGGACATTTTGCTGTTTTTGGTTATTATCTTGAATATTATTATAGATAGAGATAAACTGTAAACAGCAATAATGTTCAGCAAAGTAAGATCTACAAATAAGTTAATATGACCAAAATGGTCAATTGACCCCCTAAGGAGTAATTGTCCTTTATAGTAAATTTTTAACAATTTTCATTAAATTTGTAATTTTTTTTTAACATTTTCACCGAAACTACTGGACCAAGTTTATTATAGATAGATATAATTGTAAGCAGCAAGAATGTTCAGTAAAGTAAGATGTACAAACACATCACCATCAACAAAACACAATTTTGTCATGAATCCATAGAGATCTGCGTCCTTTGTTTAATATTCACATAGACCAAGGTAAGCGACACAGGCTCTCTAGAGCCTCTCGTTTTTTTATTGATTTTGTATTAACATTGTGTCATCATGGTCATAGATCTACAAATGTATTATTTTTGTTCCAGGTATGTTTTACTTGTTTGTGTTAACATGGTTAATGTCATGTGATTGACATGATTGAGTCCCTTTATAAATTGAAAAATTGTATATTTTTTAGTTCTCCTCAACCAAATAAAGGCAACTGACTGTAATGATAACACTTCTATTTGCAGGCAATATTTTGAGTGACATCAGTTTTCAATTAAATTTGACACTGACTGTTAAAGCTGGTTTATTTGATTTTGGAACATATATAGTAAGCATTGGTAAGTAAATATATTTTTTTTCAGATATGAAAGCACTCAAGGTAGATCTTCTGCCTTTTTGGATTGTAAAATAGCAGAATAGGGTTTGTCAAGAATTTGATATAACAAACATTGTGTGAGTATTGCATGGCAATACATAGTCCACTTCTGGTTAAAAAATTAATTTTTGGAACAAAATTCTAAATTAAGCTCAAACATGATTTAAAAGAGGGGCAAAAGATACCAGATGAACAGTCAAAATCTTCAATCGAAAAATAAACAGACAACTATATATGTACACTATATTAAACAAATATCAAATCAATATCTTTTAGCAAGACGAAAAAAATGTTGAAAACTGATTATTTCAGTTTATTTTCCAAGTCCAAGCACCATAACTCTGCACAAAATCATCAGACTAGAACAAAATCTGTAAATTGTCATGATAAAACTATAAACCAATTATCAAATCAATATCTTTAAGCATAACAAAAAAAAGGTGGAAAAAAATAAACATGTTATGTTAATGTTAACACTGCTACATGTATTAATACTAATTACAGGTATTTCATCAGTTTGTGTTTTGGTGGAGTGGCAAAGGTTCTTGACTACATTTTGACTACATTTGAAGCTGAATGTAAAACTGGTTACATTTATCTTGTAACGTAAAGTTAACATTGTGGTAAGCTTATTAAGATTTCAAAGCACTTAACCCCCATATCTGGTCCATGACCATGTTAACTAAAGAAATTTCATCCCGAAAATTTGAAAATTGGTTATAAAAAATATACATGATATATAGTGCATAAACTCACCATATGTCATATATGTACAAGCAACCCTGAATTTTATTTAAAGGTCCTCATTAGCAGATTTTATTTGCCAGGTGTCTGGTATAGGTTCAAGTACTAGTGAGTCTCTTGTTTTGAACAGTAATTGTTATACAATGTATATAGATGTTTAAAAAAAAAAAGAAAAATTCAAATAAAAGTAAATTGATTTTTTTTTTAAATCTTGGTTGAAAATAATAAAATTTGAAAAAGATAAACATGATAAAGTAAAGTACCGTGTACTGATAACACCTCTTTTTACAGGTATTTCTTCAGTTCTAACTTGTTGGAGTGACAGAGGTTTTTGCTTACATTTGAATCCAACTATAAAAGATCATTTATATCAAGAACTGATATAGTTGTGGTAAGTTAATACAGCTTTTTCAGATGTTGAAGGAACATTTGATTTAGTTATACAGTTGACCAAAATTCAAATACAATTATTTGTTTGTTTCAAAACTTTCTAAAAGTGAAATTGTGAAATACTCATTGTTAGCAGTCAGTTTTGATATTAATTTGTAAAAATAATCTTAAAAACATTGATGATGTATTATTATTGACTTGAAAGTAAAAAGTTATTAAAAAGGAAAAAGTAACTAGGCAGCCACTGTGATGATTCCTTTTTTTTTTAACTTGTTCAATCACAAAAAAAATAATTAAATACATGTAAAACGATATATACATTTTTTATTAATATTATGACATGAAATCAAACCTAGAAAAATTGTCAATTTACTTACACCATGTACACCATTGCATGTGCTTGCTTGTGTATCATGTGAATTGATATTTATGTTTACATCATGATGTATTTGCTATACAATTCTTTGAAGATCTTCTTGAAGTTACTTTTATGGTGTCTATTCTATTTATATATACTTTATTCTGATAAACCGCTTTATCATTCATAACTCTAATAAAATTGCACAAATTTTCTTAGCTTAGATTGTTAAGATGTACTCATAAGTTCCCTGAACTTATGAATATTACAATGGTTTGTGAATTTTTTATCTAAGTATTTATTTATACAATGAATTGATATTCCAGGAATTTTACTCTATTTTTATTCATTCTAATTCTCTAATAGTTGATATCAAGGTTTTTGTTTAATTTTTTAGACAATGCCACGTAGAGGTAGTAAAAAAAGCGATTTGACAAAAAGGAAAGAGCAAAGAGATAGAATGAGAGAGAGAAGAGTTAAGCAGACTGATGACAAGAACCTCATCTCCACGGTCAATCAGAGCGACACCTCTCTAAACTGTCCAATAAATAATGATCAGAGCGTCATCTCTCAAAACTGTCCTATACATAATGATCAGAGCGTCATCTCTCAAAACTGTCCTATACATAATGATCAGAGCGTCATCTCTCAAAACTGTCCTATAAATAATGATCAGAGCCTCAACTCTTTAAACTGTCCTATACAACAAGATCAGAGCCTCAACTCTATAAACTGTCCTATAAATATTGATCAGAGCATCAACTCTATAAACTGTTTTACAAGCAATGATCAGAGCGTCAACTCTCTAAACTGTCCTTTTGAACAAGATCAGAGTGTCAACTCTATAAACTATCCTACAAACAATTTTCAGAGCGTCAACTCTATAAACTGTTCTACCAACAATGATCAGAGCGTCAACTCTATAAACTGTTCTACAAACAATGATCAGAGCGTCAACTCTATAAACTGTTTTACAAACAATGATCAGAGTGTCAACTCTCTAAACTGTCCTTATGATACTGAAACAATCAAATTAAATCCATCAATCAAATCAGAATCAAATCGATCAATCAAATCTGAATCAACTATATCAATAAAATTAAACAAAACAACTAAATCAATCAAACTAAATAAATTAATGAAATCAAAAGTAGATCCTGAATCATCTACATCAAAACTAGATTATGAATCAGTTGAATCAATTAAAAATAATCTGGATAATGAATCAGTTAGAATAAATCTGGATTTTGAATCTGTTGAAACAAATTATGCTTTTGAATCAAATGGAACAAATCTGGATTATGAAGTGGTTAATAGAACTCTGGATAATGAAAAGGTTGAATCAAATCTTGGCTATGAATCAAGGAAATCAAAACAGAGTTCGAAAAGCACATACAATTTTAAAGAAACTATGGTTTCAAATTTAAATGATACAATCCAATTGGGTACAAACTTGGAAAAAAAATCAAGTGATGCAAAAAATGAACACACAAATAGTCTTGAATTCTTGAAGAATATTGGGAGCATAATTAATGAAAAAGAAAATATACAGATGGATTTTAACGATTTTTTAGAATTTGAACAAGATGACAATTTGCTGAAACTGTATAGTCAAAGGAACAAAAGAACAATACCTGAAAACAGTATAGAGGCTCGTAGATCACTTTTTGATAATTGGGTAGTTCAAGGTAGTTTTCATCAAGGAGATATCAGATTTGGAATTAACAGTGGGAAGCAATGTGTTGCAAACTGTTTATCAGCTCTGGCCCATAGTAAATTTAAAGATCTAAATGATTGGAATCAGATTTATTTAGACAATGTTTTGATAGATGGAAACAGAATATATAGCCGTATTCATGGTGATAATATTCATTTACTTGTATCAGACCTACCAGACATGATTGACATGTCAGGAATGTTACTGAAAATATCAAGAAAAGAATCAATAACAGCTGTTGTAGATACTTCTGGAACTATAAATTTTAGTGAATTTGGAAATTCTTTACCTTTAGACCAAGCTTTACAAGAGTCTCTCATAGACTATGATGCTTGCTTTATATGTGCATATGACACTACTTTTTTAGCCTTGAAACATAATCAAGATTTACTTTTGTTTGATTCTCATGCACGAAATAAGCTTGGCTTTAAGGACAGCGATGGTACAAGTTTACTTTTAAAGTTAAGCAATCTGGATCACCTATACCAGTACTGTTGCAACATGATGGCTGGTGCAAGTCAAAATCAATGGTTTGAAGTGACAGGAGTCAGTATTTGTATTTTTGGACAAGAACCTAAGATCAAAACTAACGATGAACTTTCCGGAAGTCATAAACCATTAATCACCAGTGAATTTAAATTGTCTGAAATTTTAGAAACTGTAAACAAAGATGAGATTCCTAAAAGTCAAGAAAATATTACTCAGATCAGCAATATATCACCAGAAATACCCCAGTTGAACATTTGCAGTAATGACATTGAGAACGTTAATAAAGTACACATTAATGAGGTTATTAATGATGATGAATCTGATATTGAGATATTATCTACAGCAGAATGTTTTTATGATTTCATACCCTTGAAAACACTCTTAAAGAGGAAGCTTTGTAAATTGTTAATATACCAAGCAAGAAAATATCCAAACAGAATTCTACAAATTTTTATAACATAGGCCAACCAACTGCTTGCAAGACTATTTCAGGTGATGGAAATTGCTTATTTCGAGCCATTTCATATTCACTCTCTAATAGACAAGAATATTTTGGAGACATACGAAGGGCAATAGTTGATCATTTGTTAAGAAATGCAGAAGTTTTCAAGTCATTTTTACAGCCAAGATTTAAAACTGTAGAAGAGCATATACAAACTCTCAGAATGGAAGAAAATAATGTATGGGGAACTGAACTGGAAATAGTAGCTTGTGCTGACCTCCTTAAAACAGACATTTATACTTTTTTTAATGGTACATGGATTAAATATTCTTCATCTCAAATAAACAGCAATAATTGTGTTAATGATCAAGCAATTTATCTTCAACATAATGGAGATATCAATCATTATGAAGTTGTCACAGCCGTAAAACAAAAGACTATATCACCAAATGGATTACAATCTAAACAAGAACATGAGTATGACATTTCAAGGAAATCTGAGGTATCAACAAAGAAAATGAAAATTGACGAAAATCAAATGAATGACTCCCTCAACAATACTGATTCAAAAGTCTTAAAAAATGAAAAAGAAAAAATCAGGTACATGACAGATGATAAATTTAGAGCTAGAAAGATAGACACATCTAAAAGAAAATATCAGGAGAATGAAGGAATACGTTCAAAAAAAATATGTTCTGGTATTAAAAAATATGAAGAAAATGAAACATACAGAGAGAATTTGATACAAGCAGGTATTCAGAAATATGACGAAGATGAAGATTACAGAAATATCTTAATACAAGCAGGAATTGAGAAATATAAAGAAGACAATGAGTACAGGGAAAAGCTGAAACAAGCTAGTATACACAAGTATAAAGCAAATGAAAAGCACAAAGAACATGTAAAACAAGAAAGTATACACAAGTATAAAACAGATGATAAGCACAAGGAACATGTAATACAAGAAAGTATACACAAGTATAAAACAGATGAAAAGCACAAGGAACATGTCAAACACGAAAGTATACACAAGTATAAAACAGATGAAAAGCACAAGGAACATGTCAAACAAGAAAGTATACACAAGTATAAAACAGATGAAAAGCACAAGGAACATGTCAAACAAGAAAGTATGCACAAATATAATACAGATGAAAATCACAAGAACCATGTGAAACAAGAAAGTATACACAAGTATAAAACAGATGAAAAGCACAAGGAACATGTCAAACAAGAAAGTATACACAAGTATAAAACAGATGAAAATCACAAGAAACATGTGAAACAAGAAAGTATACACAAGTATAAAACAGATGAAAAGCACAAGGAACATGTCAAACAAGAAAGTATACACAAGTATAATACAGATGAAAATCACAAGAAACATGTGAAACAAGAAAGTATACACAAATATAAAACGGATGAAAAGCACAAGGAACATGTGAAACAAGCAAGTATACACAAGTATGCAAATGATGATGCACACAGAATTAAGATTAAGCAACAAACATCAGTACGTCGTGAAAATCTTCAGGTAGAAAACAAGCAAATAAATGAGGTAATTAGAAAATTTAAAGTTGAAGTTAACAAAGGTCCAGAATGTGTGTGTGCTTGTTGTTTGAGGTTGTTTTTTGAAAAACAGGTTCAGATCTGCAAGAAAGAGTATTATGATAATTCCATATTTGATTTAGTTACAACAGATAAATACCAACACAAATGTACAGATGATTGTAAGACAAATTGTGCTTTTGAAGGAACATGTAGAACAAGTCTGTGGATCTGTTATACTTGTCATCGTAAAATGTTGAAAGGTAAAATACCTGCAGACTCCTTTTCAAATAGTCTATTACTAGAAGATGTTCCAGTAGAGTTAAAACAGCTTAATTCAATCGAGCAACAACTTATCGCCCAGAACATTCCTTTTATGAAAATAATGGCTTTACCAAAAGGAGGACAAAAAGGGGTTCACGGACCTGTAGTGTGTGTGCCATCTGATTTGAAAAAAGTAACTTCTATATTACCCCGATCTGAAGATGAAAGTCTATTACTGAAAGTTAAGTTAAAGAGAAAGCTTAGCTACAAAGGATATGACAAATATCAATTTGTAAGACCAAACCATTTAGAGCAAGCTCTTTTGTATTTAAAGGATCAAAACATATGGTATAAAGATGTGGCTATCAACAAAGAATGGTTGAATCCAATTCCTGAATTAAATGATGATCAAGTAGTAGATGATGAATCGGAATCTGATGATACTGAGCTAGTGAGGGAAAACATAAAAGAGGAAGAAAAAATAAAAACAACGTCCTCTACAACAGGCAATGAAAGAGAAATTGAAAGCGAACCTGCTAGCTATATTGATGATAGATTACGTGGTGTTCAGTTAGATACTTGTTTACAACCTGCTGATATTGGACAAGAGGCTTTAGATTTATGCTTTGACCAAGTTTTTAACATTGCTCCAGCAGAAAATAACAGTCCTCTTAGTGTTCTCCAAGAATCAGGAATTGAAGCTAAAACTTTTCCTGTACATTTTCCAACCGGTAAAAATACATTTGATGAAATCCGTGAAGAAAAACTGACAATTGGAAGGTACTTTAATCTTCGATTGATGAGTGTTGAAAATAGATTTGCAAGGGATACATCCTACATATTTTTCAGTCAATATTTAACAGAACTCAACAGTGTGATTTCAAATGTACAGATATCTCTCAGAAAAGAATGCCCTTTTTCTAAAGAGGGAAATAAAATTACTGGAGAAATGCTGTGCAATAAGGAAACCTTGAAAGAGTTGTTTAAAAAAGATGAAGCTATTAAATATTTAAAACCTATTAGAGGAACTCCCCCATACTGGCAAAGCTCACAGAAAGATATATTTGCAATGATCAGACAGTTAGGTGTGCCAACATTCTTCTGTTCTTTTTCTTCAGCAGACTTCAGATGGTCTGAAATTGTTAATACAATTTTAAAACAACAGGGTGACATAAGAAATACTGAAAATATGACATGGGATGAAAAATGTAAAGTTCTTTGTAGCAATCCTGTTACAGCAGCAAGAATGTTCAATAATAGATTCAATACATTTCTAAAGGATGTTATCATGTCAGAAGCTGAACCAATCGGGAAAATAATTGACTATTTTTACAGAGTTGAATTCCAACAAAGAGGTTCTCCTCACACCCATTGTTTGTTTTGGGTAGAAAATGCTCCAAAATATGGTGAAGATAACAATGAAGAAGTTATGAGTTTTATTGACAAGTATGTTACATGCGAGATACCAGATGAAAAGGTAGATAAAGAATTACATGACATTGTTATGGCAGTACACCAACACAGCAAAAATCATTCAAAAACCTGTAAGAAAAAAGGAACAGTATGTCGTTTTAATTTCCCAAGACCTCCTTCAACTAAAACATTCATCTCTGAACCAAGTAAACCAGATAAGGATACTAAAAAAGACGAAAAAGTAGCAAAAGAAATATTGTCTGGATTGTGGAAAGTTATAAAAGAGCATGAAAATGAAAACTTAGATGTATCTGAAATTTTCAATAAGTCAGGTATTACTCAAGAAAGCTTTGAAAAGTATTTTCGTTTCATCACCAATCGAAACACAGTAGTTCTTAAACGTGAGCCAAATGAAATTTACACCAATCAGTATAATCCACATCTTTTAAGGGCTTGGAATGCAAACATGGACATACAGTATATTTTGGATGCATTTTCCTGTGTTGTATACATTATAAGTTACATAAGTAAATCTGAGCGAGAGCTAGGATTACTCCTCCAACAAACCAAAAATGAAGCTGAAGAAGGAAATTTAAATGCACAACAGACTTTGAAAAAAATTGGAACTTCTTACCTTCATCATAGAGAGGTTAGTGCACAAGAAGCTGTTTTTAGAGTTACTGGATTAAGACTAAGAGAATGTTCTAGACAAGTAGAATTTATACCTGTTGGTGAAAACCCATGTAGAATGAGCATTCCTCTGAAAGACCTTGAGAAACAACAAAGTTATAAATCTTCCAACAGGAAAAGGAGTAATAGTGACAGTGAAGATGAAAATGATGATGAAAATAAAATTTGGATGAACAATATAGTTGATAGGTATAAAGGTAGACCACACATTGATTTGTTTATCAAAATGTGCCTTGCAAGTTTTGGTTCAGAATACAGTGTGTTACGAGAGTCACAGTTACCCCAGAAAATTAATGAAAAAACAACCTTCAAACTTGATGGCAACCTTGGACATATTAGAAAGCGCACAAGAACCTCACCTGCAGTTATCAAATATCCACGTTTCTCACAGGAAACTTCTCCTGAGAAATACTTCCAAAGCATATTGCAACTATTTTTACCATACAGGCATGATGAACAGTTAAAACCTCCACTATTTAATACATATGAAAATTTCTTCACTTGTGGTAGAGTTAAGTTTACAGGAGATAATACTTTGACTTCTGTAAAGGAAGTTGTTATCAAAAACATGGCAGATTTTGTGAAAACTGGTCAAGAGTTAGAGGATGCAGAAAATCAATTGCATGAAACAGATCCAAAAGAAGATGCATGGTGTGAATTATGTCCAGAATCAGAACTGAACAGAAGAGAATGTATTGATGAAGGGAAAGTAACAAGTGTGATTGAAGAAGATTTGTCAGAAGCAACAATACCAGATTTGAATAATGCAAAAAGCTCATCATCTGTTGGAACTAATCTGCTGTCAGTTTCCCTCACAAAAAATGAAATTATTCCAAGACTCAGAAGTTTGAATGTGAAGCAGAGACGAATTCTCTATAAAGTGAGAGATTGGTGCATTCAGAAAGCAAATGGAAAAATACCAAAACCTTTACATGTATTCATAACAGGAGGAGCTGGAACGGGTAAAAGTCACTTGATCAAGTGTATACAATATGAAGCAACTCGAATATTAGCACAAACTTCAGAGAATCCAGATGATCTAACAGTATTGTTAACAGCTCCAACTGGTACAGCTGCATTTAATATCCATGGATTGACGATTCACAGTGCTCTTGGAATTTTCAAATCACTGTCAGCTGATCATGCAACTCTAAGTGAAGACAAAATAAATTCACTCAGAACAAAGTTAGAACATTTGCAAATCCTGATCATCGATGAAATTTCAATGGTCAACAAGAAATTGTTGTTTTTCATTCATGAGCGGCTTAGACAAGTGAAAAAAAGACCAGATAATTGTTTATTTGGAGGTGTTTCAATAATTGCTGTTGGCGATTTTTATCAGCTGCCACCAGTAAGAACAAAAAGGGTAGACAAATTATATGTAAACGACACTAGTAGCCAGATTAAAGTCTGAAACGGTCATTTTGGTCTGATCAAGTCTTGATCGACTTAATTTACCGCTAGAGAAATACGTTGAGACTTTTCAGATTTTAAGACATTGTTCAGATATGTTATGTCAAGTCTGTTCAGTCATGTCCAGTTAATCAAGATGGAAGGCTCTAGCGTTCAATCAAGTCTGTTAAGACTGTTTTGGACAAATTAAGACCAATCATAAAAAGTAACTTTCAAAACTTTCAGATCGGGTTAAGATCCGTTTAGTGTGTTAGAATGATATTAGGAGTTACGCCCCTTTATGTGGATGATACATTGTATTATAAATGCTAGAATAAAAAATGTATATTATTTTGAATTATTAAACATAAAATCATTCGTTGGCTTTTTATTTCTGTTGGTCTTTGTTTAAGGTATAAGAGAATAAATTATATATTATACAGTTTTGTTAGCTTGTTTTGTTGTAGAAATAAATTATTCGCCAATAACTGTTTCTGATTTTATTTTTATTTTTTTATTTTCTGGTGTTAATTTATGTATTTATTTACTTATTCTTTGAAAAAAGTAATTGCAAATTTTTGACGTAACACTAACAAAAGAGTGACAACAACATCTTATAAATTTCATACGTCCAAATCACGTTTCTGGATTTTACTTCATCTGGAACGATCAACGCAAAATACAAGTATTTTATATGTCAGATAATTTATATCGTTAATTTCGTTATCCTCATCAGGCCGCATCAGGGAACCATGTCTCCGTTTGAACTAAGCTTCTAAAACTGCTCTAAGGCCGTGAAGTGAGAGTGTTAAAACTATAAATAACATACCATCGGAAAGAGAAGGATGTCGATAGGTTTTACAGTAAAGAGAATGATCGGCTATAAATATGAATAATAGAGAAAATGGAAAAAAATATAAAGAATGGAGAATAATAAGGTGCTTGAATATAAAGAATTGATAATAATAGACAAAAAGTATAAAGAAAAAACCCGGCCTACTAAACATTAAAGAATACAGAAATCACGAAAGGACCCCCCCCCCCCCTCCAGATCCTCATAGATTAAAACAATATAACCTAATTTTAAGTTCAGCATCGAGTATATGTCTTAGTACATCTTTTTGTAAATGCGCTTATCCTTTCTTTCATTTGAATAAAAAAACTTATTTGATATAAAATATGTATTTATTTTTTTTTTCAGATTGCACTATTATAAATAATTCTTCTTCGTCTTCTCCTTCTAAACTGTAAAAGTAACGTATGTATGCGTTAATATTCGGTCTATAAAGATTAAGTTCGATGGCACGTTCCAATAATCCAAAGGTAATAAAATCAACGATCCATAAAATAACGTGGCAATTACAATGGCTATTTCACAGTTATATCATACGTTCACCTGACTTGGTATCATACATGTACCTCCGTATGTGTAGTATAAGGTTCTAAATCATTTTTGATAGCTTCTTTTTAACACTATTGACGACATTGTTTAAACTACATGCTCATGTCACAAAACCGCAAATTTAGTATTATAGTTAAAAAGACAAATGATATTGAAAATGCTTTTTTTTCTATCAAAAATGTATGGTCGTATATTTGTAACTCTAGGTGTTTACATAAAATGTATTGAATATGTAAAAGTTGAGATTTTTTTTTCAGATATTTGCCAAAAGAAACATTTTCCGAAAAAAAAACAATCCATATAATAACGTTTTGTCCTTTAAATCTTTTTTTGGGGGTCCGTAGAAATACCGCAAAAGACCCCTTTAGTGAGAACAAAAAATTGCACTAAGGACCTGATGGAATGATAAAATTGACACAAAGGACATTGCATATCTAAGTTAACGTTTTAGAAATAAATAATTTCAAGTTTTATAATCATATCTTAAGTAATTAGAAAGTTATTTAATGTTCTATCGAACGCGCCACACTCAGTTGATTGTAATCTATAGAAATTCATGTTCGTTCAACCATGACCCGTTTTGAATACACTAGTATACTTATTAAAAATGTATATATTATGTTATTTTATGTTGTTCTTGTTTTTTATGGTATAGTTATTACTGCCGTATCTATTTTGCTTTTCTGTCTGCTATAGTTTTTACTTCTATGTAAAAGTGTATTTTCTACTTATTTTTGTTTCTTTTAATTTCGTTTGCTTGTTCCGTAAGATCACTTTTTTAATTTTCTAGGAATATTTTATAAAGATATTTTAAAATAGTAAAAAAATGTATAGAGTTTGTTTACCAACACATACTGACATAGAAGATACACATGTTTCGCAAAGTATAACAGTTTATTACATTTTTGTTGAGCCTGCGACTTTTGTTGCAAAAGCGAGACATAGCGATCCACAAACCACAAATATTCACTTTGTGGTTAAAGTGTTTGAAACTCTAATAACTTTCTTAAACTATCCTGGATTTCTACTAAACTAGGACAGAAGCTTGTTTTTGATCATAAGATAGCTGAAAAAAAAAAAAATTGTTTATCCGTATTTTTATTTATAACTGACTTTTTTGTTTTTCTGTAAGCTTATATGAATTCACTCTGTTTAATAAAAATCACATTTTTATGTCGGGGCCTTTTAATGATCGGTCGACTATATGGCAATGTTTTTCTCGTTATTGAAGGCCGTATTGTTGCCTATAATTGCTTTTCTACCTCAGGCATAGATTACCTTAGCTGTATTTGGCAAAACCTTTAGGAATTTTGGTCCTCAATGCTCTTCAACTTCGTACTTTATTTGGCCTTTTTAACTTTTTTGGATTTGAGCGTCACTGATGAGTCTTTTGTAGACGAAACGCGCGTCTGGCGTATATACAAAATTTAGTCCTGGTATCTTTAATGAGTTTATTTGCTATAAGACGTCTATGACTATTTTCGACCTTCTCGTCTTATTTTTTAAATTACGTCATTGATGAGCTGATCACTACAACGTTTAAACAAAATATTCGTTCCCGTGAAAACTATAAGATTTGTTTAACTTTCAAATTTCATCGTGATCTCTTCGGATATAACGGCTATCTGTATGTTGGTTTTACAGCTAATTTCCCAATGCATGTAAGCGAGACTTTTGTTAGCTTGATTACTTAGTTTGTATATTTTACAATTGTAATTGGGATAATGTCCAATCAAATTAAAATATAATATATACAGATTAAAATGTGCCTCTACATTGTTTGAAGATGTCAATGTTATTTACAAAGCTTGAATTCATGTTAATACCAACAGAGCAAGCAAGCCTACCAAAATTTTACTCTACAAGCATTAGGAAATAAGCTGTAAAGTCGACAAGATAACAGGTTAATGTATTCAAGTGATTTTCAGAATTTAAGATTTGTTGCAATTCTAAAGTACAATGGTTAAATCAATCTTATCTTTGATGTGCCACATGGGCATCCCTATAAAAAAGACAGTCCATGTGTGGCCCATGACATTAGATATTATGCATGTCAGTGGATATTTTCTTTGTGAAGCTAGCACTAATAACCTATATTATTTACGTGTCTGAAATATTTTGAAAAGTGTAACTAAACTCTTGAACAGACCATTAATAAACGTCCATTGTGTGAATTCGGGATTTACACGTATTAAAAACTCTTCACTTTTCGGCATTCGAGAAAACACTATTGAGGAACACAAATAAAAAATAAATTTAATTTGTTAATATTTGCAACTCTTAAACCCAGCTGATATTTTTTTTTATTTCTCACCTGACAAATGGGATATACACGACTTCCCAAATTTAATCTAATATTCACCATATATATGCTCAAAGTCAACTTATTTTAAAGAAGTTTTAAAAATAAAATGGTTAAATGCATTTTTTTTTTACATAAAGCACAAATATATTTACATGTTTCATTATCAGATCAAAATATCTTAAATACCCCAGTCCAGAGATACCGTGTATATTCGGCTGAATATACATGTACCATATCGAGAATTTTACATTCATACTTGTTACGTAACGAGATATGTGCCCAGGTAAAAAGATCCAGCAGGTGGTGTATATTCTAAAGTGTTTATCGTCTTCTATTATACATGCCGATGACGATGACATTTAGCTTGAGGGCCATTTTGTTTTCGCAACGAAAAACAAAATATAAAAATTTTATAGATATAATATTCTGTTGAAAAATCATTTTTAAAGGTGAACAGATAAGCATAACGTCTTCGCAATTTCTTTTTAACAGCCATGGACACAGATGTCAGAATGAATAAGAAAACACTAAATTCTTCAACAATATATTGTAAAATGGACACCAAACACATGTTGATAGAATAGTGTACTGATAGTATAAAAAAGAAGATGTGGTATGATTGCCAATGAAACAACTATCCACAAAAGACCAAAATGACACAGACATTAACAACTATAGGTCACCGTACGGCCTTCAACAATGAGCAAAGCCCATACCGCATAGTGAGCTATAAAAGGCCCCGATAAGACAATGTAAAACAATTCAAACGAGAAAACTAACGGCCCTATTTATGTAAAAAAATGAACGAAAAACAAATATGTAACACATAAACAAATGACAACCACTGAATTACAGGCTCCTGACTTGGGACAGGCACATACATAAATTAGGTGGCGTGGTTAAACATGTTAGCGGGATCCCCACCCTTCACCTAACCTGGGACAGTGGTATAACAGTACAACATAAGAACGAACTATAAAAATCAGATGAAAAAGGCTTAACTCATCAGATGGACAAAAATACAAGTGGACGCGGCCCGGTACTTATACATCCCGACACAAAAAGACACAATGAACAAATCTGAGAGTATTCGCAGTTATCTGACAGCTAGTTCAAAGTCACTAACAACTAATAAAAAAATCATGCAACTAAGACTAAACTATCAATCCGTACACATCCAACATCCATCTATCGTTTTCAGATATTTCTTTTCCGCCATTCATAAGTTTAATGTTTACTTTGACTTAATGCTATACATGTATAATGTGTGTTCAGAGATGGATTTATAAACTTTATGCTTAAAATAATAAACCCAAACAGACAATAAACAGGTGATTTGGTGACCATTTAGACTTCGTTTAGATAACACACGTCTTCAAAATTAATAGTTTAAAATTAAATTTTGGGGATTTAAAATGTATATATATATCCAAACCTATTCTATTACTTTCCTCTGAGCAAAGTCTTAAGAAAAATATATATTGAAACTGTAGGAGATTATAGTGGGTTGAACGACAACGAGACACTCGCAACCAAACAACAAAAATCACATAAGGACGGCTAGTGGGCAACATATAAGTGTTCACCAATAGATAGGTGTATACACAGCATGCCAATTTCTAAATCATCCCCTATGTCTTTATCATTGTGAATAATTTATTCCGGATAATATGGGGACGAAGTCCCCAATAACAGTCGAAAATTCAATAAAAAAAAAAATTCGGGAAAATTTCCCGAATTTTTCATTGTACTAATGAACTCAAAATCGTTCAATTTTTTTTATGTCATGTTTTGAAATCCCGGACCTGAGCAGAAATGTACAATATACTTCCTTTTTCCGGTCTCGTTTGTATGAAACTTTGAGTAAAATATATATTTATCAGTCTAGTATAAAATAGGAAGAAACGCGCAATACCAATTTCATTTTTAATAATTCCTTGATATGAAAAAACGTTACCTAATGATAGCGTTTCTTTGTTTACATTGCATATGACGTCATAATTTAAATAACGTCACAACTAAAATCCCTAACAACAGAATCAAACTCGGAAACGTTACGGTATTTCCGTTTCTTTTTTTTTTGACAAATAATTAAGTTACAAAAAAATAATTCATACAGACTTCGTCCCCATTTACAGGTAATGCCTGCCTCATATTAGAATACATGTACTAGTCATGTCTTTGATTTAACAGAACAAATGATAAAAGATTCAAAAATTTGTTGTTTGTGATTATTCATAGTTGACTAGTTCTATATTTACCTGTGACACGCGTCCTAATTTTTAAGAAAAGGGACAGAAAAAGTATTAAACAAAAATAACCGGTTTTTCAAAACTATATTTTTGAAAATTCACTGCATGATTTAAACAGCTTTAAAGTGTTTCATTTAATTCTATCTTTTTGCGTATACGAAAAATTGATAACAAGTTAAACTTCAGTGTTCATGACTTACGACTATTTTATATTTCTTGTGAAATTGATAGATGAGCAGGTTTTCACAAATACCGAACAAAAAATATAGCGTAAACGTCAATTAATGGACAAGCAACACAACGAGAAAAATAAAATTTATATGAAATAAAGTAACAACATAAGTTTACGAATACGTACTTACATGTTGTAGGTGCATTTAATAAAAACAACATTTGAACTTATTATTAACATTTTTTTTCAATTGTAATTTTATGCGTATGTATATTTAATGTTACCCGATATGGAGTTCTTCTAAAAATAAAAAATCACTTGAATGGGTATTTCTGGTGTATATACATGTATCACACGTGCTATCTACATGTACAATATACGGAAATGACATGGCTGGGTATTGTAAAGTTACTGAAGGAAGATTAATGTCAGCTGCATATCCCCGGACGAAGAATTTACTGGTTTGTCAAAACGGTCAGTTGTAATTTGTCAAATTGTAAAGGTTTGAATCGCGCCCATCTCTTCTGTCTTTTTTATAATATGAATTGCGCCAATAAATGAAACTTTACACATTCCCCATTTCCATTTTCAATTTTATTAGTTGTGTCATATTTACCTCGAAACGATTTACTTATTTGCACGTACATGTTACATTAGAATACTGACTTCAACTGTTAAATAACTTTATAATTACTAAAGATATGATTATAAAATTTGAAATTAAGTACTTTAAGAAAGTCTCCATTTTTATGTCATGTTTTTGTGTCAGTTCTATCATCCCATCAGGTCCTAAGTGCACTATTTTGTTCTAAGTGCACTAAGGAGACCCTTTGCTTGTACCTGTCAATACCGGAAAGGACCTCCTCAATGCACTAAGAACAAACATCTGAAAACAAGTCTATAATATTTGCGCAATTAAATGGTTGTTTTATTGGCGCAAATGAATGTTGCAGTTTTTACAATAAAGCATGTAAAATAAGAATTGGCGTAATTAAGTTGTTGCACAAATTCATTCTTTTTCAGCGAAACTAAATCCAGTGGCAGATTCAGAGGGGGTGTAGAGGATGTACGCCCCTCTTCAATGATATCTCAATGTAAATGTAGTCCTGTTTTTTTTTAAATTTTACACTCTATTCTGTTCTGCATTTCTTAGTTATTAATTTATCCTGACTTGTTTTTCATTAAGTCATCATAACTTTTCTATTTCGCAAATGGCCATACTGCCCTTTTTCTCTTAACTCCCGTCATGCTTTATTTCAATTTTTATACGTCAGACACACTTCTTCATGCATGTAACTTCATATTTCAAAATGGATACGAAATGTCTTAATTGATAAGTTCTACATTGCATTTAAAACATCCATTGAAAGAATATTGTATAATAAGAAATCCTTGTCCGCTGTTGGAAGTTCTGTTTCGCCATTTTTGGTTCTTGTCATGAGACGATATTTCAGGGGTTTTGATTGTTAAACTCGTTAAATCAAATAACGAACATATTCCATCTCAACCTGAAAAAGAGTGGCTCATTTACATTTATCAATGATTATCGTTTATAAGATGTTGTACTTTCAATGCTATTTATAAACGCCGAGTAAAATTTTAAAAGTTTGGTATACAAATTTTAAATTATTGATCTTAAAAATACTCAGTAGACAATTGGACATATTAAACAATCATTATTCATCTATTATATTATAACACAAAATATTCACAAAGGCTTACAATGATAAATAAAATCAATGTTTTGTTTTCAATGTTACAATTTATGTATTGTTCTATGGTGACGAGTCTTTAAGTTCTGACGAAAATTATAGTGTTTTTCTATCTTTCACAAAGTATATAAAAGTACCAAGCGTTTTTCTCAACTTTGACAACCTTCTTCTGTAACAGATGTTGGCAAAACTTTTCAACGGCAATGTTCAAAGCGCTTAGACAATTCCAGTGCACCGTTACGATTCAAATATGATGTAATGGTATAGAAAAACCTTGCAGCTGAGTAACTTTTGACAAAAACATGCTACATTTGAGAAAAAATGGCTGTAAAAATTTTACATATATCGCCATATTGGGATAGTCGTAATTCCAGTTACGGTTATCAGTTTAATACCAGTGCAGTTGAGAAATATGGTACATTTATTCAAATGCAGATATAAACCTTATCAATATTAAACCCAATCCCGCAAGCAGCTGTGGTCATCCTGTTGAGGATAATATTTACTATTTCTTAAGTGCCCTTTTATCAACGAAGCAAGAGAAACATTGTTTTCAAAATTAGAAAGATCTACTATATCCATTTTGCTTTCATTGGCTGGTGACGGTGGCCTTTCATTTCAACTATTGTATCTGTAAATATATTGTATGTTTCTCTGAAAACTTGTATTTAGTTTTTAGAGAATAAAGTATCTATCTATCTATCTATTTCAGAAAAACAAAGATATTTTTGAGTCTGTACAATCATATATCAGAAATACACTAAGATTTAGAACATTCAATTAAAATTCGAAACTCCTACTTCCTATCTCTTCACTCTAGTTCAGTTTTAAATATTACTCTTATACGTTTTGTTTTTGAAACAAGGCTATTTTTTGTCAAAAGACAAGCACAATAACCCCAAAGCGAATTGCGAGAAGTGGTTTTGTATTTCGTTAAAGAAAGAAAATACTAATAGTTTATGTAAAATAACGATTAACGACTCTTGTACGGTGTCGCGTTTATATCTTTTTAATGCATTGGTGCAATTGGATGCAAACAATAATGACCATAAAATATCAGGTTTGCGAGATCAGACAGTAACCTAACAACTAAACAATTGAAAACCTAGAGATCAATGTCTAACATTCGCCAGCAATGAGCAATTTTCATTAATAAAACATGATTTAGTCGAATACTTTGCGAGTAAAGAAGGAGAGACTACCATAGATTTGTTATTAACCCCAAATGCTTGATGGGTACAAATCAGTATTCAGGAATTAACTTTTTTTTGCATTACACCACATTACAACAGAAAATAGAATATACACGTAGGACCTTGAAGTATTTCTAATACATTGTTGTTTTCCTGTTCTATGTAGCTTTCTTTCTGGCAAACACGGTTTTATAAATGCTGACAGAGACCGACCATTGAAAAACAATCGATCTGTTATGTAATGCAAATAATTGGGTTTTTTGTATGGCAAATAAGAAAAAAATACCGTTTGATTTAAAATTGTTTAAAATTATTTAGAATAGATTTATGAAAATAACGTATATTAATGTGAAAAGGCTAGACTTTAATATGTGCCGTAGGGATGTTATTGAGTGGTAAGGTTTTGTTTACAATTATTTCCCACGTATTTCCCTAGTGAAATCTGCAATAATTATTATATCATCATGTTGTTGGATTTTCACATTATAACAAAACTAAGAATATGACGGATGAATTTATAGTTAGCTGTTTAATGTCCAGTGGAAACTATTAGATGTATCATTAGGAGGACATGTACAATGTTATAATAAGGCAGCAACCATTTGATTTTCGGGGGGGGGGGGGGGGGGCTATGGTTTTTTTTTGGAAAAAAAAGTTTGTTTCCAGTTTTTGGAGAAAAAAATAATTTGTTTTTGATTCTGAGAAAAAAAAATGTTTGTTTCACCCTCAGCTGCCACTATATGTAATGCTAAAATTGAAAGAAAAAAATTGTTTTCGACTTGTCGCGAAAAAAAATACATTGTTTTTCGACGCAGGCGAAAAAAAAAATTTGTCCAGAAAAAAAAACCATAGCCCCCCCAGAAAATCAAATGGTTGCTGCCTAACATTAGATATATGTTTCATTATAATACGTTATTCTAATTGGCTTCTCTGCAATCTTGCGTTATTCCTTAATCAATTTAAATACACAATAAAATGTATCATTCATGATGACACGAGGTCCCACAATAGAGTGCACAAGTAAATAAACACAACCGTCCTTTTGATGATCACTTTGTTAACTTGCTGGGACTATCATTCTAATAGCATAATAGTCCCCGTTAAATCAGAGCTCTACCGTTAAATAGTACTGTAATTGTTATTAATGTTATCATTTTATTTTTGCGCTGTCTTAATTTGTAATTTAATATAGTTATTTTTAAAAGTATAATATAGTGTCTTGTAAGTCATTTTTGGGCAGGATATTGTTTGTTTTAGAGTGTATGAATAATTTTTATTGCAATCAACTTAAAAAAAACTAAACTATGTGGACCGTATGTCATCGAATACATTTTACCTTATACAAGACAGCTGATTGGATAAATATGATAGGTTGTTACGCCTACATTGATACTGATGTCCAATCGAATACCAGCAGACACCTGTCAGTAAAAAACAAATTGCAAGCGTGGCCGATTTATTTGTTTATTCGATATTTGAAAAATAATTTAGATAGCCTCTATTCGTTTACTCTTTTTCAGGTGAATTTCAATAACTGTTTTTTTTCTCACTTTCTTATTAAACAGAAAGGTATTTAAATATGAGCGTACAACCAGTAACGGAATACTACAAGCATTTTATATACCGTGTGTATAAAAAACATTATCAAATTATATTTGTAGATTGTAAAAGATTAAGAATATTTTTATATCTGTTCTAAATCATCTGAAATAAAATAAAACATATTTCTCTCTGCCTGAATGCAATCGTAAGCAAATTTTTTTTTTACTTTTTTTTTTTGTCTATTTGCAAATGACGAAGAATTCTCCTTAAACTGAATTATTAAACAGACAGACTAACTTTAAAGGACAAAATACTAGCGTGTACTTCCATCCAAGGAAATGAATTTCTATAAAGTAACTAATTTAAGTGGCCATCGATGTGTAATATTTGACACTGGACATTATTTTTGAAGCAATGCAATACGTATAATGTATACTATCAATCAAAATTAAAGACTTTTGAATGTAACAATATGGTACAAATCCATTTGATATATTGAATTTTTATATTTTTTTTTTATCTAAATGAAAATGTTGTAAACTGCTCCCAGTTAAATATAAATAAGAAGATGTGGTATGTGTGTCAATGCAACAACTCTCCATCATTCAAGTCACATGGTATAATTTAATAAGAGGTCAAAAGCACGACCCCAACACGGAGCTTTGACCCTCATCGAACAGCAAGCTATAACGGTCCCTAAAATGACTAGTGTAAAACAATAAAAATGGAAAACAAAAGTCTAATCTATAAATACGGTCATTTCGCTACGTTATTTTATAGCTTTTTGGTCAATTCCGAAATAGCAAGTAAGCGTCTCACTGTTTTTCAAAATGAGTAGTAACACTGGTGCTTCAAAATATCTGATACGAAACAGAAATATAAACCGTACATTTGATTTTATCAATCGTGTCTTAACTAACGTTGTTTGGTATTTTTCTATGATATGATTTACTCTTGTATTTAATTCGTGCTAAAAAAAAAATGGCGAAAAAAAAAATTCAAATGAGTTATCGACATCGGTCTTTATATGTATATAATGGTCAATATAAACTGTCAATTAAATTTTTAAAATATGCTAATATAATTGTTGCATTTATTAAAAAAAATATAAAATAATGTTTTATTTGTAAATGTAATAATTTAACCCGGTTTAACCTTATACATCTTATATTAAAGATAAAACATGGAACTTCATTCATTATACGTCCAGTGACACGAATGCGTAATTATTTAGGTAGTTTATGCTCATCCGTTTCGGTTGACTGCTTAAATAATCCGTTTATTAAAATGTAAATGACTTTCACCAAGCATCTGTCATCTGTGTACAATTTTAAAATAAAAAGTAAATTATATACTTAAAATATACGTTTCTTGACCAAATATAGATAAGAACTATTACTCTACATTAGAAACAAAAAATGTTTAAGAACATCTTTCAGATATATTTAATACTGATCATTGTATCTTTAGAGGCGGAATGCATACATACAGGACTACTTTATGTGAGACTGCAAAGTTTTTATGAGAAATTTTCCGGTTACAACAATTAATCTTTTCTCATATAACCAATGAAATGTTAAAGATTCTATCGGAAATAAATGAATTGTTTTTAAAGTTTGCATACTTTATTTAATTAAATAGATATACAGTCATATTAAAAGATCACAAAAGAATATCATCCAAGATATAGAGATTATATTCATAAAGGGGGAGTAACCCCTGATAAAAAAACAGATAAAGTGTCGCCCGTTTTATTCAAAATATTTAAAATCTTAACACAACTGAACACGATCTTACTGCAACTAAACAAGTTGTTCGCCTTTGGTCTTATTTAATCTGAACGTGATCTAATCAAGTCTTATTTGGATGCTAGACGAATATGTCTTATTTATCTTGACACGACTGATCTGACTGAACACAATATATCTTAACAGAGTCTGAGTGTCTAAACAGGTCTTAACGTTTTTCTCTAGCGGTAAATTAAGTCGATTAAGACTTGATCAGACCAAAATGACCGTTTCAGACTTAAATCTGGCTACTAGTGCGACCCCTCTTATCCCTCAAATCATCTTTGGAATGGTTTGTTTGAAATTGCTGAGTTAGATGAAATTATGCGTCAACGCGAGGATAGCTTGTTTGCAGAACTTTTAAACAGGTTACGTGTTAAACAAAAAAATGAAAATTTGACTTCTTTTGATATGGAAACTTTAATCAGATGTTTAGGTGATGGACACGATGAAGCCTTGCACATATACTCTACAAATGCAGAGGTTGATACTTTTAACAAGGAGATGATATTGAAGTTATGTACAGAACCAAAACTAATTGAAGCAGAAGACTATGAAAAAAACAAAACATCAGGAAAATTGACCCTGAAAAAAGTCCATTGTACAAAGTCAGATGTCTGTCTTCCAATATCTATTCTTTTAGCTGAGGGAGCAAGAGTAATGCTTATCAAGAATGAGGACACATCAGATGGTTTAGTAAATGGAGTAATGGGAACAGTAATTTCTATAAAAGACTACTCAGTTAATTCACTCCCAAGTGCCATATTTGTTTTCTTTGACAATGAAAGAGTTGGAAAAAATGCAAAGTTGCAAAAAATCATCTGTGGAAAACGCTGTGTTGGTTTAAAGCCTTCAAGTGAAGACATTCCTTTAAGCACCTGTGTACGTAAACAGTTCCCATTGAAACTAGCCTGGGCTTGCACTATTCATAAAGTTCAAGGATTGACAGTTGAAGAATGTGTTGTTGATTTAAATAAATGTTTCACTTATGGTCAAGCATACGTTGCCCTTAGCAGAGTTACCTCAAAATCAGGTCTTCATATTAAAAGCATAGAAACTGAAAAACTTGACAAGAAAATTTTCTGTGATCCTGATATTGTAAAGGGTGTTGCAGAAATGACTAGATTTTTACCTGAAGTTGAGGATGAAAGAGAGGAACAGAAAGATATTGTCCAGATAATGTATCACAATATTCAAGGTTTGCAGGCTCATGCAGAAGATCTTAAACAAAATCCAGACGTTATAGGTGTCGATTTCATTTGTCTTTCTGAAACCTGGGCTAATCAGGAATTTGCTTGCTTTGAAATGATTGGATATGATGGTTTTCATTTGCCGCGATCTCAAGCTTTTGAAAATGACAACTCTTACTATTCATCTTTAAAGGAAATGCAGCACGGTGGTGTGTGTGTATTTTATAAGCATTCATCCGAAACTGAACTATGCAACTTGGCCTCAAACTTGGAATGTATAATTTTCAAGATAAAAACTGAAAATATTTTAGTTGCTACGATCTACAGAACTCAGAAGTATAATGTCGGAAAATTTTTGGAGAACTTGGAGACATTAATCTGTAAGATGCAAGAATTATCAGAAAAAATTGTAATTATTGGTGATTTTAATCAAGATATTTTAAAAGGATGTTATACAGTATTAAATTTCATGCAATCAAAAGGTTTCAACCAGCTTGTCAATAGTCCAACAACAGAGGGTGGTACACTAATTGATCATGTGTATGTCAGAGGATGTCATGATATATCAGTTGCAATAATGCCCACATATTACAGCTACCATGAGGCACTTAGAATAGTACTTAAAAGTTGAAGACCCAACAAAGATTTGTACATGAAAATGTTAAAAAAAAACCAGATTGTTTTAATTTCGATTTCAAACATTTAAAAAAAATATTTTAATTTTGATTTCAAACACAGAAAAAATATAAAAATAATGCCTCCTAAAGTCCAACCCTTCGTCCCCGTCGTAGGAGGCGGATATCAGCACTAACGCATAATTTAGTGCTGATAACAAACAGGGCCCTGGCAGTGACCAGTGAACAATGTTTGGTCTTGCTGAATATGCATGAAATATTTGCAACAGCATGTTTAGCAGACAACACTCAGTGTAGGTGTTCTATTTATTAATTTAATGCTTTTTTCATAATGCTGTGTTTTAGTCTCACCTTTTCAATCAATGACTCAAAAATTGTGGCCCATTCAATAATGATATTAAGCATCAGCAAATAATTTTTTTAAAATGGAAAAAAGTTTTAATGAATGTCATATTTTTTTTTCAGAATAAAAATCAACATTTCCAAGACAGTTTTTCTTCGCAGTGAGAAGAGAGATTTAAATCTCAATTGTTTTAGCTCTTGTGCATTGTTTTATATATAAAATTGCAAATGCCATGAGATGAAATAGTTGATAATGATCAGTCAGCAAAGAATAAAAATGTGAATCAGGTGTTTTTAGAGAATTGTTAGTTGTGACAGGTTTTTTAAATTTGAGCTGAAAAGGTACGTAGACATTTTATGGGATTTTTCCCCCTTTTATATCTAGTATTAGCTGTATGGTTATATAACTCATTAACAATATATAGTAGAGACTTAGTCTTTTGATTTGAGGCCCGTTTTTCATGACCTTGAAATTGTGGTCAAGGTTTAAGTTTGATTTGTCGTTACCTTTGCTTTAACTTTAAATTTCTGCATGATAAAGCTATGGAACTTTGTGCTTTAAGTTGTAAGCCATATGATTTTGAAAAAAAATACTGGAAATAAATTTGGTAAACAGGAAGTGGCTACTTTTTCTACCTTAATGCAAAAGTATATATTTTGAAATTCGGAATACACAAAGCTATCATCTAGCACTGAAAATTACATTTCTAAATGAGGTTTGCTTCTTTCAACATTTAAATATTTGTTATTGGGTTGAAAGACCTACAATTGTTCTCTGAACAATTGGTTTTTAATTAGGTCTTTCCACTTTTCTGTGGAAAGACCTATTGTTTTTCTTCTGATTATTTTTTTTTTTTCTTCCGCCTAATTTTGTTCTTGCGATAAACATTTGTTTCGCAATATGTCGCTTAGATATTTTGTATATGATATCGAACAGTTTATGCGCTTTTGAAATTTACCCTGCGTAAACGAATACTTTTCTTTGTAGGAGTTATCTCCCCAAACACTGTTTTCCTTGTTATCACATCTCCTTCGCAACCGTAAAAGATTATGACAAATTTATTTTACAAAATTGCTCGTTATATCCTTCGCATGATTTGTCCTATTTTGACCGAAGCGATATGACCGCTCCATATGAGAGTTATTTCCCCTTATGCATCTGATATAAGTGATATGAATTTCTATCTTATAAATCATAAGTGATAGAGACCTAGGATCTTTTGATTTGAGGTCCTTGGTCCCAAAAAATGAAAATTAGGTCAAGGTCAAAGGTCAAGGTCATATTCTAATATTTGAATTTGGCTTATTTTCACTTATATCCAAAGACTGTATAAGATATCAACAAATTATTTTTACTAAATTGTTAGTTGCGACATGTCGTAAGATGTAAATTTTGATTGCAAGCGTACGTTGAATGTAAAAGGGAGTTTTCTCCCCTCTTGTATTTAAAAATACGCGTTTGGTGATATAACTCATTAACTAAATATAATTAAGACCTATGGTCTTTTGATTTGAGGTCCTTGGTTTATGACCTTGAAATTGATCTCAAGGTCATAGCTTAATTTGACGTTCTAGATTTTGACCTTTGCTTTTATTCTATATGTATACATGATAAAGATATACAACTTTTAGAAAACGGTCTCAAACCATTTAACCTTGAAAAAAACCAACCGGAAGTGACTTTTTGTAAACCGGAAGTAGCTATTTTTTGTACTTTATTAATATAAAAGTATATAGAACCAGATATTTTTGGAATCAGTGTCAAGTAAATATTCAAATATAATCGGAAGTAACATTTTTCAAACCGGAAGTAACAAATTATCTCCCTTATTTAAAAAAAATGTATGGAAACAATATATTTTTGGAATCAGCTTACTAGGAGCTATCATTTGACGATTGAAATGACATTTTAAACTTAGTTTCACAACTTTTCATATCAAAATACATTGTTTTGATGGAAAGACCTTCAATTGTTCTCTGAACAATTGGTTTTTAATTATTATTTTTTTTCTTCCGCCAACTTTTTTTTCCTTCACTGTTTTTTTGTTTCGAAAGATGTTTCTTAGATATATGGTATATGATATCGAACAGTTAATACGCTTCTGAAACTGACACCGCGTAACAAAAAACTTTACCTTGTAAGAGTTATCTCCCCGAACACTGTTTTTCTTGTTATCTCTAAGGCTTCGCAACCGTATAAGAAACCGGCAAATTTATTTTTCCAAATTGCTCGTTATATCCTCAGGATGTTCTGTTTCATTTGGACCGAAGCTATCCGGAGACTCCATATGAGAGTTATCCCCCCTTTTGTATATGATATAGGTGATATGCATTTCTAACTGGTAAACCATAAGTGATAGAGACCCAGGGTCTTTTGATTAAAGATCCTTGGTCCAAAAAAATTAAAATGAGGTCAAGGTCAAAGGTCAAGGTCAAATTCTAAATTTTGCTTATTTTCACTTATTTTCATTAACCTTATAAGATATCGACAATTTATTTTTACTAAATTGTCAGTTGCGACATGTCGTAACTTATAAATTTTGGTTGCAAGGGTGCGTAGACAATAAATGGGAGTTTTCGCCCCTCTTATATTTAGAATTATGCGTAAAGTGATATTACTCATGAACCATACATAATACAGACCAAGGGTATTTTGATTTGGGATCCTTGGTTTATGACCTTGAAATTGAGGTCAAGGTCATAGGTTAATTGGACGTTCTAGATTTTGACCTTTGCTTGAAATTCATATTTATACATCATTAAGCCATAGGAACTGACATTTTCAACTGAACTTTAATATTTTCATATCAAAATAGATCTTTATTAGTTGAAAGACCTTCAATTGTTCTTTGAACAATTGGTTTTTAATTATTTTTTTTTTCTTCCGCCAACTTTTTGTTCCTTCACTGTTTTTTTGTTTCGCAAGATGTCGCTAAGATATATGGTATATGATATCGAACAGTTAATACGCTTCTGAAACTGACACCGCGTAACAAAAAACTTTACCTTGTAAGAGTTATCTCCCCGAACACTGTTTTTCTTGTTATCTCTAAGGCTTCGCAACCGTATAAGAAACCGACAAATTTATTTTTCCAAATTGCTCGTTATATCCTCAGGATGTTCTGTTTCATTTGGACCGAAGCTATCCGGAGACTCCATATGAGAGTTATCCCCCCTTTTATATATGATATAAGTGATTTGCATTTCTAACTGGTAAACCATAAGTGATAGAGACCCAGGGTCTTTTGATTTAAGATCCTTGGTCCAAAAAAATGAAAATTAGGTCAAGGTCAAAGGTCAAGGTCAAATTCTAAATTTTGATTTTGGCTTATTTTCACTTATTTTCATTAACCTTATAAGATATCGACAAATTATTTTTACTAAATTGTTAGTTGTGACATGTCGTAACTTATAAATTTTGGTTACAAGGGTGCATAGACAATAAACGGTAGTTTTCGCCCCTCTTATATTTAGAATTATGCGTTAAGTGATATTACTCATGAACCATACATATTAAGGAACTAGTGTCTTTTGATTCGAGATGTTTAGTCTATGACCTTGAAATTGAGGTCAAGGTCAAAGGTTAATTGGACGTTCTAGATTTTGACCTTTGCTTTAAATTCATATTTATACATCATTAAGCCATAGGAACTGACATTTTGAACTGAATTTTAATATTTTCATATCAAAATAGATCTTTATTAGTTGAAAGACCTTCAATTGTTCTTTGAACAATTGGTTTTTAATTATTTTTTTTTTTCTTCCGCCAACTTTTTTTTCCTTCACTGTTTTTTTGTTTCCCAAGATGTCGCTTAGATATATGGTATATGATATCGAACAGTTAATACGCTTCTGAAACTGACACCGCGTAACAAAAAACTTTACCTTGTAAGAGTTATCTCCCCGAACACTGTTTTTCTTGTTATCTCTAAGGCTTCGCAACCGTATAAGAAACCGACAAATTTATTTTTCCAAATTGCTCGTTATATCCTCAGGATGTACTGTTTTATTTTGACCGAAGCTATCTGGAGACTCCATATGAGCATTATCCCCCCTTTTGTATATAATATAGGTGATATGCATTTCTAACTGGTAAACCATAAGTGATAGAGACCCAGGGTCTTTTGATTTAAGATCCTTGGTCCAAAAAAATGAAAATTAGGTCAAGGTCAAAGGTCAAGGTCAAATTCTAAATTTTGATTTTGGCTTATTTTCACTTATTTTCATTAACCTTATAAGATATCGACAAATTATTTTTACTAAATTGTTAGTTGCGACATGTCGTAACTTAAAAATTTTGGTTGCAAGGGTGCGTAGACAATAAATGGGAGTTTACGCCCCTCTTATGTTTAGAATTATGCGTAAAGTGATATTATTCATGAACCATACATATTAAGGAACTAGTGTCTTTTGATTCGAGATGTTTAGTCTATGACCTTGAAATTGAGGTCAAGGTCAAAGGTTAATTGGACGTTCTAGATTTTGACCTTTGCTTTAAATTCATATTTATACATCATAAAGCCATAGGAACTGACATTTTTAACTGAATTTTAATATTTTCATATCAAAATAGATCTTTATTAGTTGAAAGACCTTCAATTGTTCTTTGAACAATTGGTTTTTAATTATTTTTTTTTTTCTTCCGCCAACTTTTTTTTCCTTCACTGTTTTTTTGTTTCCCAAGATGTCGCTTAGATATATGGTATATGATATCTAACAGTTGATACGCTTCTGAAACTGACACCGTGTAACAAAAAACTTTACCTTGTAAGAGTTATCTCCCCGAACACTGTTTTTCTTGTTATCTCTAAGGCTTCGCAACCGTATAAGAAACCGACAAATTTATTTTTCCAAATTGCTCGTTATATCCTCAGGATGTTCTGTTTCATTTGGACCAAAGCTATCCGGATACTCCATATGAGAGTTAACCCCCCTTTTATATATGATATAAGTGATATGCATTTCTAACTGGTAAACCATAAGTGATAGAGACCCAGGGTCTTTTGATTTAAGATCCTTGGTCCAAAAAAATGAAAATTAGGTCAAGGTCAAAGGTCAAGGTCAAATTTTAAATTTTGATTTTGGCTTATTTTCACTTACTTCATTAACTTTATAAGATTTCGACAAATTATTTTTACTAAATTGTTAGTTGCGACATGTCGTAACTCATAAATTTTGATTGGAAGGGTGCGTAGACAATAAATGGGAGTTTTTGCCCCTCTTATATTTAGAATTATGCGTAAAGTGATATTACTCATGAACCATACATAATACTGCCCTATCCAACGTGTTTTACCAACCAACCAACTAATCAATAAATCAATCAATCAATCATGATCAATCAATCATGATCATGATCAATCAATCATGTTTCATGATCAATCAATCATGTTTCATGATCAATCAATCATGTTTCATGAAAAATTGAAATTTAATATTGTTCTTGCGTCACTTCTGAAAAAAAAATCCACATGTACTCTGAAACTACAAATACAATCGACCTCAAAATTTGCAGTCAGCAGGGCATACATGTACTAAAAGTTTGTAAAAAAATTTGGTGCAGATATCTCTCAAAGCTTTTCCTAGAGAAAAAAAATTGCAATGCCGTAAAAATTGCTTGCTAGGTCCGTAAATTTCAGTAAAAGCCTACAATAAAATGTCCGCTCCGAGATTGAAATACTAATCTGTGTTACAAACAGGTGCTGAAAAATGTACATTATCAGAAAATAATCAATAAATGTGTTTTAAAGTTACACCGGATCAAATAAATCCAAATCATGCACTGTTTGTGAACTGTCATCAAAATGTCAATTTCCTACAATGACAAAAGAAATTACATTGTGTGCATTCCGTCTCTATACATGTTGTCTGTTCAAAGTCCCCACCTAAAAAGGAATAAAAAGACTATCTTTTCGTTATTATAAACCCGTGTCACGTGATGTGGCGCGCGCGCTGTACCTAAAATAAAAGAAAAACTTTCCAAACTAAACATGAAACTTCTCCGGTAACAATAATATAGACCCCATACCAAAGCAAACAAACAAACAAATAAACAAATACCCCCCCCCCCCCCTTTCCAAATCAATCAATAAAAAAAATCAATTATCCATTCATCATAGGGGAAAGACTGCCTAACAATTGTTTTTGAAACAATTGCTTTATATTTATTATTATTTTTTTTTTTTTCTTCCGCCAAATTTCGAAATTTTTGTTTCGCATTATGTCGCTTAGATATTTTTTGTATAGTATCGTACAGTTTATACGCTTTTAGATTTCACCCTGCTAAGACGAACAATTTTCTTTGTAAGAGTTATCTCCCTATTCACTGTTTATCATGTGTGTGCATCTCCTTCGTAACAAAAAAATATATCGACAAAATTCTTTTTACAAATTGTTCGTTACATCCTCAGAAAATTTTGGCTAATTTGGATCGAAGCGATTCGATGAAATTTTATAGGAGTTATCTATCTTTACGGAATAAATTTGTCGGTATGTTTTTTAAACTCCTAAACCGTTAACCGTATAACCCTGGAATGTTTTTATTTGAGTCCCCTGGGTCCTAACTTAGAAAATTAGGTCAAGGTCAAAGGTCAAGGTCATATTTTAGATTTTTATAAGTTTTTCATTTCCCTATAATTCTTGAACGGTTATAGATACAAAAAAATTAAGCAATGAAAAATGCTTGGTACTTTAAGGGGCAACTTTTTTACATTATGACTATATTGATTTTACCATCATATAAGGGACATAACTCCCATCGATGGTTTTTAAAAAGCCATTTTTAGGCAAAACTCTTAAACAAAAGGTCCTTGACCCAAAGGGTCTTTTGCAATGACCTTGTGGAGCAATGACCTTGACGAAGGTCACAAGGTCAAAGGTCAAGGTCATCAAATTATGTGGTTTTGGCACTATTTAAACAGTTTTATGAGTGTTTGAATTTCAACCAACCAACCAACCAACCAACCAACCAACCAACCAATCAATCAATCAATCAATCAATCAATCAATGTTTCCGTTTCATGTGTTTGATACGGGATTCAAGGTTTCTTTTTTTCCGCTTGTTTTAATTGAGCCTATCAAACGTGTTTAACCAACATGTTTAACCAACATGTTTAACCAACGTGTTTAACCAACGTGTTTAACCAACCAACCAACCAACCAATCAATCAATCCATGCATGTTTCCGTTTCATGTGTTAAATACGGGATGCAAGATGGTTTTTTGTTTTCGCTTGTTTAAATTGAGCCTATCTAACGTGTTTAACCAGCCAACGTGTTTAACCAACGTGTTTAACCAACATGTTTAACCAACCAACCAACCAACCAACCAACCAATGAACCAACCAACCAATCAACCAATCAATGCATGTTTCCGTTTCATGTGTTAAATACGGGATCCAAGATGGTTTTTTTTCGCTTGTTAAAATTGAGCCTATCAAACGTGTTTAAACTACGTGTTTAACCAGCATGTTTAACCAACGTGTTTAATCAACCAACCAACCAACCAACCAACCAACCAACCAACCAATCAACCAATCAATGCATGTTTCCGTTTCATGTGTTAAATACGGGATCCAAGATGGTTTTTTTTCGCTTGTTAAAATTGAGCCTATCAAACGTGTTTAAACTACGTGTTTAACCAGCATGTTTAACCAACGTGTTTAATCAACCAACCAACCAACCAACCAACCAACCAACCAACCAACCAATAAATCAATGCATGTTTCCGTTTCATGTGTTAAATACGGGATCCAAGATGTATTTTTTTCGCTTGTTTAAATTGAGCCTATCAAACGTGTTTAACCAGCCAACGTGTTTAACCAACGTGTTTAACCAACCAACCAACCAACCAACCAACCAACGTGTTTAATCAACCAACCAACCAACCAATAAATCAATGCATGTTTCCGTTTCATGTGTTAAATACGGGATCCAAGATGTATTTTTTTCGCTTGTTTAAATTGAGCCTATCAAACGTGTTTAACCAGCCAACGTGTTTAACCAACGTGTTTAACCAACCAACCAACCAACCAACCAACCAACGTGTTTAATCAACCAACCAACCAACCAATAAATCAATGCATGTTTCCGTTTCATGTGTTAAATACGGGATCCAAGATGTATTTTTTTCGCTTGTTTAAATTGAGCCTATCAAACGTGTTTAACCAGCCAACGTGTTTAACCAACCAACCAACCAACCAACCAACGTGTTTAATCAACCAACCAACCAACCAACCAACCAACCAATAAATCAATGCATGTTTCCGTTTCATGTGTTAAATACGGGATCCAAGATGTATTTTTTTCGCTTGTTTAAATTGAGCCTATCAAACGTGTTTAACCAGCCAACGTGTTTAACCAACGTGTTTAACCAACCAACCAACCAATCAACCAATCAATGCATGTTTCCGTTTCATGTGTTAAATACGGGATCCAAGATGTTTTTTTTCGCTTGTTTAAATTGAGCCTTTCCAACGTGTTTAACCAGCCAACGTGTTTAACCAACGTGTTCAACCAACATGTTTAACTAACGTGTTTAACCAACCAACCAACCAATCAATCACTTAATGTATGTTTCCGTGTCATGCGTTTAATACGGGATGCAAGGTCTCTTGAGGTTTTTTTCCCTTGTTCTAAGTGACCCTATCAAACGTGTTTAATCAACCAACCAACAAACCAACCAACCAACCAATCAACCAACCAACTAATCAATCAATCAATATGTATGACTGTTTATTTATGACAGTATATTGAAGGAACAAACTCTCAATTATTCAAGAGCATTTTTATTTTATTATTGTTCTTACGTCTCTTCTGAAAAAAAAATCCACATATTCTCTGAAACTACAAGTCCAATCGACCTGAAAATTTGCAGTCAGCAGCGCATACATGTATTGAAGGTTCATGAAAATCTGTTTGCAGATATCTCTCAAGACTTTTCCTAGAAAAAAGAAATGGCAATGCCGTAAAAATCGCTTGCTAGGTCCGTAAATCTCAGTAAAAACCTACAATAAAATGTCCGCTCCGAGATTGAAATACTAATCTGTGTTACAAACAGGTGCTGAAAAATGTACATTATCAGAAAATAATCCTTAAATGTGTTTTAAAGTTACACCGGATCGATTAAATCCAAAACATGCACTGCTGGTGAACTGTGATCAAAATGTCAATTTCCTACAATGACAAAAGAAATTACATTGTGTACATTCCATCTCTATAGATGTTGTCTGTTCAAAGTCCCGACCTAAAAAGAAATAAAAAGACTAAGTTTTTCTTAATATAAACCCGCGTCACGTGATGTCTCCTCAATCTTGCGCGCGCGCTGTATCTAAAATAAAAGAAAAACTTTCCAAACTAAACATGAAACTTCTCCGGTAACATAATAATATAGACCCCATACCAAAGCAAACAAACAAACAAATAAACAAATACCCCCCCCCCCCCCCCCCTTTTTCCAAATCAATCAATAAAAAAAATCAATTATCCATTCATCATAGGGGAAAGACTGCCTAACAATTGTTTTTGAAACAATTGCTTTATATTTAAGGTCTTTCCTTTTACTAAAGGGAAAGACCTTACTGTATTTCTTCTGACTATTATTATTCTTTTTGTTCCGCCAAACTTTGACAAATTTATCCGCGTTAACCGTAAGACGTGTCGCTTTCATATTCACACTTTGTATCGGTGTCATGAATACCTATCCGGAACTCACCCTGTGAGTCGAAATATTTTGTCGGTTCGGAGTAATCCCTCCGAAACCCAAAAACCTTGTTATCGTTCCAACACCGTAACCGTAATAGGTAGAAAAAAAACAAAGGGTGAAATTTGTTCAGGACCGAACCCCGGTTCTTCGTTACATTTGGATCGAAAAGATTCAACGACTCATTGGAAGGGTTATGCCCCTATGAAAATTAACCGGTGTCGGTTGGCCACCAAAACTCAGAAACCGCAAGTCGTAGACACCTAGGATCTTCACCATTCATCATCAATTCATGTATCTTTGAAAAATACCTCAAGGTCAAATTTGTATGTTGACCTTGACCTTTGACCTAACACCTTGTTATGAGATAATCTCAGAAACCATTATACTTACAGAACTTTTAAATAGTGGAAAATGTTTGGGTCATTATAGCGCAACTTTGTTACATTTTGACCAAAGAGATTTGACCTTTCTATAAGGGGCATAACCCCTGTTTTAGGTTTCTGAAAAGACAAAATCAGCTTTTACTATATAACCAAAGGTCCTAGACTCTTGGGGTCTTCAGTAATCGCATTGGGGACTAATGACCTTGACAAAGGGCAAAAGGTCAAAGGTCAAGGTCATGTCTCAGATAGCGAATTTAGTGTTTTTAACCTTATATAAAGGATTTTTAGTGTGTTTTCGAGCTTTTTAAGGTTGACCTTGACCTTTTCAATACATTCTACGTCTGTTGGAACATGTATTTTACATTACAAAAGGAAAGATCTCTCAATTGTTCAAGAACAATTGACAGTTTAATTATTTTTTTTTTTCTTCCGCCTAATTTTTTTTGCTTCGCTAACTTTTTGTTTCACAAGATGTCACTTAGATATTTTGTATATGATATCGAAGAGTTAATACGCTTTTGAAACTGACACCGCGTAACAAAAATCTTTTCCATGTAAGAGTTATCTCCCCGAACACTGTTTTTCTTGTTATCACTTATATGTCGCAACCATATAAGAAACCGACAAATTTATTTTACCAAATTGCTCGTTATATCCTCAGGATGAAATGAATAATTTTAGTCGAAGCTATCCGGAGACTCCATATGAGAGTTATTCCCCCTTTTGTATATGATATAACTGATTTGCATTTCTAACTGGTAAACGATAAGTGACATAGGCCTAGGGTCTTTTGATTTAAGGTCCTTGGTTCAAAAAAATGAAAATGAGGTCAAGGTCAAAGGTCAAGGTCATGTTCAAAATTTTGATTTTGGCTTGTTATCGCTTATTTTCAGAAATCTTATAAGATATCGACAAAATATTTTCACACAATTGTTAGTCGCGACATGTAGTTACACATAAATTTTAGTCAAAAGGGTACGTAAACATTTGATGTTAGTTTTCCCCCCTTTTATATCTAATATCAGTTGTATGGTAATATAACTCATAAACAATATAAAGTAAAGACCTAGAGTCTTTTGATTTGAGGTCCTTAGTTTATGACCTTGAAATTGAGCTCAAGGTCATATGTTAATTTAATATTCAAGATTTTGACCTTTGCTTTTATCTCATATATATTCATGTTAAAGCTATTAGACTTTTTGCATTAGGTTGCAAGCAATATGACGTTGAAAAAGCTAACCGGAAGTGACCTTTTGCAAACCGGAAGTAGCTAATTTTTGGTATAAATTATTGTAAAAGTATGTAAAACCATATATTTTTGGAATCAGCGTCAAGTAATCTATAAGACAGTACCGGAAGTAACATATTTTGAACCGGAAGTAGAAAATTATCTCCCTTATTTATATCTTTTTGTATATAAACCTTATATTTTTAGATCAGCGTACAATAAGTTGTCATTTGACGCTGAAATTGACATTTAAAAGCAAATTTTAATATTTTTATATAAAAAAAATCATTACTAGTGGAAAGACCATCAATGGTTCTCTGAACAATTGGTTTTTAATTATAATTATTTTTTTTCTTCCGCCAAAATTTTTTCCTTCGCTGTTTTTTTGTTTCACAAGATGTCGCTTAGACAAATGTAATATGATATCGAACAGATTATGCGCTTTTGAAACTGACACTGCGAAACCGAATACTTTCCCATATAAGAGTTATCTCCTCGAACACTGTTTTTCTTGTTATCGCTTAATTTTCACAACTGTATAAGAAACCGACAAATTTATTTTTCCAAATTGCTCCTTATATCCTCAGGATGTGCTGTTTTGTTTAGACCGAAGCCATATAGAGATTCCATATGAGAGTTATTTCCCCTTTTGTATTTGAGATTTTGAAATGTATTTTAAACTGGAAAACCATAAGTGATAGAGACCTAGAGTGTTTTGATTTGAGATCCTTGGTCCAACAAAATGAAAAAAAGGTCAAGGTCAAAGGTCAAAGTCGTATTTTAGATTTTTATTTGTCTTTGATTTCCCTATAACTTTGGAGTGGTTATGAATAGAGGCAATTTAAGTAGTGAAAAATGCTTGGTACTACTAGGAGCAGTTTTTTATGTTATGACTGTATTGGTTTTAGCATTATGTAAGGGACATAACCCCCATTTATGGTTTATAAAAAGCCATTATTAGGCAAAACTCTTAAACAAAAGGTCCTTGACCCATAGAGTCTTTTGTAATGACATTGTGGAGCAATGACCTTGACGAATGTCGAAAGGTCAAAGGTCAATGTCATGTACTAAGAGTCAAATTATGTGATTTTGGCATTATTTAAAGAGTTTTATGTGTGTTTGAATTCCAACCAAACAACCAACCAACTAACCAACCAACCAACCAATCAATCAATCAATCAATCAATCAATCAATCAATAAATCAATCAATCAATCAACCAATAAAATCAATCAATCGATCAATCAATCAGTGCATGTATGTTTCCGTCTCAAGTGTTTAATATGGGGTCCAAGATCTCATGTATTTCTTTTCCGCTTGTTTCAAGACGTGTTTAACCAACCAACGTATTTAATCATTCAATCAACGTGTTTAACCAACCAACCAATCAATCAATCAACCAATCAATCAATCAGTGCATGTTTCCTTCTCATGTGTTTAATAAGGGGTCCAATATCTAATTTGTTTCTTTCTCGCTTGTTTCAAGAAACCCTATCTAACGTGTTTAACCAACCAACCAACCATCGTGTTTAATCAACCAATCAACATGTTTAACCAACCTATCAATTAATCAGTGCAAGTTTCCGTCTCATGTGTTTAATATGGAGTGCAAGATCTCATTCATTTCTTTTTCGCTTGTTTCAAGAAACCCTATCCAACGTGTTTAACCAACCAACCAACGTGTTTAATCAACCAATCAACATGTTTAACCAACCAACCAACCAACGAATCACACATGTGTTTAATATGGAGTCCAAAATCTCATTTGTTTCTTTCTCGCTTGTTTCAAGAAACCTACCCAACGTGTTTAACCAATCAACCAACGTGTTTGATCAACCAATCAACGTGTTTAACCAACCAATAAATCAATCAATCAATCAGTGCATGTTTGCGTCTCATGTGTTTAATACGGGGTCCAAGGTCTCATTTTGGTTTTTTCCGCCTGTTTCAAGGGACCCTATCCCACGTGTTTAATTGATCAACCAACTAACCAACCAACAAACAAACCAACCAACCAATCAATCAATCAATCAATCAATACGCATGACAGTTTATTTATTAAAGTACATTTAAAATAACATGGAAGGAAAAACTCTCAATTATTCAAGAAGAATTGAATTTGAATATTGTTCTTACATCTCTTCTGAAAAAAAATCCACATGTACTCTGAAACTACAAGCCCAATCGACCCCAAAATTTGCAGTCAGCAGGGCATACTTGTACTTAAAGTTCATAAAACAACGTGGTGCAGATATCTCTCAAGACTTTTTCTAGAGAAAAGAAATGGCAATGCCGTACAAATCGCTTGCTAGGTCCGTAAATCTCAGTGAAATCCTAGATTGAAATACTATTCTGTGTTAAAAACAGGTGCTAAAAAATGTACATTATCAGAAAATAATCCTTAAATGTGTTTTAAATTAACACCGGATCAATTAAATCCAAAGCATGCACTGCTGGTGAACTGTGATCAAAATGTCAATTTCCTACAATGACCAAGAAATTACATTGTGTACATTCCGTCTCTATACATGTTGTCTGTTCAACATCCCCACCTAAAAAGAAATAAAAAGACTAAGTTTTCGTTATTATAAACCCGCGTCACGTAATGTCTCCTCAAACTGGCGCGCGCTGGACCTGAAATAAAATAAAAACTTTCCGAACTAAACATGAAATTTCCCAGGAATAATATAGACCCCTTACAGAAACAAACAAACAAACAAACAAACAAACACACACACACACATAACAAACAATCATGTTTCAAAGGGGGAAAAGACCGTTTACAATAGCTTTTTAAAAGCAATTGATTTATATTTCAGATTGAATTTGTTTGCACTTGAGGTACAGTTGATGTGCAATTTAAGTAGACAAAGCCTTTCGAATGTTTTGATTGTGATAATCACTAATTTCCCTTTGTTTTTAGTTTATGAGAACGTAGTTGGTGTGACCCTGAAGTGCAATTGATTTGTAGTCGAGTAGAAAATGACTGTCAAATTTGTTGTTGGGAATAGACATTCCTTGTTCATGAGGTTCAAATGTATGAAGATTGAATTGGTCTGAACTTAAGGTACAAATGATGTATACATCAAGTAGACAAGGCTTGTCGAAAGTTTTGGTGGCAATATACATTAATATACATTATATTGCAATGCATGTAGATTAAATTGGTCTATACTTGAGGTATAGTTGATGTGTACCTAAAATATACGTATCCTAGATATTGACTGTGGTCACCTCTGGTATGATATTCTGATCACTTTACTTTTTTATATGATTGGGTTTGCCTCTGACTTTGATTCCATTTGTTCTCTATAGACATATATTGACTTTCTGTTTACCTCTGCTCATTATAATAACATATATGTTGACCTTGGGTACCACGGCTCACCTACCATGTAACCATAAATTGTGTATTTTGTTACCTCTTTTCAACTTACAAGGATATTACACATCTATTTTACTTTAGTTATATCTGGTCACTTGTACATATATCGACTATGTTTACCTATTGACGCCTAACAAGGACGTGTTGGTCACATTCTACCGATATTCAATATGGTTACCTCTTGTCACCTTACATATATATTTACTTGGGTTACCTGTGGTCACATTGCACATCTATTGACTATGGTTACCTCTTGTCACCTTACAGAAATACTTTCTTGGGTAACCTGTGGTCACATTAAACAGATATTCAATTGGTTACCTCTGGTAACCATACAAATATATTGATGTTAGTTACTCCTCGTCATCTTACACATATATTCATTTTGGCTACCTTTGTCACCTTGCATTGATATTGACTATGCCCCCTGGTCATCTTACAATGATGTTTTAGTTATTGTTAGACGTGATTACTAGTGTAACCTCTGGTCACCTTACTTTCCGATGTTAACTTAAGTTACCCAAAGATCATCTTTCACATATATTGATTTCTTTAATTCAGATCACCATACACAGATATTGACTATGGTTACCTCTAGTCACTATATAATGATGTTCTGTTCACTTAACACTTTTATCTCATTTGGTTACCTCTGGTCTCTTTACACTGATAATGAATTTATTACATCTACTTGATTGACACAAATATTGAAGTTGGGTAGTTCTCGTCACCTAGCACATATTTGGTTCTCTTTGTTGGCTTTATACAAATGTTTACTTTGGTTCCCATTGTTCTCTTAACATATATTGACTTTGGTTACCACTGTTAACAATAATTACACATATGTTGACTTTGGATACCGATGCTCACCTAACATAAATTGTGTATTTTGTTACTTCATGCTAGGAAATACAAGCACGGGAATGTGTTCCCTTACACAGAAATTGATTTTTGATACCTCTAAATACCTTACATTGATGTTCTGGTCACCAGACCCATATATTTAATTTAGTAACCTCTGGTCAACTTGCAAGGATATTGACTATGTGTACCTCTGGTCAACTTACAACGATGCTCTGGTCACGTTACACAATAAATCAATTTGGTAACCTCTGGTATTCTGATACATGTAGTGACGTTGGATACCTCTTGTCATCTTACACAGATAATTACTTTGGTTACCTCTTGTCATTTTGCAATGATTTTGACTATCTTCCCCCTTGCCATCTTGAACAATGATGTTCTAATTATTTTTAAACAGATATAATTGGGGCAACCTCGGTTTACCTTAAGTTTTTCAATATTACCTACCACATATATTGATTTCTTAACCTCTGATTACCTTACATATATATTAAGTATCATTACCTCTGGTCACCGTATAATGATGTTCTGTTCACTTTACCCTTTTACACATATAAATGTTCATTTTAGTTCCCTTTGTTCTCTATAGACAGATATTGACTTTGGTTACCTGTGTTCATCATAGTTACACATGTGTTGATTTATGGTACGCATGGGATACGCATGATCACCTAACATAAATTGTGTATTTTGTAACATCTGTTCACCAACGATATTCCCGTGCTTGTATTTCCTATCATGATGTTTTTATGCCCCACCGACGATAGTAGACGGGCATTATGCTTTCTAGTCTGTGCGTCCGTTCGTTTGTACTTCCGTTCGTTCGTCCCGCTTCAGGTTAAAGTTTTTGGTCAAGAAAGTTTTTGATGAAACTGAAGTCCATTCAACTTGAAACTCAGTACACATGTGCCCTATGACATGATATTTCTAATTTGTATGTCAAATAAGTGTTTGACCCCAATTCCATGGTTCACTGAACATAGAAAATGATAGTGCAAATTTCATGTTAAAGTTTTTGGTCGTTGTAGTTCTTGATGAAGTTGAAGTCCAATCAACTTGAAACTAAGTATACATGTTTTTTGTTATATGTTTCTAATTTAAATGCAAAATTTGAGTTTTTACATTGGCATTGGCAATTTATTTTCGATTTACGAATTTGGCTGTCCCTCTGCTATCTGTTGCCCCTCTTCTAAATCAGATATTTTATTAGGTTACCTTTTGTTATCTGGTCACCTTGCAAGGATACTGACTATATTAACCTCTGATTGTCAGACACATATTTTTGACTTTAGTTATCTCTGGTCACTTGTACAAATGTGGACTATGTTTACCTCAGGTCTTATAATTAACCAAGGCATTTGCAATTAACATAAACATGCTCCGCTTAGTCCATAGGGTAAAAAAGATCTGTGGTATGGTCAATATTGGCATCCACTTAGGGGTAGGGGGTTGATTAAAACTGTTTTGGCCTACGTTCACATAATTACAAATGATCTGGTCACATTACACATATATTTACTTTGGTTACATCTGTTCACCTTGCAGTGATAGTGACTATGATTAGATAACCGTACAGTGACTTTCTGGTAACATTAAATAGATACTTAATTTGGTTACCTTTTGTTTTTATTGCAAAGATAGTGACTATGTTTATCTAACACAGATATTGAATATGGTTACCTCTGGTCAATGTATAATATTGTTATGTTCAATTTACACTTTTATCTTATTTGGTTTGCTCTGGAAACTTTACACATATTGCGACTTTGATAACATCTTCTCATTTGACACAAAAAATGAATTGGTTACTTCTGTTTACCTAGCATATATTTGGTTCCTTTGTTCTCTTTACAGAAGTGTTGACTTTAGTTCCCTTTGTTCTCTGTAGACAGATCTTGGCAACGGTTACCTCTGTTCACCATAATTGCGCATATTTTGACTTTAGGTACCCATGCTCACCTAACACAAATTGACCTTTTTTACCTCTGGTCTCCTTGCAAGGATGGTGACTATATTAACCTTTGATCATCATAAATAAGGCCGTTAGTTTTCTCGTTTGAATTGTTTTACATTGTCTTAGCGGGGCCTATTATAGCTGACTATGCGGTATGGGCTTTGCTCATTGTTGAAGGCCGTACGGTGACCTATCGTTGTTAATGTCTGTGTCATTTTGGTCTTTTGTGGATAGTTGTCTCATTTGCAATCATACCACATCTTCTTTTTTTATATTACACATCTATTAACTATGACTACGGTTACCTCTGTTCATCTTTAACAAATATTCACCTAGAATATCTCTTGTTACCTTGTAATGATATTGACTATGTTTCCCAGTGATCTTCTTACAAAAATGCTCTGGTCACCTCATTTAAATATGCCAACTTTATATACCCAATATCACCTAGCACATATATTGATTTTTTTTTACCTCTGATCACCTCATGCAGATATTGTCATGGTTATCTCTGGTCGACGGATAATTTTTATCTGTTCACTCTACACTTGCAAGGCACGCTATTAACTCTTTTTATCTCTGATCATCTTACACATATATTTGACTTTAATTTCTCTGATCACTTGTACATATGAATTATGGAATTTGTTTACCTATGGTCGCCTTACAATAACTTTCTGAACACAATACACAGATATTAAATTAGTCAGTTTTGTTCACCTTACACATATATTTACTTTCGTTACCTCTGCTTACATTGCACGATTATCCCTGGTCACTTTATAATGATGTTCTGGTCACATTTAACAGATATTTAATTTGTATGGTAACCATACACAAATATTGACGTTGGTTACCTCTGGTCATCTTGCAAAGATATTCCCTTTGACTATCTCTTGTCATCTTGTACTGATATTGACTATGTTTCCCCATTGATATCTTAAAATGTTGTTCTAATTATTTTTAGACCGATATAACGGGTAATTTCTGGTTCCCATACTTACCGGTGGTAACTTAAAAGTTACCAAATATCAATTATCACAAGAAATGTAGAATAAACACGATTAAATTATAATCCTTGTACCTTTCATAACTATTTACACCACTGGGTCGATGCCACTGATGGTGGACGTTTCTTCCCCAAGGGTATCACCAGCCAAGTTCAGCACTTCGGAGTTGACATAAAGGTCAATTATATATTCATTTTATGAATTTCCTGTAACAAATCATTGATTTGTTTGGAAAACTAAGGATTTTCTTATATCAGGTATAGATTACCTTAGCCGTATTTGGCAAACTTTGCTGATTTGAGCGTCACTGATGAGAATTATGTAGACGAAATACACGTCTGGCGTATTAAATTATATTCCTAGTACCTTTGATAACTATTTAATTGTTTAAATATCCTGCTTGTACCTCGGTGCATAACTTTTTTTTTTACCAAAACCTATGCACACAATAGCCATTGTTCCTTTCCTTTTAGGGTGATTTGTAGTGCATCCACCATTTTTATGTCATGATTGGATACCTCATATCCTTGTTTTTTTTCTGTTATATTCTCATATTTGATGATAGGTAAAATCTGTCAATTTCAGAATACTGATGACGTCATTTGAACATAACATCTAATATTCTTCTTAATATTCTGATTATACCATATTTTTCTTTCTTTTTTTCGGTATCAATTTGTACTTGAAGGGCTATAAGACAAAATAAATGAGTTCTCAACTTACATTTCGTGTTTCTTTCTCTGCTGTTTTGAAATGTTCCAGGACATAGTTCAACCTTTTGTCTATATTAAATGTAATCTTCCTTTTCATTATATTTCCATTCTTGTTAAACCTTCGTTCTAATCAAACCTTCGTCCTAATCCTTAGTACTGATTGTGTGTCACTGCGAGTAGAGTACCAACGGCTGGGTTTGATTTAACAGTTTGTGTCTATTTTCGTCTGTAATCTCATCCTCAACATGTTTAAAAAATTACTGGCAGTAAATTAATATTTCACCCCTTGAAATAAAGGCATTTTTTTTTAAGCCACTAATTAATATATATTGAAAAGCAAAATAAATTTTTGATGAAAGATAGAAGCAAATAAATAACAGGAAAGCGGTTCAGGCTCTTGAGAGTCTCTTTTTAGTGTACCCCTTCTTTGTTATACGTGACTTCTTGATAAAAAAGTTGTATTTTTTTGTAATTTTAATTTCTCTCTTATTATGAGTAATAGGATAGCTATTTTTGGGGGTATGTTTGTACCTTGCAAGGTCCTCATGTCTGTCAGACAGTTTTAACTTGACCTCAAACTCATTTCATGGATCAGTGAACAAGGTTAAGTTTTGGTGGTCATGTCCATATCTCAGATAATATATAAGGAATAGCTCTAGTATATTCAGTGTATGTATGGACTGTAAGGTGTACATGTCCAACTGACATGTGTCATCTGACCTTGACCTCATTTTCATGGTTCAGTGGTCAAAGTTAAGTTTTTGAATTTTAATCTTTTTTCAAATACTTATTTTTACTATATGCAATCGGTGTATTGAAATATTTTATGATCTATATGTCTGTAGCGTAGGTTTTATTTAACCTTGACTGCATTTTGACGACTCATTGCTCAGTGTTAAATTTTTGTGTTTTGGTCTGTTTATCTTAAATTATAGGCAATAGGTCAACAATATTTGTTGTATGGAAGAATTGTTCGCTGTACATGTCTGCATGGTATGGTTCATCTAACCTTGACCTCATTTTCATTGTTCATTGGTCAATGTTTAGTTTGCTTGGTTAATGTTAAGTTTATGTGACAGTTGTAATAAAGCTTTATATTTAGGACTATCAACATCATATCAATGATAAGTAAAAAAGGCGAGACATTTTAGTGAGTGCACTCTTGTTATTCCTTAGTACGGATTGTGTGTCACTGCAAGCAGAGTACCACTCACTGGGCTTTATTTGACAATTTGTGTCTATTAACATCTGTTATCTCATCCTCAAAATGTTTAGATAATTTCTGTATTTCAAACACGTCTCTCATAAATCTGTATTAGTGTAAACATCCTTACCACATGATAGAAGATGATGTTGATTAGGTGTAACATTTGTCATAATCTGTATTAGTGTAAACATCCTTACCACATGATAGTAGATAATGTTTGATTAGGTGTAAAATTTGATCTTTATATTTTATCAAAAATCTGAGAACCCCCTGGTAGATAATGGCTCTAGGAACAACATATAATAATATCCAAACTATGGGGGTATCCACAAAGAAGCTTATTTCAATTAAAAGTGGAAAATTCTTGTAAAATTTTGTAGACAGAGTTTACATATTTTACATTTATCTCTGCTTTGTTTTAATACATATACATCATACAATCCAATTGGTGAATACTCTTGTATTGCCTTATGTGCACTGTTGTGATGAGTACAAATTTTAAATCTGAACAAAGTGATATTTTCTTGCCTTTTAATGATCTCCTGTATGACATTTGCAACTGATTGGAAGGTATATCAGTCAGGAATATGATACAATATGTATAATTCATTTAATAATCTAGATTTATAAGTTGGTACGCTAAACCACGGGTATGTCCTCAATATAGCCATCACTGACAAAGAACAAAGGTAAATTCTAAATTTGTAGACAATGAAAGACCAGTTTGACAAACAATTTATGCGTAGGCTATGCGTAATTTAATCAGGACAATGATAGTCTCTGTGTTAAATGTAAAATCACAAAAAATAAAGAACTTGGAAACGAAAAGCCCTTATCAAATGGAAAAATCAAAAACGCAAACATATCAATGATGTTTATGACCAAAATTGTCAAATGACCCGTTTAAGGAGTTATTGCCCTTAAGGACAATTTTAGACAATGATTTTTATGATTTTTAACTTTAAAAATCTTCTAAAATGAATATAGTATAGATTTTGTATTGTATTTCCTTGTACGTCAAGAAACATAGACACTATGGCTAAAATGGAACATATTGGTAAAATCATTTAGTTGCTTTTGAAGAAAAGATGACAGATACAATGAACATTTAAATTGCATATTTAAGCCGCTCATTAATATATTAAAAAGCAAAATAAGCATTGGTGAAAGATTTAAGCAAAAAAAAAAAAAAACCTAACAAGTGAACGATTAAGGCTCTTGGGAGCCTCTTGTTTAAGAATAAATATGTTGTATTAAATTTGCGTTGAAGATGGAGCGTTTTCGTGTTTTAAGTTAATACGGATAGACAGTAATCATACATATTCCCTTCACTTGTAACCTCTCCTTAAACATATGTTGATGTTTGATGATGTCTCTTGACAAACTTAGGGGGAACATTTGAAATAGTATCTAAATCCTTAAAGGTGTAATACAAAAGGCGGTTTGTTGTAATAACTGTGTGTCCTGTTTCTGTAAAATAACCACGAACATCTTATTTATTGTTGATGTCTTTTGAAAGGAAACAAACTTAAACTGATTGAAGGAAAAATAATTAAAAACTGGGTCATATTAAGTGTATTTCTGTAAAAACAAACAATGAAATTTTCCCATAGGGACTAATTTTACGGATAACACTGGCTCTGTTTATTATGAAGATTCGAACAAAATGGATCCGATGGAGGTTTTCATTAAAAGCGTTTCCGACGCAAGAAATATATATAGTTGATACATTTATTACCAAATTCTATCCTGAACATAAATTTAGTGTTTTCTATAATTTCTACTGCAAATAAACAGTAGTGGTATTTGACACCATATTTGTTTATTTATAAATTATTGAGTAAAGACAACCGTAATGCACATTTTACCTTCGTTAATGAATGGATCAAAAGTTGTGGGTTGTCTTTGTTTCAAAAATTGCGTTTTGATTATATATGTATATATATATGTATATTGAATTAAGTCCTATTGGCTAATTTGCAGACTGTCTGAATAAGTATGCTATTTATATTCTGCTGAATGTGCTATTTTGTGATCTTTGTGGAATTGATCATGAGATATGAAAGAAAAAAAAAAACAAAAATCACAACCTATCTGTGAAAAGTGTCATTTCCACAAGCGTTTGTGATAATAAAAACGAATGATTAACAGTAAAAGATATAAAGAAAAATCATTACTAAAATTGAAAAGTCAATTTACTGGCGTAGCTTATTTTGTGAGTGAACTCAACCAAAAAAAAAACAAAAAAACTGTAGTTAAAATGATTCATATGATGGAGAAAAAGTGTGTGTATACTATTAGGAAAATAATAATTATATACCGGATGATATGTATTTAGGAAAATTGTTGGATATCAAATTACAAATACATATCCTCACGTGTTCCTGTAAAAATCTTGATGATTGTAATTATTAATTTAATTTTAAACATAATACCTAGTTTTGTTTTAAATACTGCGGATCTAATTACCTATTTCAGGATCGTATTTTATAAGATTTGTACTAGTAAACCAATATCATAATAAACTTTAAAGTAAATACCAACTTTTGAATTGTTTTGTTTTAAATATAATAGTTTGTTTCAAGAAAATATCATTCATGCTTTCTTTAATGTGATTAAGAATTTTTAATAATAGGTTTATAATCAATGAGCTAGTGCAATACCATACATAATACCTTCAAAATATAATAATAAAAAAAAAAACACATGTTATTGAAAACACCCTATCACGAGGAGTAATGTACCAAAATTTGCATCGATACTTAAATTCACATCCTTGTAAATCAAATTCCCTTATTTTTTTCAAATATTTAGAACAATTTGACATAAGGTAATAGTTGCTATCAATTTTTGTCGCAAATATCAAACTTTATTCCTGGTATCTATGACGAGTTTATTGATACATTTAGAATATCTAATTTGCTCATTTTTAAAGGATGACATTTTGTGGAAGTCGCATGTATACGTTTGGTATGGGTTTTTGTTCGGTGATTACAGCTGAATTTTGTGTATCCGGTGCAATTTGGGTACTATAACGTAAAATACTAGGGAGTCATCTTCACTGTGAAAGAACTTTCTGGCGATTGTTTTACAGTATAAGGTATTTCAAAAAGTCGTATGGACTGTTATTTCAAATTCCTGATTATTGATATATTGATTAATTGCTTATGTTTTTACGCCTACTTTAAACCTGGTACTTATATCGCAGCGCTAGCTTTTTTGGAGGAGGCTTGAGTGCTCAAACTACCACCGTCTTTTGGTAAATATTGAGCTAAACATTGTCTAACATGTATTATATAAAATAGAAACAAATATGTAACTCGTTCATCAATTTACAATTAATAATGAACACACGGTTTTTGTTATCAGTAATAAACCAGGGATGGGGTAATTGAGAATGTAATGGTAATTAAGTGTAATGCATTACAATTTTCCATGTAATTGAGTATAATGTGTAATTGAGCATTTTTTGAATTACATGTTATGGTAATTTAATTAATTACATTGAAAAAGGCATGTAATGCTCAATTACTTTGAATTACATTTCAATTACATGTACTTCTATGGTGTTAAAGATAAGGATTTGTGTTAAATAATATAAATGGTTAAATTATATTTATTTTTCAAATATTGATATCACATACTTTTTTTTAATGTATGAAGTCTGTAATTTATTCTGAAGTTTTTATATTATTAATTTGACTTACAGATTATTTGTTAATAAAAAAAATGTGAGGATCATATATAAGGGTTGTTCAGTTTTTAAGAAAGATACCTTTTAACCTTGAAATAGATTGATGAGTAATTAATCACCTTTAAACACAAACAAACAAATGTGTCACTGTGGAAAATCTTTCTTAGACAGTTCATTTAGAATTTAAAATCACTGCACACAATCATTTTGTCAAATTAGTATACACAAAAGGATTATAGAAATAAAAATTAACAGCTGTAAAAACAAACAGCAATAAATCAGATTAAAATGTCCAGGGGCAATGCCACTATTACATGTATTTTATCTAATTAGCAAAATATTGCTAATATTTAGACATAATATACATTGTTTGTACTAAAAATTAATTTCAATATTGTGACAAGCTCACTCATTATATTTTTAAAGTAAAAAAAATTATATTATGTTTACTTCAAAGGACTTCATTTCTGAGATTTCAAAATACCCCTTTATGTATTGAAAAGTTAATAGGAACCAATTCCCTCTTCTATCACTATGATGATCTTCTGATCATGGAACTTCTATGTTCTGACTATTTAGAATTGCTGTCAAATATTGAAACAACACGTTATTAATTTCTTGCGTCCGAAGCGCTTTTCTGGATTTACCTTCATCAGGAACGCTCAAAGCCAAACATTTGAAATCCGAAGATGTATAAGTACCGAAAGCGTTGAAGAGCTGTATGTCAAAAAAACCTAAAATAAATAGCCAAATTCATCTAATGTCAAAGTGTTCAGGCCAGAGAGATTCAGAATAAATGACATAACATTAAAATAACTAATGATTATCAAATGCAATGCTTAAACTATGCTTACATGCATATTTTACACATGCATTATATATACATGTATAATATTAGTAACAAATATTATGATGAAATGTAATGTGTAATTTAATTAATTACTTTAGTAAAGTAATTGTAATTTAATTAATTACATTTCCAAAACTGTGTAATGTGTAATTAGTGTAATTGATCATTTTTGCAATGTAATGTGTAATTTAATTAATTACATTCCAATGTAATTGACCCCAAGTCTGTAATAAACCATCATCATTACATATACCCCATTGACTTACAACTACTGAAAAACGAAATATTACATCACTTCCGAATAATACAAACTTTTTTTTTGGAGATACCACCGTTGTCAACTATATTTTAACCGCTAATTCTTTGAGCCTAAAATCCATTTATTTTAAAATTGCATAAAAATACATTTTAAACTGATCGACGTCGAATCACTATTACTGATATCAATGTAAATTTTGATAGCAATGTCTATATAAGACTTTGTTATAACAAGTTTGTAAAATTCATACCATCATTTATAAAAACAACACATCACTTTTCTGCACTCTAATTATTTTTATAAAAGGTTTATAAATGACTTTTTATGATACTTCTGAAGATAATTTATAACTACAAATAACACACAAATAATGATAGGATTAGCCTTTCCAAAGGTGAACTATCATTTAAAAAATCATATAAAGTGTCCGCAACTTGTAATTTAATATATTTCTACAGTACATTTGCGTTCCGTTATATTTTTAATCAATGGAAAAGGATTCCCGCCTTCGTGATATAATTGCCTGATTCGCAAAGGTGATAAATGTACCAAATAACTTTGAATAAATGTTTACATCTGAATTTTACCGGGGTGAAAGGGTTGTTTTCGAGACAATTACACAGTAGTTAAACTGACTTGAACTATGATTCCATTGAACACAAAACGTATTTTAGTCTGTAATTTCCACTTAATTACCAGATAGTAATTTGAAATAAACGATATTTTATTTTTAGCCACAAATATCCATTAGCGAGAGAGTTGTCATGAAGCTCAATCGAAATCACTTCATGTAACGTACTAAACAAATTAACATATCTATCGGTGATTTGTGCATTTGCCTTTGATGTGTACTCTCTGATAATGTCAATATCAGTGGACTGGTCGTAATATAAAAATTATTTGGTCAGTTCGCAATTGACATGAACGGTTGCACGGATCTACATAACTTTGATATACACAATTGCTTTGGATATTTTTCGCACGTTTTTTGTTGGTGAATGAAACACTTTTCATTGTTTGGACGTGCAGATATAGCCTTTTTGACCGAGTGGTGTGAAATTAAAAATTGAACAGAAAATGTTTGAAAACCCGGATAAACTCATAAAAAGTTTGGGTTATCTGCACAATTATTGATAGGTATCGTTGCTATGCTCCATTTCCACCTAGTACAGACAAGGTTTTGCCGTGCAACAAATGTTAATTAACTTTTCTTAAAGGGTAGGGTAGGGTGTCCGACACCAACTGTGGACCTACTTTAAAAAAAAACTAAGCCGAAAAAACCCTACATTTGTTTTCTCAAGTAGACCTCAGCTACCCGGCTTCCCTTTACTACTAGCGCGGACTGTCCGAGTCAATCTTTAGACCTATGTAAAAAAAACCAAGCCGAAAAACACCCTGTGTTATTTCTCAAGTACATCACAGCTACCTAGCTTTCCTTTGCGCCTAGTGCGGACAAAAGTATTGACGTAGAACATGTTTTATTAACTTTTCTGTAAGGTAGTGAAGTAGACTTTCCGACTCAATCTTTGGACCTATTTAAACAAAAACAAAAAACAAAGCCGAAGAACACCCTGTGTTTTTTTCTCAAGTAGACCATAGCTACACAGCTTCCCTTTGCTCCTAGTGCGGACAAAAGTATTGACGTAGAACATTTTAATTAAGTTTTCTGTAAGGTAGGGAAATAGACTGTCCAAATCAATCTATTGACCTATTTAAAAAAAAATCAAGCCGAAGAACACCCTGTGTTTTTTCTCAAGTAGACCACAGCTACATAGCTTTCCTTTGCGCCTAGTGCTGACAATAGTATTGACGTATAGCATGTTTTATTAACTTTTCTGTAAGGTAGTGAAGTAGACTGTCCGACTCAATCTTTGGATCTACTTTCAAAAAAAAACTAAGCCGATGAACACCCTGTGTTCTTTCTCAAGAACACCACAGCTACCTAGCTTTACTTTGCGCCTAGTCCGGACAAAAGTATTGACGTAGAGCATGTTTTATTAACTTTTCTGTAAGGTAGTGAAGTAGACTGTCCGACTCACTCTTTGGACCTACTTCCAAAAAAATAAACTAAGCCGATGAACACCCTGTCTTTTTTCTCAAGTACACCTCATCTATTCAGCTTTCCTTTAGGCCTAGTGCAACAAAAGTATTGACATAGAACATGTTTTATTAACTTTTCTGTAAGGTAGTAAAGTAGACAGTGCGACTCAATCTTTTGACATATTTGAAGAAAATTTAAATTAAGCCGAAGAACACCCTGTGTGTTTTCTCAAGTAGACTACAGCTACACAGCTTCTCTTTGCGACTAGTGAGGACAAAAGTATTGACGTAGAACATGTTTGATTGACTTTTCTGTAATTTGGTGAAGTAGACTGTCCGACTCAACCTGTGGACCTACTTTAAATAAAATAAACTAAGCCGAAGAACACCGTGTATTTTTTGTCAAGTAGACCACATCTATTCAGCTATCTTTTGCGGCTAGTGCGGACAAAAGTATTGACATAGAACATGTTTTATTAACTGCTCTGTAAGGGAGCGAAGTAGAATGTCCGATTCAATCTTTGGACCTACTTTCAAAAAAATAAACTAAGCCGAAAAACACCTTATGTTTTTTCTCAAGTAGACCTCAGCTACCAAGTTTCCCTTTGCAACTAGTGTGGACAAAAGTATTGACGTAGAATATTCTTTATTAATTTTTCTGTAAGGTTGTGGGGTAGGGAGTCCGATCCGAACTGTGGACCAACTTTAAAAAAAAACTAAGCCGAAGAGTACCCTGTGTTTTCGTTTAAGTACACCACAGCTTCCTAGCTTCTCTTTGCGCCTAGTGCGGACAAAAGTATTGACGTAAAACATGTTTGATTAACTTTTCTGTAAGGTAGTGAAGTAGACTTTCCGACTCAATCTTTGGACCTACTTTCAAAAATATAAATTAAGCCGAAGAACACCGTGCGTTCTTTTTCAAGTACACCACATCTACCTAGCTTCCCTTTTCATCTAGTGCGGAGGAAAGTACTACCGTAGAATATTTTTTATAAACTTTTCTGTAAGGTTGGGGTAGGGTGTCCGACCCCAACTTTCGACCTACTTTAAAAGAAAAACTTAGCCGAACAACACCCTAAATTTTTATCTCATGTTGACCTCAGCTACGCAGCTCCATTTCCACCTAGTACAGACAAGGTTTTGACGTGCAACAAATGTTAATTAACTTTTCTTAAAGGGTAGGGTAGGGTGTCCGACACCAACTGTGGACCTACTTTAAAAAAACTAAGCCGAAAAACCCCTACATTTGTTTTCTCAAGTAGACCTCAGTTACCCAGCTTCCCTTTACTACTAGCGCGGACTGTCCGAGTCAATCTTTAGACCTATGTAAAAAAAAACAAGCCGAAAAACACCCTGTGTTATTTCTCAAGTACATCACAGCTACCTAGCTTTCCTTTGCGCCTAGTGCGGACAAAAGTATTGACGTAGAACATTTTTTATTAACTTTTCTATAAGGTAGTGAAGTAGACTTTCCGACTCAATCTTTGGACCTACTTAAACAAAAACAAAAAACTAAGCCGAAGAACAACCTGTGTTTTTTCTCAAGTAGACCACAGCTACACAGCTTCCCTTTGCTCCTAGTGCGGACAAAAGTATTGACGTAGAACATTTTAATTAAGTTTTCTGTAAGGTAGGGAAATAGACTGTCCGAATCAATCTTTGGACCTACTTTCAAAAAAATAAACTAAGCCGAAGAACACCGTGTGTTTTTTCTCAAGAAGACCACAGCTATCCATCTATCCTTTGCGCCTAGTGCGGACAAAAGTATTGACGTAGAACATGTTTTATTAACTTTTCTGTAAGGTAGTGAAGTAGACTTTCCGATTCAATCTTTGGACCTATTTAAACAAAAACAAAAAAATAAAGCCGAAAAACACCCTGTGTTTTTTCTCAAGTAGACCACAGCTACATAGCTTTCCTTTGCGCCTAGTGCGGACAATAGTATTGACGTAGAGCATGTTTCATCAACTTTTCTGTAAGGTAGTGAAGTAGACTGTCCGACTCAATCTTTGGACCTACTTTCAAAAAAATAAACTAAGCCGATGAACACCCTGTGTTCTTTCTCAAGTACACCACAGCTACCCAGCTTTACTTTGCGCCTAGTCCGCACAAAAGTATTGACGTAGAGCATGTTTTATTAACTTTTCTTTAAGGTAGTGAAGTAGACTGTCCGACTCAATCTTTGGACCTACTTTCAAAAAAATAAACGAAGCCGATGAACACACTGTCTTTTTTCTCAAGTACACCTCATCTATTCAGCTTTCCTTTACGCCTAGTGCAACAAAAGTATTGACATAGAACATGTTTTATTAACTTTTCTGTAAGGTAGTAAAGTAGACAGTGCGACTCAATCTTTTGACATATTTAAAGAACAATTAAACTAAGCCGAAGAACACCCTGTGTGTTTTTCTCAAGTAGACTACAGCTACACAGCTTCCCTTTGTGCCTAGTGCAGACAAAAGTATTGACGTAGTACATTGTAATTACCTTTTCTGTTAGGTAGTGAAGTAGACTGTCCGACTTAATCTTTGGACCTATTTCAAAAAACAAAAAAACAAAGCCGAAGAACACCCTGTGTTTTTTCTCCAGTAGACCACAGCTACCCAACTTCCGTTTGCGTTAAGTGCAGACAAACGTATTGACGTAGAACATTCTCTGGTACCTTTTCTGTAAGGTAATGGGATAGGATGTCCGATCCCAACTTTGGACCTACTTAAAAACAAAACTAAGCCGAACAACACCCTTGATTTTTTCTCAAGTAGACCTCAGTTACTTAGCTTATCTTTGAACCTAGTGCGGACAAAAGTATTGCCGTATAACATTTTTAAAAAACTTTTATGTAAGGTTGGGTTAGGGTGTCCGACCCCAACTGTGGACCTACTTAAAAATAAAACTAAGCCGAACAACACCCCTGATTTTTTGTCAAGTACACCTCACCTGCCCAGCTTCCCTTTGCGCCTAGTGCAGACAAAAGTATTGCCGTAGAACATTTTTTATTAACTTTTCTGTAAGGGTGGGGTAGGGTGTCCGACCCCAACTTTGAACCTAGTTAAAAAAAAATTAAGCCGAACAACACCTTGGACTTTTTATCAAGAGGACATCAGCTACTAAGCTTCCCTTTGCGCTTAGTGCGAACAAAAGTATTGACGTAGAACATTTTTATCAAAAATTTAAGTAAGTGTTGGGTAGGTGTGTGACCCCGACTTTGGACCTAGTTCAAAAAAATAAAAGTAAGCCGAACAACACCCTGAATTTTTTATCAAGTAGACATTAGCTACTAACCTTCCCATTTCACCAAGTGTGGACGAAAGTCATGGCGTAGAACAATTTTTATTAACTTTTCTGTAAGGTTGGATATGGTGTCAACCCCAACTGTGGACCTACTTTTAAAGAAAAAAACTAAGCCGAACAACACCCTGGATTTTTTTCTCAAGTAGACCTCAGCTACTTAGCTTCCCTTTGCACCTACTGCGGATAAAAGTATTGCCGTACACGATTTTAAAATTAACTTTTCTGTAAGTGTTAGTTAGGGTGTCCGACCCCAACTGTGGACCTACTTAAAAACAAAACTAAGCCGAACAACACACTTGATTTTTTCTCAAGTAGACCACAGCTACCCAGCTTCCTTTTGCGACTAGTGCGGAGAAACGTATTGACGTAGAACATTTTATATTACCTTTTCTGTAAGGTAATGGGATAGGGTGTCCGACCCCAACTGTGGACCTACTTAAAAACAAAACTAAGCCAAACAACACCCTTGATTTTTTCTCAAGTACACCTCAGCTGTACTCAACTGACTCAATCTTTGGACCTACTTTAAAAATTAAAAAACAAAGCCGAAGAACACCGTGTGTTTTTTCTCAAGAAGACATTAGCTACTAAGCTTCCCATTTCACCTAGTGAGAACAAAAGTATTGACGTAGAACATTTTTAATACAAATATAAGTAAGGGTTGGGCAGGTGTGCGACCCCAACTTTGGACCTAGTTCAAAAAAATAAAATTAAGCCGAACAACACCCTGAATTTTTTATCAAGTAGACACTAGCTACTAACCTTCCCATTTCACCTAGTGGACGAAAGTATTGCCGTAGAACAATTTTTATTAACTTTTCTGTAAGGTTTGATATGGTGTCCACCCCAACTGTGGACCTACTTTTAAAGAAAAGAACTAAGCCGAACAACACCCTGGATTTTTTCTCAAGTAGACCTTAGCTACTTAGCTTCCCTTTGCACCTACTGCGGACAAAAGTATTGCCATACAAGATTTTAAAATTAACTTTTCTGTAAGTGTTGGTTAGGGTGTCCGACCCAAACTGTGGACCTACTTAAAAACAAAACGAAGCCGAACAACACCCTTGATTTTTTCATAAGTAGACCACATCTACCCAGCTTCCTTTTAGGCCTAGTGCGGACAAAAGAATTGACGTAGAACATTTGTTATTAACAAGTATGTAAGGTAGTGGGGTACGGTGTCCGACCAAACTTTGAACCTACTAAAAAAAAAAAAAAACTAAGCCGAATAACACCCTGTGTTTTTTTCTCAAGTACATCACAGCTTCCTAGCTTCCCTCTGCGCCTATTGCGGTCTTATGTATTGACGTAGAACAGTTTTGATATCTTTTCTGGAAGGTAGTGATGTAGACTGACCGACTCAATCTTTGGACCTACTTTAAAAATAAAAAAAACTCAGCCGAAGAACACCGTGTGGTTTTTTCTCAAGAAGACGTTAGCTACTAAGCTTTCCATTTCACCTAGTGTGAACGAAAGTATTGCCGTAGAACATTTTTTATTACTTTTTCTGTAAGGTTGGGTATGGTGTCAACCCCAACTGTGGACCTACTTTAAAAGAAAAAAACTATGCCGAACAACACCCTGGATTTTTTTTCAAGTAGACCTCAGCTACTTAGCTTCCCTTTGCACCTACTGCGGACAAAAGTATTGCCGTACAAGATTTTAAAATTAACTTTTCTGTAAGTGTTGGTTAGGGTATCCGATCCCAACTGTGGACCTACTTAAAAACAAACTAAGCCGAACAACACACTTGATTTTTTTCTCAAGTAGACCACAGCTACCCAGCTTCCCTTTGCACCTAGTGCAGACAAACGTATTGACGTAGAACATTCTCTATTACCTTTTCTGTAGGGTATTGGGATAGGGTGTCCGACCCCAACTTTGGACCTACTTTAAAAAAAAACTAAGCCGAAGAACACCCTGTGTTTTTTTCTTTCATGTAGACAACAGCTACCTAGCTTCCTGTTGCGCCTAGTGCGGACAAGATTATTGACATACAACATGATTTATTAAATTTTCTGTAAGGTAGTAAAGTAGACTGTCAGACTCAATCTTTGGACCTGTTAAAAAAATCCACTTAGCCGAATAACACCCTGTGTTTTTCAAGTAGACCACATCTTCCCAGCTTCCTTATGCGCCTAGTGCGAACAAAAGTATTGACGTAAAACATTTGTTATTAGCAATTATGTAAGGAAGTGGGGTAGAGTGTCCGACCAAACTTTGAACCTACTTAAAAAAAATGAACTAAGCCGAATAACACCCTATGTTTTTTCTCAAGTACACCACAGCTTCCTAGCTTCCCTTTGTGCCAATTGCGGACAAAAGTATTGACGTAAAACAGTTTTGATATCTTTTCTGTAAGGTAGTGATGTAGACTGACATACTCAATCTTTGGACCTACTTTAAAAATTAAAAACTAAGCCGAAGAACACCGTGTGTTTTTTCTCAAGAAGACCACAGCTATCCATCTATCCTTTGCGCCTAGTGCGGACAAAAGTATTGACGAAAAACATGTGTTACTAACTTTTCTGTAAGGTAGTGAAGTAGACTGTCCCGACTTAATCTTTTTACCTATTTAAAAAAAAACTAAGCCGGAGAACACCCTGGATTTTTTCTCAAGTAAACATAAGCTACCCAGCTTCTCTTTTTCCCTTGTGCTTACAAAAGTTTTGTCGTTCAACATTTTTTATTAACGTGTCTGTAATGTAATGGGGTAGGGTGTCCAACCCTAAATTTGGACTTTCTTTAAAGAAAAATAACTAAGCAGAAGAACACCCTGTGTTTTTTCTCCAGTAAAGCCAGCTTCCTTTGCACCTTGTGCTGACAAAATTATTGTCGTACAACATTTGTTATAAACTTTTGTGTAAGGCAGTGGGGTAGGGTGTCCGATCCCAAATTTGGACTTTCTTTAAAGAAAAATAACTAACCCAAAAAACACCTGTGTTTTTTTTTTTCAAGTAAACTACAGTTACCCGGACAATCTTTGCCCCTGGTGCGGACAAAAGTATTGCCGTAGAACATTTTTTTTAAACTTTTCTGTAAGGTAGTGTGGTACGATGTCCGACCCCAACGTTAGAGCTACTACAAAACAAAACATAAACTAGGCCGGAGAACACCCTGGATTTTTTCTCAAGTAAACATAAGCTACCCAGCTTCCCTTTTTACCTTGTGCTGATAAAAGTTTTGTCGTTCAACATTTTTTATTAACTTTTTCTGTAATGTAGAGGAGTATGGTGTCCGAATCTCAATTTGCACCTACTTTAAAAAAAAATAACAAAGCCGAAGAACACCCTCTGTGTTTTTCTTAAAGTAAACCACAGCTACCCGGTCTTCTTTGCACCTAGTGTGGACAAAAGTATTGCCGTAGAGCATTTTTTATTAACTTTTCTGTAATGTAGTGTGGCTTGGTTTCCGATTTCAACTTTAGACCTACTATCAGAAAAAAATAACTAAGCGGAGAACACCCTGGATTATTTCTCAAGTAAACATAAGCTACCCAGCTTCCCTTTTCTCCTTGTGCTGATAAAAGTTTTGTCGTTCAACATTTTTTATTAACTTTTCTGTAATGTAATGGGGTAGGGTGTCCGACCCTCCATTTGCACCTACTTTAAAGAAAAATAACAAAGCCGAAGAACACCCTGTGTTTTTTTCTCAAGTAGACCACAGATACCCAACCTTTCTTTGCACCTAGTGCGGACAAAAGCTTTGTTGTACAACATTCTTTTTATTAACTTTTCTGTTATGTAGTGGGGTTGGGTGTCTGACCCCAAATTTAGACCTACGTTTAAACTTTGGGGAAGAACACCGTGAATTTTTTCTCCAGTATACCTCTGTTACCCACCTTCCGTTAGCACTTTGTGCAGCCAAAAGTATTGTCGTAGACCATTTTTTATTAACTTTTCTGTAGGGTAGTGAAGAAGACTGCCCGACTCAATCTTTGGACCTATTTAAAATTCAATAAACGAAGCCGTAGAACACACTGTGTTTTTTGTCAAGTAGACCTCAGCTACCCAACTTTCATTTGCGCATATAACGGGCACAAAGTTTGATGTAGAACATTTTTTATTAATTGTTATGTAATGTAGTGGGGTAGGGTGTCCGACATCAACTTTGGACTTTCTTTAAAAATGAAATAAACTAAGCCGAAGAACACCCTGTGTTTTTTTCGCAAGTAGACAGTTACCCGACCTTTTTGTGCACCTAGTTAGGACAAAAGTATTGCCGTAGAACATTTTTTTATTAACTTGTCTGTAAGAAAGTGTGGTACGGTGTTCCAAACAATCTTTGAGTCTTATGTAGACGAAACTATTAGGACCAACTTTATAAAAAAAAAAATAAGCCTTAGAACACCCCGTGTTTGTTTTTCTCAAGTAGACCACAGCTACCAAGCTTTAATTTAAACCTAGTGTGGACAAAAGTTACCGCAGAACATTTGTTATTAACTTCTTTGTATGTAAATTAATTTAGGAAGTACGGCACCTTTGGTCAATCCCGTCTGATTCACAAAATTGGCGTTACTGTAACATTAGTACTTCTAACATATTGTTGTTGAAACAGATTCTAAAGAAAATTAATATATCATCACGTTTAAAGAGAAACACCGAGGATATTCCACATATGAAATCTTTGGAAATGTAAAGCACACAGGAAGCTTTTTCCAACGAAACATTTGATGATAAGAACACATTAATAGAAAGCTATTTTTGCATTTACTTGTGTTCAGAATTTGGAATAAACAATAAATATTTTATTGGTTTATTTGAAATAACTAGTGTTTGGCACTTGATACCTAGTGAAGAAAAACAATAATATTTATTGTTTTTGTTTATAATGTAATTTTGGAATTTATATTTTCCATTAAAGGTTTATATTGAAGTACGTGTTACTCTAAACATAAATACAGAAGTAAACGAGCCAATGAAAATCCGTTGAGGCTGATACACCACGCCTCCTACAATTTCGTTCTGTTGATATTGAATTGATAATACTCTCTCAGATACTAGTCTCTGTCGTCAAAGATATTGCTAGACATTATAAGAAATATGCTAAAAGAAATAAACATAAACAAAGGCATAAAAACAAAGCTGCAATGCAGCAAAGTAAGCTAACAGTTATGCTATCACAAGCTAGAAAAAGGTTGTTAATCTTTCGCATAGAACATTAACTGATGACGAGTATTTGGTTTTATCTAGAGGTTTGAAACTCATTTCTTCACCGTCAGTCAAAAGGGCAAAGCAGGACTTATAACATGATTTTGATGAATTAGCCAGAAATATGAGATGTCGTTACTTATATCATGGTAACTTGGATGAAATTCATCACTTCAGAGTTAAATCTGGACACAAGCCACATTTAACCTCCAACACCCTTGGAAATTACCTGTTCAATACAAAGCACGAACTATCTTTAATGCAAATTCTAAAATTTCAAAACAATCTAAATCTTTTACAGAGGTCCGGTATTTCTTCTCTGTTAAATGATGAATCATTAATCATTATAAAAGTAGCAATTTTGTTATTTTAGATAAGATCAATTACCTTCTTAAAGGCGATCGTCAATTTTAAAAATATACAACATTACACCAAATTGGAAAACTTTGACAAAAAAGCACTTAGATGTAATTTCAATACATATGTCAAAGGCATGTACACCAAAGGTGTTATAGATTACTCCACATTTAATTACCTTAATAATGGTAATGAAATTGATTATGGGCCTTGGTATATGCATATCTTGCCTAAAATACACCGATTAAATGAATCGGAATTAGTAAAAAATCAATAAATATGGGTTTAACATTGATAACATAATGCCGACATGTCGGCCAATCATATCTCAGGTTGGTACTGTCACATAATTTAGTGGACGCTATATCGATTATTTGTTAGTACCTATGGTACAAAAACAACATACGTATATATCTGATCTAATATACAAGTTGGAAAGAGTTAAGTCTAATGTAGATACCTGGCAGTGTAGTTTTGATGTGGTTTCAATGCGCACTAATTGCCCGGTTGATGAATTATTATCGGCAGTTAGAATTTCGTATGATCAGTTTAATAAATCAGATTACAAAATCAAATCCCTACCGACGGATGATTTAATCTATCTCCTCAGATCAATTTTAGAGAACAACATTTTCGATTTTAATAGACAGCTTTATAAGCAAAAAATAGGAGCCGCGATAGGAGCAGTGCCCAGCACGGAAATCTGTGATATACTCATGTATAAAATTATGAAAGAAATTCTTTCTAAGTTTGAACATAGAAAAAATATATTTTTCTATGGAAGGTATCGTGATGGTATTATATTTATATATCATGGCGATTGGAAGGAAATAAAGGATTTGCTAGAGTTAGCAAATAATCATCATTCTTTCCTGAAATTCACACTAGAATTCTCATCTAAAGAAATAATATTTCTTGATGTTAATATTTTCAAAGGAACAAGATTTTATAGTAAAAATATTTTGGATGTGAAAACACACTTTAAACCGACAAATGTCTTCCTTTATCTTGATCGTAAAAGCTGTCACAGTAGACATGTGTTTGCAGGGTTTATCAAGGGCGAAATTATCAGATACATTACAATATATTTTGTTACAGTTCAGATTGAACATAATAAAGAGAGGATAAAAAGAGATTAAAATCGAAAAGTACATAACTTAGGCATTATCATGTAATTGATCTGAATTAATCAGAAAAAGGCCAAACAAAACACACAGGAAATTCCTTCAGTATTGGTAACGAAATTTAATCCATGCATTCATAACTTAAAACAATGCATTAGTAAACATTGGGATCTACTAAAACAGGATGCAGTTTGCAACGAAATATTTTCAAGCAAACTAATAATAGCTTATAAAAAGCATAAAAATATTCTGATTTATTGACAACGACAAAATTAAAATAAATTGATATAGGTAAATCCCTGATGATGGCGGGCATACAATGCTTAAACCCTTTCATAAATGTTATACATTTATCATTAGCATATAACACAAAAAACCGCCGAAACACTAAATTAGTGTCGAACTGATGTACAGCAATTGCAAGTCTAGTTATACTAGCTTCATGTGATCAATATTTTGTAATATGTACAATGAAGTACTTATAGTATGCATATGGAGTCTTCCGAATAAGATTGTTTGCTATCGGAATTCGGATTGATGTTGGAATACGTGGATGTTAGGTCTCACTTTATACAAAATCTTGTATGTACAAGCTTTAGTTTTGATAGTATAAAAAAAAGCTATAAGTGTGGAATGTTTTCCAATAGGACAACTATCTACTATATAAATGCCTCACAAATGTAGATGAGAGATATAATAGCTATAGGCCACAATACAACCTTTAAATTTAACAACAAGCGAAGCCTATACCTTAAATTAAGCTATAACGCCAACACATTCATTACACATGATGACAGTATAAAACACTAGAATATATATGAATTCCTACATTATTTTGCATATACATGTTAATACATTGTACTATAAATAAAAAAATCACCATGATATCCATGTGATAATATAATCCTTAAGAATTCCCAACAACTATTTTGAAATCAAGGTCAATGATTTTAAAAATAGACAGAATTTGTTAAAAAAAAGTGGTTTCCAAGTGCGTAATAAAAGACATGTATTTCTTTTATGGGATTGAACAATTGCTTAGATATACGGCCATTTACAATTAAAGTTAACTCAAATATGAATTTTCTTTGTATTGGGATGTTGTATATTTGGTTTCAGCAAAGTTCCACTCAAATGTTTTGTTTTCTACTGTGTGTTGCATTGCTAGGAGACATAGAAACAATGAGCTCCTGTCGATTTGGTCTTCTAAGTGCTACCATATGTGCAATTCAAACCATATTTCAATAAAATACATATCGTTTTTTTTTTTATTTACTCGGGTCACAAGATACCTTCACCTAATATGTTTTTATGTGAAATGATCCTATTATATTTTGAAGGAAATTTACTCATAAAGAAAAGAAAGCTAGAGACTCCAAGAGGCAGGAAAAGAACAGAATAGGCAATCACAAATTATGTACATGTATCACAATATCAACTGTAATTTTCATTAATGATTTATTGAAATAAATAAATTTTCTGTCTTTTTTTGTTTATCAGAATTATGTGATAAATTATGATTAGTTTGATGTGCTGAAAACATGGAAATAATCTCGACCCTTAATCATTCTCAAGATGGTTAATCAGTTGTCAAACTGCTTCTGTATAATCAGTTTGCAATTGTAATTGATTATTTTGAATGAGTTAATTTACATTATGTACTGCTGCTGAATGATGCTGAATCATCATAGTCCTGATGTATGGAATACAATAAAAATGTTATATTGCTGCTGGTATGTTTTAGTCTTCAATAGAATCAAGGTATGTTATATAAAAAGATGTGATATAATTGCCAATGAGACGACTCTCCACAAGAGTGCAAAATGACACAGAATTACCAATTATAGGTCACAATACAACCTTCAACAATGAGCAAAGCTCATGTATACATGGTATATATATATATATAATACGTTCCAGTATTATCTAAAGAAAGTTCCCAAACATTTAATTATTTTTTTTAAGTCATTTGTAATTACACGATTTCATATATATCAGTCAAGCTGTACAAAAGAACAGTTACATGGCCAGACATAACCAATTTTCTAATTGTACATGAGTATTTACTTCACTGAAGAATAGGTCCATCCAATAAAATTATCTGAAAAATAATCATTGTTATACATTTTATAAGCCTCGGTCACACCTTAACGGATAGCTCGAAAAGATGCCTAATGGATTACTTTTTTTCAATCCGTTCATGTCCGTTAGACGTCCGTTCTTATCCGTTAGACGTCCGTCCATATCCGTTGCATCTACGTTAGGCGTACGTTTTATCCGTCGACGTCCGTTCTGTCCGGTGGAAAATTTTGAGCATGTTTAAAACTTTGAACGGACGTCCAACGGATTAAATGTCCGTTGAAGGCCCGGTAGGCGTCCGTTTTGTACGGTACTCGTCCGTTTCGTTCCCGTTTTGTATCCGTTACGTGTTCGTTATACATCCGTTGGAGGTCTGGTAGATCAATTCAAAACGGACTTCTAACGGACATCTAACGGATAAAATGGATGTTAAACGAATGTGAAACGGACTTATACCGGACGTATAATGGATAAAACGGATGATGAACGGATCTGAAACGGATAAATGCCAATGGAAAATTTCGCGTCAGAAATGTCAATTAGATTTCTAAAGGTTCATGAATTCTTATTATTCATAATCGATCTTAGAGTAAGGGCACGTCTTCACAATCAACCAGGCTTATTCAATCTTATTCAGGCCAGACACTGCCCTTTGGCAGCATTTTAAAAAACAAATCAAAACCAGTTCCACAGAAACATTTTGAATATTTATGCGATTTACATGTATTATTATTGTCGCCTTTAATATATCTTGTTCATCCGTTTTATCCGGAACGCTTCTGTTGGGTGTCTGTTTTATGCGGTACTCGTCCGTTGGATGTACGTTCGAAATCTGTTCTGTCCGTTACGTTTCCTTTTCTCGTACGTTACATCTCCGTTGCATGCCCGTTATGCATTCGTTAAGCTTCTGTTTTATTTTGTCAGTACACCAACGGACTCCCAACGGATAATAATTTTGTCAACAGACAACTTTTATTTCTATTTCTTAGGCGTCCGTTCGAGCTATCCGGTAAGGTTTGACCGAGGCTGTACATTCATACATCATTACAAGGAGAAAGTACCTATGTTTATATGTTCTAGACAATATAAGTATTTGGATTGTACGTGTATGGGCCAGTACGAGTATACTCATACGGTCATATTAATATTAAACAGAAATAATAAAACAACTACTACCAACAGATATATATAAAACAATATTAAATCATATTATATTTGGAGTAAACAATAAAATACTGTATCATAGAAAGCTCAAAGTTCTTAAACGGCTTCATATGAAACCAGACTGTTTTAAACTCTAAATGTATTTTTCGAAGTAACATACTGCTTACAACATCAAAAAGCATTTAACACTCTTTATTCTCCTTGTCGATGATTCGACCCTCGAGTTCTCATCAATGATGGGTGTAATTGCCAATTATACTAACAAGGATTGCGTATAGATTTCATTAGTGTTAACATACTTTAGAAAATATGGCATAAAACTTTGAAATAATAATTAATCATAACAGATTTCTAAAGTGTGTGCCAACAGTTTGTGAATTAAGGGCCAAAAAGGGGTCAAAACATTCGTTTTTGTAGTTTCTTGACAATAACTGGTGTGCAAGTGTATGGATCTCTCTGACATTGTATCACAGTGTTCCATATCACAAAAGGAAGGATTGGATTGAGTTTGGGGGTATTGGCTATTTGATGCAGGAATTAAGGGCCAAAAACAGCATTTTTCTAGTTTCCAGACAATTACTTGTGTTTAAGTGAATGAATATCTCCGAAATTGTACTACAAGGTTCCATACTACTAAGGAAAAGCTGGGATAGTGTTTTGGGGTAATTGCTCCACGGGGGAATCAAATACTTCCGCAGGTTCCAATTTCCTATTAGATTGCCCTCTGGGAAGCATTTTACTTTTACATTGCAAAGAAATATAATTTACCCTTATCTAATGAAACTCTAATCTCCACCACAAAACATATGCATCAATTGAACTGTTTTTGTCCATCTTAATTCTATACTATAATAAAATGCCTCGCTGAGCAAACCCGGAACAGTTGATACTGTTTGAATTTGGCTTGATATAAATTTGGTCATAGTTCTTAAAAATCTATTTGTGCATATAAGATTTCTTTTTTGAAACTTTTCGAAATATTTGAATTTGAAAATTTTTAAGAAAAAACAAATATAAACACCTTTAAAAAATGGCACCCCTCTTAAAGCAATTTCCTCCAAACTGAATCCCTGCCTATCCTTTGTAGTATGGAACCTTGTTGATTTTTTCGGGTCTGTATGGATAGTAAACCCTGTAAATTGTAACAAACCCCTGTGGTTGAAAGTTGGGTTCGTTTTTTCGAAAAAGGGGAGGGGGGGGGCTGAGCGGAACAAATTAAAATTACTCATGTCTCTTTAAGCTACCTGCTTCGAGAAACATCTCAATTGAATGTTATTTTGTGATGTTAATTCGATGCCAATGTTTACAAAATGCTTACCAATCGACACTGTTTCTGAAAATAGTAACAAGCTGTCGTCATTTACCCGCGGTTTTATATTTCGGTATTCTCAGGACATATCGTCATGATATCGATAAGCCATATATACATTTATGCATCGAATGGACTTCAAAGATTTGTTAAGGGGAATTCTAATTGGTTTAAAAAGTCACGTGTGAAATCGTCAGAAGTCAAACTACATATTGGTCGTTGTTAGATCTCATATGTAGTATAACGTAATCAGAGATCAATATTTTAATTAGATTGATAGCTATTCTACATTCTGTAGTAGTCGGCAGTGGCATCGGCATCAGCGTCCACAAATATTCACTCTGTGGTTAAAGTTTTTGAAATTTAATAACTTTCTTAAACTATCCAGGATTTCTACCACACTTGGACAGAAGTTTGTTTATGATCATAACATAGTATCCAGAAGTAAATTTTGTGAGAAAAATCCATTTTTTCTGTATTTTACTTATATAAATATATTTATTATTGGGCCATTCCAGTTAATATCTGATAGATGGGGGGATGAGGAGATTTATTTCCTAGGTATCAGAAAATACATGTTGAGAAACTGCCCTATTAGAATTAAAAAACTAAGACCTGTCAGATGAAGAGTTTCAGTTCATATTTGGTGGGTGGGCTAGTATAGGAAAAAAATACCTATCAGAAATTGTTAATGCTATTGACATGCCCATCAGTATTTTTCTGACACTTCAATCTGTCAGAAGATACCTTCCGACCCTTTTAAACTTTTATTAAGTACTATTTCTCTGAGTATATTCTCTTTATGAGGCTAACATATATGCGTGCACGCACCCTTACTGAAAAATCAGCCTTCTGGCGAACCGTTCCGGCAGATGTGCCGCAAAAACTGCGGTAAGGTTGCTGCAAATAGTTTGCGGCAACTTCACCATTACTTTTTATCATGAAAATAAAGGTTGCGGCTTGTCTGTCTAAAAGTTGTATAGCCTTATATAGATTCTGGTGAAACTCTGGCGAACTTTGGATGCCTTATATAGTTGTGGCAAACATCTGACAATTTATGTGGTGAATTTCCGGCAAACTGTCAAAGCTTTATATAGTTTGCTGTGAACTTCTGGCAATTTTTGTGATGAACTTCCGGCAAACTTTCAAAGCCTTTTGTAGTTTGCGGTGAACGTCAAGTGATAATGATGCCTTATGACATCAATAATAGCAAATTAAATGCAAAAAATGTCTAAATTAACTTTCAAAGAGATGATCACTGATGCATGGCCTGTTCGAGGAACTAACTGAATCATATATTACTCAGACATCTATCATATATAACATCCATTTACTTTTTACATGAAAATACCAACATTAAAACTTCCCTCGTATTTCAAATTCAAAGAAGCAGTAATTGTGGTGTTAGGGTCTGAGGGAGCATGCTCAGTATGCTATAAAGTTGTTCGGCAAAAATCATTATGAACAGGTGCTTGCTTAAATTAAAAATACGGACATACATGTACCAACCAGAGGAACAATACCAGACTTCAGTCACTTCACTTGGAGTGCATGTTATTCTTTTCGGGGCTACACATCCATAAACAAAATATCTTACCAAAAATTAACAACACCAAATAATCCAAAAATTAACAACACAAAATACCACCATTTATAGGCAGTGGCTATTCAAATAGCGGAAAAATAACATTTTGACGGTTTTCCGCTATTTGTCCGACCAAAAATATAATGATGAAGATATACAATCGCGTTTTGAACCAGATAAATAAACCATGAGTAGTTTTAAAATGTATTGTCTAACTTCGTTTTATGAAAAAGAACTCATTCTTATAAAAATAGATAAAACTATGCATTTGATTCTAAAAGGAATTTAGGAAAAGGGGGGGGATGATTCTCTCTTTTGTTGTTCTGCATATGAATTTCCTGTTAGGTAAATAGTCGAGGGTCAAAGATTATTGGCTTCATTTGACATCTATGATTTCAAAAAATCCTGAATTAATTGATTCTGTGAAGTTTAGTTAAAGAGCCAATTGAATAAATACACCCTAATAAGAAGCCAAATTAATATCACTGTCAAAGAGAAATCGATAACTTGTGTGTTGTTGTATAATGCTTTCCCGGGAAAAAATAATATATCCAAACATTGAAAACAACCATTATAACTGTTTGTAATAAAATAATTATGTAAGTTTCCTAGGGTAAACTATAACTATAGAACTCTTATCTTCAAAAACTCAACTATACCATACTAATATGGTAGTCCCTGTGTGTATCATCAGCTCGGTAGTCCACGGCCGACACTCGGCTAACCGAGAGATTGGTCGGTTAATCTATATTGAGTATGCGGCTATATCGGTGGTTGGTCTGTTAATCGGGTTGGCTAAAGTCTGTTAATCAGGTGTTATCGAGAAAATCATTGAAAGTTCAGCATGTTTCATTGTATAACTTTTTAAATATATTTTCATCATAAAAAATATTCATGTCTAACAAAACAATTCAATGTACTGAATCCAGTGGTGTAATTATTATTTTTCTAGCTTCAATCTACGATCTATAAAATGAAAAGGCGGGTTACTCATCAATAAATTTATACACATTTTACACACACAAACTGTACACAAAATGACACGTTGGTTAAATTTACGTGCATGCAATATTTTGAACATTGAGAAAAGACAGGCATTATGTTTGTTAACCATAATGAAATCATTGTGTGAAAAATCTTCACGAAAATCTGTATTTTGGTGACATAAATCAATCTTTATTTAAAACCTGGTCTGTTAATGGGTCGGATGTATAAAACCCAGTCTGTTAATTGGTCTGTTAAGAGTTATGAATGGCAATGAAAGTATAATTTTATTGCTATATGGGGTGTTATCGGATCAAATGGGTAGGCTCAAGACGAGCGGCTAAAATATACGGAAACAACACATGAGCAATGAACAATTTAAACAATGGAAATTGAAAATTGATAAAAACGGTTTCAAAAAGTGTAATATTAAAGTAATGTTAATTTGATCCAAGAATGGTCGCATATGTCATGTGGATTCTGTTTAATTGTCATGAATGACACCAATTTGTCATCTACATTGGTAACCAGTATATAGATCAGAGATAAACATCCGTAAATAAAATATATTGGGATTCTAAAATATAAAGAATAGAGAAAGAATAATGAGTAAGATAAATAAAAGGTAAAAGGAAAAAAAGTCACGGAGGAAACGTGACATAACAATTTAAAGAATGCAGAAATAACCCCCCCCCCCCCCCCCCCCAATCCGAACCCTCATGGTATACACGATAATCTGGATGGAGTAGCAGAATATAGAATAATAGATAAGGACAGTAGAGAGTGATGCATTGCTAAAAAAGAGAGAAAAAATAATAATTGTTTAAGAAACATCCCTGGGTGTTGAAACAGTAACAGATATCGATGTACTCTAATTGGTGACAAATGCTAGAAGTTTACATGCGGACAACTGCCGTTCTCCTCTACACTTATAAAGAAAGGAACTAAACGGAATAAAATGTATTAAAACTCAAAATGACCAAATGTAGCTGCATTCGCTCATTTCCATTTACTACTTGAGAATGATTTGTAAACAACATATGATTAAGTAATAGAAATAAAGAACCAATTGGATGATGCTTACGAATTAGGGTTAAAGTTCCAGTGACAAATATCATGTGCATATGAGAATGACAACACGTTATATGTACCCTGTGTTGTATTAGAAAGACACTTTCAATCGGATTTGAGAACGTGCTACTTTGAACAGACACAAAAATTGAGGCTGATTGAAAACGTTAATAATAAATTCATGCGTATTCCAGCGGCCAATCCATATCACACTATACTGAAGTGACACACCCTTCAATAAAATGCAAAGAAAGTCAATATAAAAATGCTCTTACTAGTAAATCACAACCGAAATGAATGACAGACCTGTAGACATTTTTTACAAAACTTAATGAACAATTGAAATCAAGATATTTGAGGTTTGCGTTATTTCGCAAAGGTTTGCGTTATAACGCAAAGGTTTGCGTTACAACGCAAAGGTCTGCGTTTTATCGCAAAGGTTTGCATTATAACGCAAAAGGTTTGCGTTGTAACGCAAATATAGGACGAAAAATTAAAAAAAAAATGTGTTGTGCTAATTCGCTTCCGTAGGATACTGTTGCACCGTATTATCATTTTTTTTTACTCAGGAACATCTCATTCTTAACTTTTTCTATAGGAAAATATAAAGGTAGCAAAAATAACTGTGGCTAAATTACTCTTAACTGACACAATTTCAATTGTCCAACCCATTAACAGACTTTGTTTCCATAATTTTCACTAAAACGTGGTAATATTCACTTTTTATTACAATTATGAAATATTTACCAATGTAAATTTATGTTTTAGAACCAAAGTACTATTTTGTGTCCTTTAAATGATATCTAAAATTGTTTGTTTCGCCTTTTATTAAAAAAATTGCTATGCGTATAAGCATAAATACTACATACTTGCGCGGCGCCTTTTGATTTTACTGAAAACTGCGTAGACTATGAAATGTTTTTACAAGTGGAAAGTGTTCTATGATAGATATCATTTTGTCAGACAGTTTTCTTTTTTTGATTTGGTTCTTATAATATGCCAAAAATCTTTATATTTAATAGAGTTTAACATTAAATTGTGCGTTTACCTCTTAACAGACGTATAACCAACCCGATTAACAGACCAATCTCCCATATAGCCGCATACTCAATATAGATTAACCGACCAATCCCTCGGTTAGCCGAGTGTCGGCCGTGTAGTCATTGCTTTTGACTAGCATAATAAACCTTTATTACATCATGTAATCTTTTCAAATTTTAATATGAAACCTTCGTTCTAATTCAGTGATGAAAATTTAACCTTTTATAAATTTGGTAATTCTTTTCTAAACATTTGGCCAAACACCGCGGGACGTGTTTACACTTAAAACTTTATTTTTTGGGTTCTGAATGTTTCTGATAAAATAATATAATAAATAAATCCCTTGTTACGCATATAAATATTAAGTGGCTCTTCTAATTTGAACGAACACAAACCCTAACAATTATACACCAACTTTGCTGGCACTAATTATTGGTTCTACAGGTTCAGTATTCTAATCAATTGGTAAAAAATACTAAACGTGTATAATAAATCGATGTATTGTGTAATTCAAGATTGATTTCTAACAGAATGTGTTAACAAAATTAACGAATATTTACTAAGCAGATTTTGTACTCGCATAAACACCTAAAAAATATTCATGACTTACCAATATTGTCTGAACGGTCAGTTTGATTTTCATATCATCAGAACATCTTGAACGTAAAAACGTCAAGCCTTCTTATAAATTAAAGTTATCTTTCACATTTTTATTTGTTTGTTAACTCAGTGCTGTTACGACATAAGTCATCCAGAAAATGCAATTCTAATAAGTAGCTTTTCATTCAACGCAATTGTGTTCCCTATTCAACCCAGTATGTTGTTGTCTAGTACAATAAGATACGATTTATTTAACAATTGGTAAAAATTAATTGAACGGTCTTAATTTACTTCAAGCGAAAAATCTGAAAAGTACTGAATTCACCGAAGTAGAGGAGTCTAAATGTGGCTGGAAAAATTACCATGACTTAGTTTTATATTGCGCAGCCTGTTATATCTGGTCAATTAAAAAGATTCAGATTTTCAGTTCTAGATTAAAATCGGTTTACAAGTGTTGCGTACATGCAATTTCAACAATCCAGTTCACGAGTATAGCATTTGATTAGCAATGTAAAAATAAAGGCAAGAGTAGTATACCGCTGTTGGAAAGTCATTAATCAATTGAGAGAAAACAAATCAGGGTTACAAACGAAAACGAAGGGACACATATCAACTATAAGAGGAAAACAACGAAACAATAGAAACACTGAAGTACAATAAAAAAAATCGGCAATGCAACACACACAGAAACGAACTACCTTCCATTTTCCTGACTTGGCTTATATGGCAATGTTAAATATACCACTTAAATGACAACATGACATGTCAGGAAAACAGTAACATAAAAATCAATCGTTTAAAGCTGAAACGCCCATTTGAATAAGAAAAAAGTCGAAATTCTAATCATTATGTTCCAGTTGAAAAGCACTATTATAATAATCAAAAAGAATGTGCAACACGTCTTTGATTTGTAGTGCAAATCTGTAATGATGTAGAAATTTAGACTATACCTGTAGTGTATCTTTTAATCCACTGTCAATCTGATAAAAACTGGAAAAACGAACAGATTGTATTTTTCATACTTACAGCGGGTGGTAAACTAAAAGCTTCAAAGAAGCAACTGAAATACTGAAAAAAAACCACACAGACAAAGGCGATTTGCAAAGAGTGTTTAGTTTTTTTGTACCTATTTATGTTCTGATCGGCTTTTCCGACTATGATTGTGCATTCAGAAAAGATGGGTTGATAAAAAAAATCATCAACAATTTATATTTACGTAGAAATAATTATGTAGAAATATGACCTTCTGTAGTTTGATACTGTAAATAAACGATGCACATAACGGCTTCTTCATATTGTCACATATAGTATCTTTTACCCGAAAAGTGTAAATTGCTCAAAGCAAATGATATGCTTGAAAAAGTAGTTAAAATTAAACAGTTAATATCTACAGATACTTATATCGTCGACAACATGATTATAGGTTCCAAATTTGAGGTAAGTCATTTACACGATTTAAACGATGCACGGCGGTTTACAAACTTGAAAATTAAACAATAAAAAAAATCAATTTATCAGAACGAAACAGACAGGAATAAGATACAAAATTAAAATTCAAACTCATAAGTCTAAAAGGAACCGACAATGCCACTACTTAAAAAAACCAAATAGCAAACAAAAGACAAACACATATATTAACAATCATTTTGAAAAAAAAGGCTTTATCTCATAAAAATAAGCCAAGCACACCTTGGATTTAGTGTCAAGTAAACCTTAGCTATTCAGCTTCCCATTGCACCATGTGACGAAAAAAGTATTGCCCTAGAACATCTTTCATTAACATTCCCGGAAGGGTGGAGTAGGTGTGTCCGACCCCAACTTTGGACTTAGTTTAAAAAGAAAATAAGCCGAAGCACACCCTGTATTTTTTGTCAAGTAAACTTTAGCTATTCAACTTCCAATTGCACCTAGTGGCGAAAAAAGTATTGCCGTAAAACATTTTTTATTAACATTTCAGTAAGGGTAGGGTAAGGTGTCCGACTCCAACTTTGGACCTAATTAAAAAAAAATCTAAGCCGAATCACACACTTGATTTATTGTCAAGTAAACCTTAGCTATCCAGCTTCCCATTGCACCAAGTGGCAAAAAAAGGATTTCCGTAGAATATTTTTTATTGACATTTCCGTAATGGTGGGGAGAGGTGTCCGACCCAAACTTTGGACCCACTTTATAAAAAAAGAAGCCGAAGCACACCCTGGATTTTTTGTCTAGTAAACTTTAGCTATTCAGCTATCCATATCACTTAGTGGCGAAAAAAGTATTGCCGTAGAAATTTTTTATTGACATTTCTGTAAGGGTGGGGTAGGGTGTCCGACCCCAACTTTGGACCTGATTTAAAAAAAAAAGAATAAGCCGAAGCCCACCCCTTGAATAAATGACAAGTAAACCTTAGCTATTCAGCTTCCCATTGCACCTACTGGCGAAAAAAGTATTGCCATAAAACATTTTTTATTAACATTCCGTAAGGGAAGGGTAGGGTGTCCGACCCCAACTTTGGACCTTAAGTATTGCCGTAGAACTTTTTTATTTACATTTCCGTAAGGGTGTGTAAGGGTGTCCAACCCCAACTTTGGACTTTATTAAAAAAATTAAACTAAGCCGAAGCACACCCTTGATTTATTGTCACGTAAACCTTAGCTATCCAGCTTCAAATTGCACCAAGTGGCGAAAAAGTATTGCCGTTCAATATTTTTTATTGATATTTCCGTAATGGTGAGGAGAGGTGTCCGAAACGTACTTTGGACCTAAGGTATAAAAAAAATAAGCCGAAGCACACCTTAGATTTTTTGTCATGTAAACTTTAGCTATTTAGCTTCCCATTGCACCTGCTGGCGAAAAAAGTATTGCCATAAAACATTTTTTAGTAACATTTCCGTAATGGAGGGGTAGGGTGTCCGACCCCAAATTTGGACCTAATTAAAAAAAAAAACTAAGGCGACACACACCCTGAATTTATTGTCAAGTACACTTTAGCTATTCTGCTTCCCATTGCACCTAGTTTCGAAAAGAGTTTTGCCGTAGAACATATTTTATTAACATTTCCGTGAGGGTGGGATAGGGTGTCTGACCCAAACTTTGGACTTAATTTAAAAAAAAAACTAAGCCGAAGCACACCCTTTAATTATTGTAAAGTAAATCTTAACTATTCCGCTTCCCATTGCACCTAGTGGCGAAAAAAGTATTGCCGTAAAACATTTTTCATTAACATTTCCGTAAATTAGGGGTAGCGTGTCCTACCCAAACTTTGGAACTAATTTTAAACAAAATAAGCCGAAGCAAATCCTGAATTTTTTGTCAAGTAAACTTTAGTGCAATTTCAAAGATCTAATCGATATTTATGGTAATAAGCCCACCTTTCATTTAAAAAAAAACCGGTATATTGAAATATTACAGAAAAGAGCTGACACTGTACGTACATGTATATCAGTAATGAAAACTGCCATTTTGATTTATTTTAGTTTACGATATTATTTCAAAACTGTCCTTTTGTTAATAACTGTTAAGAGATATTTTTTTTAATTTTAAGGTTTTAATTTGTTGATGAAACTTTTCAATATTATATACCTGCAGACTCTCAATATTCTGTTGAAAGCTGGTTTAACTGTAGTAATAAGAGAATAGTTCACTCCTCCTCCATTACAAGTATTTAAAATGTGCCTTTGCTTATTTGAATTAACCCATTAAATTATTGAGCATTTCATTATATTTATCTAGTGAGTGTAAAATAAAACAACTGACTGCCGAAAGAGAAAAATTGGCAACTACTTCATCAACATTAAAATCAAAGTTGACAGAAGAACAAAAGAAAACAGAGGACTTCGAGACATTGTTGAATCAAGAAAGGAAAAAATGCAGTGCACTTGAAACTAAATTACAGCAACTGAGGAGATCAGAGAATGAACTCAAAGTTGTCTTGGATAAGCAGATTGATAAAAATGAAAAATCTAGTAATCTGCTACAAGTTGAAAAAACAAAATACCAAACCCTGAAGAAATGTACAATAAATTGGTAAGTTGAGTACTCTGTTTTTTAGGGCTGTAATAGCCCTTTTGACAAAACGCTTATTATTTTGTTGATGATATATGGAATAATATTCTGCAACAGACTTACGATAGTTATCAGATCACATTAATGATGCATAAAGAGTTGTTCAATTGACCATGCAGTCTGATGATCTTGATCTTGCATTACATAATTAATCAAACATATTTACCAGCTTAGAATAAATACCAGAGACAACAAAGAAAAATAATTTATACAAGAAACATCTTATACATGTTATGTACTTGTATTTAAACATAATAAGAAAATATTCCTTATTCAAATGTTCTCAATACGCAAACTCTGAAAACAATGATGTTTTTACAGGAAGAAGCAAAAGCTTGTTTAGAAAAGAAAGTTCAGGAATTTGAAGAATCTAGTAGATGTCAACATATTGAAAAACACAAAAGCCAAGTAGACAACTCTGTTGTAAGTTTTATAACGTATATATTTACCTTACAATTAAAAAAAAAATGTCCTTTAATTTTTGTTAATTGTTTGTTCAACAAATGATATTCACTTTGTTGGTCTGAGTGAACGTAATTAACTTAAAATCGGGAAGATGTGTTGAGTTTCGTACGTAATTCTTCTTTAGAAGTAAGTTACAAAATAATGTTGACCCCTGTGTTCATAATTTTTCTTTTTTTTTAATTTGGTCTGATTCTGTTATTCATATGCATTTGCTTTGCAAATGAATGATTTTCATTGGATAATTTTACAGTTTTTCCTTTTTATTATATTTTATTATAAATTTTAGTTCCAACGTGTGTATCGTCACGTTTGTTTCATCAACTATTATCTATATCAGTCTATATCAAGTTTACGTTAAGTTTTTATGCACCACCTACGATAGTAGAAGGGCATTACATGTATGTTTTCTGGTCTGTGCATCCTTCCGGCTGTACGTTCGTTCGTTCGTCCGTCCGTCCGTCCGTCCGTCCGTCCGTTCGTTCCACTTCAGGTTAAAGTTTTTGGTCAAGGTAGTTTTTGATGAAGCTGAAGTCCAATCAACTTTAAACTTAGTACACCTGTTCCTTGTGATATGATCTTTCTTATTTTTAAACCAAATTAGACTTTTGACCCCATTTTCATGGTCCACTGAACATACAAATTAAAAGTGTGAGTTTCAGGTTAAAGTTTTTGGTCAAGGTAGTTTTTGATGAAGTTAAAGTCCAATCAACTTGAAACTTTTCAGGCCAAACTAGATCTTTTACCCAATTTCACGGTCCATTCAACATGGAAAATGGTAATGCGAGTGGGCATCCGTGTACTTTGGATACATTCTTGTTCAATATAGATTTGTATATTAAGTTTGTTTGCTGTTAATGACTACATATTACTGTAACTGTCTGTGACGTGCCATTGTCTTTAGAAAACTTTTCATATCTCTTAAAAAGATATACACAACATATTTGTATATATTTACAGGTATCTGGTAGAGATTTGACTCCAAAACAAAAACTAAAAAATGACTGCAGTCACAGTGACAACTTAAACAAGAAGAAAAGAAGGATGAGTTCAAAGGTAAATAAAAGAATAAAAAATGTGTACAAACAACTATAACAAAATCTCTGATTACAGAATAATTCTGGACAGTATTGGCGTAAATAGACAGTGGGCAAATTTGAACATTATGGACATTTCTGCCTCTCTAATATTTTTTTCTATCCAGAGCAATTTTGAAAAAAAAATCTCAAAACTTGTGCTTTACTCCAAGTCTATTTTAGCCATGCGGGCCATATTAGTTGGCAGGTGGGATCATAAGAAAATTTAAAAACAAAATACTCCAATGATGCGTATTGCCGAATTTAGATAAATCTGGCAATGTAATTTCATAGAAAATTTGCTAAAAGGTTTACAGATAACGACAATACATGTTGTACGATATTTTTAACCTACTTTTAGGACGAGTTTAACTGCTGGACAGGTGGAGACTAGTCGGCCATGTCTTTAAACCTTGTCAATCTTTCGGGTCTAGACACAAAGAAATACACGGTGTGGTATAAACTCTATCATATGTTTTGTGCAGTTGTAAGATGCTTATTTTTCATTTATGTTGTAGGAGTTTGAAGTTGGTACGTCTGTTGAAGCATTTTGGTATCCAGACAAGTGTTGGTATACTGCAAAAATACTAATGAAGACAGGAAAAGGTAAGTACTGTTTTATGAAAACAAAATTTGGAGGGCAAATGTTATCAGATATAATATCAGACTGTACAAAGATAATTCTGTCGTATAAAGAAATAAAAGTGGAAATGTTTTGTACTCAATCAACACATGTACATATAAGTTGAAAAATAATCATATTAGTAAAAGTTTTCAATTCATGGTAGCTATCCTGATGAAACAATTCAACAAAAAAGACGACGTTTATTTTTACAGAGGAGCACTTGTACTAAACTATCGTTTCGGTATATATTTATTTAATAAACTTTTTTAGTTTATGAACTTTGTTTTAAATCCATTTGCAAAGAGAACGCCAAGTATTAAATTTACGGTAATACAGAATTTTTTCAAAAGTACTACTTGTAGGCGTTGTATCGTCCTGAACATGCTTGTACTATTTCCCATTGGACGTCTTTTTTTAGGCTTGTCACACTTTTTTTACGTTTTATAATGTTTTCTTTAAAATGAGCTAACTGCGAATGAGTTTTTTTTTATAAAAAGGACTTCATAATGGTCGAGAAGATAATATTCCAAAGACTCAATATGCTGATTTTTTTATGAAAGAAACAGTAGTTGCACCAGTAAACCGGTTAATCAGTTGATCAGTTAGGGTCAAACATTCAGTCAAACATTAAGTCACATTAAGTCTAGGTCAAAGTTAAGGTCAGGTCAAGCATATTTGACTTCACAAATCTAATACTTAATTTAACAAGGACCAGAGCAGAAGATATTGGCATGTAGTCATGTATTCTAAAACCAGGATTTATGACACTTAATCTATCTGAAAAAGTACCGATAAAAGCATTACATGCTATATAATATATAATCACACATACTCCTGTATTTATCAGTAATTTATATGGCCAGGGGTACTATTTTGAACCGACAAAAATACATGTTATTAATCGAAGTCAGTTACTCTTTACTAGTATCATTATAGTTTCAACATTCAAGTAAAATAGTCCACAATTTATTATGCATTAAGACTCAGATCTTTTTAAAAAAAAATGATTTTTTTACAGGCTATGAAGTAAAGTATGATGTTGATAAATTTGTCAAAGATCTCCCCTTAAAGTATGTGAGAGCGGAAAAAAATTCTACAGAATAGATCGATTAGCTGAAACAAAGAAGAATGACCATCATTGGAGGAAAACTATGATGCACTTGCTAGCCAAAGTGGAGAAATATTTGACGAACATGTGTTTTTTGAATTATTATTGTTGTCCCTATAGAAATAATATAGATATTGTAAATAATGCGTAGTTGTTAATTATTGTCATAGAAAGTATCATATAGCTTTACTCTGCGTAAGGAATTTACAGCAGTCATTGTGACAAAGATGGGGATTTCTTTATCATTTACACCAGAAATTTGCGAAAAACAAAAAGAAAGCAATGGAAAATACCAATAATAATCAGTCACGTTTTGATTCATTGTGCTTATTAATTGCATTTGAAGTTGGATGGCGATGTTTAATTGATAAATTATATGAAAATATCATTGACTTTAAGTGTTCTACCATCTTAGATGAAGCGAATTAGTATCTACAACGCATATTTCAATATTAAAGACAGATACATACGACCGGTTCACAAAATCGTTAGAAAAATAAATCTAATTTCAAATAAAGAGTTCCAAAGTAATATGCAATTTCAATGTAATCAATAGATCTGAAAAAAGAAACATTTATATGAAATTCATCTTTAAATAAATACTTCGACTGGTATGGTACACGTTTTTTTTTACCAGAAATATGCATCATTTCAGGGCCTTTTATTGTTGAAGATTCGGTATGGATTTTGCTCTTTTTTGAAGGCCATACGTCACAGTAAACCTATAGCTTTTTTATGTCATTTGGTCCCTTGCGGAGAGTTTTCTCATTCGCAATCATACCACATCTTCTTATTGAATATTTGAAAACGAAAACGTTACCGGTTGATTATGATATACATGTACTGTATGTACCTTTCTAATCTATGAATAAGTGTGATTAGAGTAACGTTTTCACGTTGTTCTTGGTCTAAGAACCAAAAAGCAATTTACGCATTATATTTTACATTCAATTTTGTTCTTGGTCTAAGAACCAGAAAAAATAAGATTGATAATAATTTATTTGATATCATTCGTTTAGTTGGTCCATAGACCAAAATCTGGTGGACAACAGCTCTATCATCTGCGTGAATGTAACATTTTTTTTGTTTAAATTAGTTAAATATAAACAACTTAGCGCTGACGCCTAATGTCCAAAGTGTTTCTGTTTTTGGTCTCGAGACCAGACTTTTTCAAGCATAAACAGTTTTATGCAAGTAAATACAAATAACAGTTTGTTGTGTTGTTTTAAAATGATGGGTTCATGCAGGGATTCAGCCATACCTTTTATATATTTAATGTGAGAACTTACCCGTTTTTTTATATTCTGGTCCAATGACCAAAATATGTATACACCGATCTAAAAATGATTCCAATTCTGTTAGACAAAACTGTTATAATTTATCAAAAAACAATTTGGGGAAATTTCAATGTCACTGCTAGTGATATATCAATGGTATGGGTGTTAGAATTTTCAAAATTATTCAAACTTTGCAATTAAGTCAGTTAAATATGTCGATATGCATTGGTATTTTAACTAGTACATGAATGTATAATGGTTGACATGTTTCAAAGAGGAAAAGAATGCATTTTCCCTTTTAGAAATGGATTCAGTTATATGTTTAATATCCCTTTTGTGTCTTTCGCCTATATTTTAAATACCTATACTGGTTTTTATGATGAATGTATTTACAACAACTTAGTCGATGCCACTGCTGGTGGAGTTTTCATTCCACCGAGGGTATAATCAGCCCAGTAGTCAGCACTTCTGTGTTGACATGAATTATCACTGATATGGTCATAATTTAAAACTGTTCACAAAGCTTTGCATGTTTGAAAAAAGAAGGCTTTTTTTACTTTAAACAATAGATTATCTAAGCTGTATTTGGCAAAACTTTGAAGATTTTTTGGTTCTTAAATCTCTTCAACTTTGTACTTTATATTTACTTTTTAACATTTCTTATTCGAGCGTCTCTGACGAGTCTCCTGTAGACGAAACGTGTGCCTGGCGCAAATTTGAATTTTGGTATCTATGATGATTTTATTTATACTGAACCAAAAAAGTTAAGCAACACTTTTTTTTTTTATTTTGTTTTTGATGTTTCTGGAAAAAAATTAATTAAACATCATTGACATAATTCTTTGTTTTACCTGTAGATTAAAACAGTGGTACTTTTTTCCTGGTGATTGATTTCGCGCCATTTCAGCTTTGCACGTGTAATGGATGTTTTACCTTCTGTACCTGTACTTTTAAAACAAGATCAAAAACTTTTTGTTCACTAACGTTCAGAAACACACCATTGGTAAGAAAAACACATACAACTATGAAAAAAATGCATGGGGTGTCAACCATGCCTTCCCGAAAATGACCTTCAGAAAGCTCTTGGCACGGTTGATGCCGGAATTAGTGTTGCTGACATCGTGGCTCTATTTAATGTGCATTAGGCAACAGTTTAGAGACTAACAAACAGATATCGACAAATAGCAACTGCACATGATACGTCGATATCTCTTAGACCAAAAAACTATCGTCAAGGGAGGAGCGCTACCTTCGCTTGACGTCAACACGTGACAAGTTATTCCGGCCACAAGAGTAGTGCATTGGCTAAAGGCAGCTGCTGGTGTGCCTGCCAATCCTTCATTGGTGCACTTAGGGCATGGCTGAGAAATTGATTTTGAATAACACTATACTCATTTCCACATTTTGATCCTCCTGCGCTCCATACAAAGAAAATCCTAATGAATGTGAGTGATAAACATTCATGTTGATTCTGACACGTTATAATTCCATTTTGTTATTATTAAAATTATATGTTGTTATGATTTTGTAATAAAATTAAATTTCACCTTTTGTTGCTAAACTTTTTTGGCTCAGTATACATAAGCTATTGAAAGCAGCTCCCATGACACAATGTATTTCTTTGAACATTATTTTTTCATATATTATCAATAAAAATTAAGATGAGACTAACTGAAGGAATAGCATAAACTCTAAAAGAAATGAGGCCGGTAACTTTGACAATATCAAAGTCACAGGATCTGCATCATTCACTCACCATGTGAATCCGTAATCAGTCAAGCAATTTGTATTGGGTATAACATTCAATCACTATAAATACATATTATACGACTTTGATCATCTAAGACATCGAAAAAATATCGGAAGAGAGTCGAGACACATACATATCGTATCATGCAACTAATTCGTGAAGGTGAATTTGAAACTTATAAAGTGTCGATTTCAGTCGTTCTTTCTCAGTTGAAGCAGATTTTGTGAATTCTGCTTTGATACGCAGTCAGCATATTAACAACACCCAAAGGATCAAGTAGATATGGAGCAGACCGTCCGGTGATAATTACACCCTTAATATTATATTGTAAACATGAAACAAGGACGCACTGATACGTGGGTTATTATGAAGTTACTGGTCATCATCAATATATGTAAAGGTGAAATTCAAGAATCTTGACATTTTCTTTTTTTTATGTTTTTAAGATGGTTTTGCATGACTGTTAATTCCTTTGAAGACAAAACCGTGTCAACTTGTAGTGACGCACTTTTAGTACATATTGGAATATCCACTGTCTGCTGAAATGATGATGTCATTCTTGGTAAAAACAAATCTGGAATCGTTACAGTTTTTCACAATGATATATCTTCTAGGGCATACAACATGATATGTGTACCAAAGAACTATTATAAATAAAACTCTGCTTAATGAAACGATGTACTTAATACTTCAATAAAGAAACGAGGACAGTAATGTGTAGCGTAAGAAAATCAACGCATTTATTACTCCTTTGTTTTTATTAAAATTGTAAAATGTGTGATGAACATTAGATCGGTAAATTTTTCAATAATTCACACCTGATGACACCGTCTATGGTTATATTGCATCACATAATTTATGTGGTAAAGTTTTTAAGACGGTTAAAAGGGAGACGAAAGATACCAAGGAACATTCAAACTCATATGTCAAAAAAGCTTAGCCTGTAATGAAGTGGTTGTTGATAGTTGCTGGGTATCATATTTCCTTCATTTATAGCTTGTGTAATTTCTTGTGAAAATAATTCTATAGTGTTTGCAATGATTGAGCATAACTCTTAAAGACATGAATTAAGTATTTGATGTATAGGTTGTGTGATTTTAGATTAAAAACGTATTATTGACGACGGATACGTGCCATCATTTTCCCGTCCATAGACTTATGACGTTCTTTAAGTGTTCACTATAACCTGAGACTTGTTGAGGTTCCAATTGTGGTAAATAATGTCGTATATACTCTGGCAGTTTCCTAAATGTATACTAACATCTCGGTGTTTTCCAATCTACACATTTGTTATCCATTTCATCCGTAATGTAGAAAGATATTTGGTAATGTCATCCATCAAAACCCTCACTTTAGTCTAAACTATCAACATAAACACTAGCAAAGCGAGCCATTTGAATAAATACACCCTAATAAAAAGCCAAATTAATATCACTGTCAAAGAGAAATCGACAACTTGTGTGTTGTTGTATAATGCTTTCCCGGGAAAAAATAATATATCCAAATATTGAAAACAACCATTATAACTGTTTGTAATAAAATAATTATGTAAGTTTCCTAGGAAAAACTATAACTATGGAACTCGTATCTTCAAAAACTCAACTATACCATACTAATATGGTAATCACTGTGTGTATCATCAACTCGGTAGTCATTGCTTTTGACTGGCATAATAAACCTTTATTACATCATGTAATCTGTTCAAATTTTAATATGAAACATTCGTTCTAACTCAGTGATGAAAATTTAACCTTTTATAAATTTGGTAATTCTTTTCTAAACATTTGGACAAACACCGCGGGACGTTTTTAAACTTAAAACTTAATTTTTGGGTTCTGAATGTTTCTGATGAAGTAATATAATAAATAAATCCCTTGTTACGCATGTAAATATTAAGTAGCTCTTCTAATTTGAACGAACACAAACCCTAACAATTATACACCAATTTTGCTGGCACTAATTATTGCTTCTACAGGTTCAGTATTCTAATCAAATGGTTAAAAATACTAAACGTGTATAATAAATCGATGTATTGTGTAATTCAAGATTGATTTCTAACAGAATGTGTCAACAAAATTAACGAATATTTACTAAGCAGATTTTGTACTCTCATAAACACCTTAAAAATATTCATGACTTACCAATATTGTCTGAACGGTCAGTTTGATTTTAATATCATCAGAACATCTTGAACGTTAACACGTCAAGTATTCTTATAAATTAAAGTTATCTTTCACATTTTTATTTGTTTGTTAACTCAGTGCTGTGACGACATAAGTCATCCAGAAAATGCAATTTTAATAAGTAGCTTTTCATTCAACGCAATTGTGTTCCCTGTTCAACTCAGTATTTTGTTGTCTAGTACAATAACATACGATTTATTTAACAATTGGTAAAAATTAATTGAACGATCTTAATTTACTTCAAGCGAAAAATCTGAAAAGTACTGAATTCAACGAAGTAGAGGAGTTTAAATGTGGCTGGAAAAATTACCATGACCTTATTTTATATTGCGCAGCCTGTAATATCTGGTCAATTAATTAAAAAGATTCAGATTTTCAGTTCTAGATTAAAATCAGTTTACAAGTGTTGCTTACATGCAATTTCAACAATCCAGTTCACGAGTATAGCATTTGATTATCAATGTAAAATAAAGGCAAGAGTAGTATACCGCTGTTGGAAAGTCATTAATCGATTGAGAGAAAACAAATCAGGGTTACAAACGAAAACCGAGGAACAAATATCAACTATAAGAGGAAAACAACGAAACAATAGAAACACTGAAGTACAATAAAAAAAAACGGCAATGCAACACACACAGAAACGAACTACCTTCCATTTTACTGACTTGGCTTATATGGCAATGTTAAATATACCACTTAAATGACAACATGACATGTCAGGAAAACAGTAACATAAAAATCAATCGTTTAATGCTGAAACGCCCATTTGAATAAGAAAAAAGTCGAATTTCTATTCATTATGTTCCAGTTGAAAAGCACTATTATAATAATCAAAAAGAATGTGCAATACGTCTTTGATTTGTAGTGCAAATCTGTCGTGATGTAGACATTTAGACTATACCTGTTGTGTATCTTTTAATTCACTGTCAATCTGATAAAAACTGGGAAAACGAACAGATTGTATTTTCCATACTTACAGCGGGTGGTAAACTAAAAGCTTCAAAGAAGCAACTGAAATACTGAAAAAAAAACACACAGACAAAGGCGATTTGCAAAGAGTGTTTAGTTTGTTTTGTACCTATTTATGTTCTGACCGGCTTTTCCGACTATGATTGTGCATTCAGAAAAGATGGGTTGATAAATAAAATCCTCAACAATTTATTATTACAATTATGTAGAAATATGACCTTCTGTAGTTTGATACTGTAAAATAACGATGCACATAACGGCTTCCTAATATTGTCACATATTGTATCTTTTAGCCGAAAAGTGTAAATTGCTCAAAGTAAATGATATGCTTGAAAAAGTAGTTAAAATTAAACAGTTAATATCTACAGATACTTATATCGTCGACAACATGAATATAGGTTCCAAATTTGAGGTAAGTCATTTAAACGATTTAAACGATGCACGGCGGTTTACAAACTTGATAGATTAAACAATAAAAAAAAATCAGAAACGAAACAGAGAGGAATAAGATACAAAATAAAAATTCAAACTCATAAGTCTAAAAGGAACCGACAATGCCACTACAAAAAAAAAACAAGAACCAAACAAAAGACAAACACATATATTAATAATCCTTTCGGAAAAAAAGGCTTTATCTCATAAAAATAAGCCAAGCACACCTTGGATTTAGTGTCAAGTAAACCTTAGCTATTCAGCTTCCTATTGCACCATGTGACGAAAAAAGTCTTGCCGTAGAACATCTTTCATTAACATTTCCGGAAGGGTGGAGTAGGGTGTCCAACCCCAACTTTGGACTTAATTTAAAAAGAAAATAAGCCGAAGCACACCCTGTATTTTTTGTCAAGTAAACTTTAGCTATTCAGCTTCTCATTGCACCTAGTGGCGAAAAAAGTATTGCCGTAAAACATTTTTTATTTACATTTCCGTAAGGTTGGGGTGAGGTGTCCGACCCCAACTTTAGACCCAATTTATAAAAAAAGAAGCCGGAGCACACCCTGGATATTTTGTCAAGTAAACTTTAGCTATTCAGCTACCGATATCACTTAGTGGCGAAAAAAGTTTTGCCGTAGAACATTTTTTATTGACATTTTTGTAAGGGTGGAATAGAATGGACCTGATTTAAAAAAAATAAGCGGAAGCACACCCCTTGAATAAATGACAAGTAAACCTTAGCTATTCAGCTTCCAATTGCACCTACTGGCGAACAACCTATTGCCATAGAACATTTTTTATTTACATTCCGTAAGGGAAGGGCAGGGTGTCCGACCACAAATTTGAACCTAATTAAAAAAAAAAAACTAAGGCGAAGCACACCCTGAATTTATTGTCAAGTACACTTTAGCTATTCAGCTTCCCATTGCACCTAGTTTCGAAAAAAAGTTTTGCCGTAGAACATATTTTATAACATTTCCGTAAGGGTGGGGTAGGGTGTCTGACTCCAACTTTGGACTTAATTTAAAAAACAAATTAAGCCGAAGCACACCCTTGAATTATTGTCAAGTAAATCTCAACTATTTCGTTTCCCATTGCACCTAGTGGCGAAACAATATTGCCGTAAAACAATTTTCATTAACATTTCCGTAAATTAGGGGTAGGGTGTCCTACCCAAACTTTGGAACTAATTTTAAAACAAGATAAGCCGAAGCATACCCTGAATTTTTTGTCAAGTAAACTTTAGCTATTCAGTTTCACAGTGCCACATAGTGCTGAAAAAAGTATTGCCGTAGAAGATTTTTGTTAACATTTCCGTAAGGGTGGGGTAGGGTGTCCGACCCAACTTTGGACCTAATAAATAAAAACTAAGCAGAAGCACACCCTGGATTTATTGTCAAGTAAACTTAAGCTATTCAGCTTCCCATTGCACCTACTGGCGAAAAAAGTATTGCTGTGACCAATTTTCTTAACATTTTCGTAAGGGTGGGGTTAAGTTGTCTGACCTTAATTTTGGACCTAATTTTTAAAATCAATAAGTCGAAGGACACCCTGAATTTTTTGTCAAGTAAACTTTAGCTATTCAGTTTCCCATTGCACATAGTGGCGAAAAAAATATCGCCGTAGAATTTTTTTTTTTAACATTTCTATAAGGTTGGGATCGGGTGTCCGACTAATCTTTGGAACTTATTTAAAGAAATGTTCAGCCGAAGCACACACTGGAAGTAATGTCAAGTAAACTTTAGCTATTCAGCTTCCCATTGCACCTACTGGCGAAAAAGAATTGACGTAGAACATTTTTTTTATTAACATTTCCGTAAGGGTGGGGTAGGGTGTCCGACCCAAACTTTGGACCTAATTAAAACAAACTAAGCGAAGCACACCCTGCATTGATTTATTGTCAAGTAAACCTTAAACTATTCAACTTCCCATTGCACAGATTGGCGAAAAAAGTATTGCCGTAGAACATTTTTTATTGACATTTCAGTAAGGGTGGGGTAGGGTGTCCGACCCCAACTTTGGACCTTTTTTAAATAAAAAAAAAACAAGCCTACGCACACCCTGGAGTTTTGGTAAAGTAAACTTAAGCTATTCAGCTTCCCATTGCTACTAGTGGTGAAAATAGTATTGCCGTAGAACATTTTTTATTGACATTTCCGTAAGGTTGGAGTATGGTGTCCAACCTCACTTTAGACCTAATTAAAAAAAAACTAAGCGGAAGCACACCCTGAAAATATTATGAAGTAAACCTTAGCTATTCAGCTTCCCATTGCACCTAGTGGCGAATTTGTTTTTACCGTAGAACATTTTTTATTAAACTTTCCGTGAGAGTGGGGTAGGGTGTCCGACCCCAACTTTGGACCTTATTTAAAAAAAAACTAAGCCGGAGCACACTCTGGAAATGTTATGAAGTAAACCTTAGCTATTCAGCTTCCCATTGTACCTAGTGTCGGAAAGAGTATTGCCGTAGAACATATTTTATTAACATTTCCGTAAGGGTGGGGTAGGGTGTCCGACCCCAACTTTGGATCTAACTTAACAAAAAAATAAGCCAAAGCACACCCTGAATTTTTTGTCAAGTAAACTTTAGCTATTCAGCTTCCCATTGCCTTATAGTGGCGAAAAAAATATTGCCGTAGAAGATTTTTTGTTAACATTTCCGTAAGGTCGGGGTATTGTGTCCAATCCAACTTTGGACCTAATTTAAAAAAAAACTAAGCCGAAGTACACCCTTGAATTATTGTCAAGTAAACCTTACCTATTCAGCTTCCCATTGCACCTACTGGCCGTAGACCAATTTTTAGTAACATTTCCATAAGGGTTGGGTTAAGTTGTCTGACCCTAACTTTGGACCTAATTTTTAAAAACAATAAACCGAAGGACACCATGAATTTGTTGTCAAGTAAACTTTAGCTATTCAGCTTCCCATTGAACATAGTGGCGAAAAAGGTATTGCCGTAGAACATTTTTCATTAACATTTTTGTAAGTGTGGGGTAGGGTGTTCGACCCCAACTTTGGATCTAAATTGAAAAAAAAAGACGAAGCACACCCTGGAGTTTTTGTCAAGTTAACTTTAGCTATTCAGCTCCCCCATTGCACATAATGGCGAAAACAGTATTGCCTTTGAACTTTTTAATTAACATTTCTCTAAGGGTGGGGTAGGGTGTCCGTCTAAACTTTGGACCTAATTTTAAAAAAAATAAGACGAAGCACACCTAGGAATTAATGTCAAGTAAACCTTAGCTATTCAGCTTGCCATTGCACCTAATGTCGAAAAGAGTATTGCCGTAGAAAATGTTTATCAACATTTCCGTAATGATGGGGTAGGGTGTCCGACCCCAAATTTGTACCTAATTTAAAAAAAAACTAAGCCGAAGCACACCCTGGATTTTTTGTCAAGTAAACTTAAGCTATTCAACTTCCCATTGCACAGAATGGCGAAAAAAGTATTGCCGTAGAACATGTTTTATTAACATTTTCGTAAAGGTGGGGCAGTGTGTCCAACCCAAAATTTGGACTTATTGTAAAAACGACTAAGCCGAATCACACCCTGGAATTATTGTCAAGTAAACCTTAGATATTCAGCTTCCCATTGCACCTAGTGGTGAAAAGAGTATTGCCGTAGAACAATTTTTATTAATATTTCCGTAAGGTCGGGGTAGGGTGTTCGACCCCAACTTTGGACCGAATTAAAAAAAACTAAGCCGAAGCATACCCTGGAAATATTATCAAGTAAACTTTAGCTATTCAGCTTCCTATTACACCTAGTGTCGAAAAGAGTATTGCCGTAGAACAATTTTTATTAACATTTCCGTAAGGGTGGGGTAGGGTGTCCAACCCAACTTTAGACCTAATTTAAAAACAAATTAAGCCGAAGCACACCCTGGAAGTAATGTCAAGTAACACTTTGCTATTCAGCTTCCCATTGCACCTACTGGCGAAAATGTATTGCCGTAGATCATCTTTCATTAACATTTCCGTATAAGGTGGGGTAGGGTGTTCGACCCTAACTTTGGCCCTAATTAAAAAACAATCTAAGCGAAGACACCCTGGATTGATTTATTGTCAATAACCCTTAAACTATTTAGCTTCCCATTGCACCTAGTGTCGAAAAGAGTATTGCCGTATAACATTTTTCATTAAAATTTTCGTAAGGGTGGATCGTAAGGGTGGGGAAGGGTGTCCAACCCCAAGTTTGGAACTAAAGTAAAAAAAAACTAAGCCGAAGGACACCCTGGAATTATTGTCAAGTAAACTTAAGCTATTCAGCTTCCCAATGCACCTACTGGCGAAAAATGTATTGCCGTAGTACATTTTTAATTAACATTTCGGTAAAGGGTGGGGTATGGTGTCCGACCCCTACTTTGGATCTAATTTAAAAAAACTAAGCGAAGCACACCCTGGACTGATTTATTGTCAGGTAAACCTGAAACTATTCAGCTTCCCATTGTAACTAGTGTCGAAAAGAGTTTTGCCGTAGAACATTTTTTATCAACATTTCAGTAAGGATGGGGAAGGCTGTCCGACCCAAACTCTGGACCTAATTTAAAAAAAAATAAGCCGAAGCACACCCTGGATTTATTGTCAAGTAAATGTTAGCTATTCAGCTTCCCATTGCACATAGTGGCGAAAAAGTATTGCCGTAGAACATTTTTTATTAACATTTCCGTAAGGGTGGGGTAGGGTGTCCGACACCAATTTTGAACCTTGCTTAAAAAAAAACTAAGCCGAAGCACACCCTGGATTTATTGTCAAGTAAACCTTATCTTTTTAGTTTCCCATTGCAACTAGTGTCGAAAAAAGTATTGCAGTAGAACAATTTTTATTAACATTTCCGTAAGGGTGTGGTAGGGTGTCCGACCCAAACTTTGGACCTAATTTTAAAAAAAAAAGCCGAAGCACACCCTGGAGTTTTTGTCAACTAAACTTTAGCTATTCAGCTTCCCATTGCACATAGTGGCTAAAACAGTAAGTATTACCGTATAACATTTTTTATTAACATTTTTGTAAGGGTGGGGTAGGGTGTCCGTCTAAACTTTGGACCTAATTTTAAAAACAATTAAGACAAAGCACACTCAGGAAATAATGTCAAGTAAACCTTAGCTATTCAGCTTCCCATTGCGCCTATTGTCGTAGAAAATGTTTATTAACATTTCCGTAAGGGAGGGGTAGGGTGTCCGACCCCAACTCTGGTCCTAATTTAAAAAAAAAAAAAGCCGAAGCACACCCTTGATTTGTTGCCAAATAAACGTTAGCTATTCAGCTTCCCATTGCAACTAGTGGCGAAAAAAGTTATGCAGTTGAACATTTTTTATCACCATTTTCGTAAGGGTTGGGTAGGGTATCCGACCCCAATTTACTTTGGACCTAATTTAAAAAAAAACTAAGCCGAAGCACACACTGATTTTTTTGTCAAGTAAACTTTAGCTATTCAGCTTTATATTGCAACTAGTGGCGAAAAAAGTTTTGCAGTTGAACATTTTTTATTACAATTTCCGTAAGGGTCGGGTAGGGTGACCGATCCAAACTTTTGACCCAATTAAACAAAAAATAAGCCGACGTACACCCTGGAATTATTGTCAAGTAAACCTTAGCTATTCAGCTTCCCATTGCACTACTGGCCGTAGACCAATTTTTAGTAATATTTCCGTAAGGGTGGGGTTAAGTTGTCTGACCCTAACTTTGGACCTAATTTTAAAAAACAATAAACCGAAGGACACCATGAATTTGTTGTCAAGTAAACTTTAGCTATTCAGCTTCCCATTGAACATAGTGGCGAAAAAGGTATTGCCGTAGAACATTTTTTTATTAACATTTTTGTAAGTGTGGGGTAGGGTGTTCGACCCCAACTTTGGATCTAATTTGAAGAAAAAAAAGACGAAGCACACCCTGGAGTTTTTGTCAAGTTAACTTTAGCTATTCAGCTCCCCCATTGCACATAATGGCGAAAACAGTATTGCAATTGAACTTTTTAAATAACATTTCTCTAAGGGTGGGGTAGGGTGTCCGTCTAAACTTTGGACCTAATTTAAAAAAAAATAAGACGAAGCACACCTAGGAATTAATGTCAAGTAAACCTTAGCTATTCAGCTTGCCATTGCACCTAATGTCGAAAAGAGTATTTCCGTAGAAAATGTTTATCAACATTTCCGTAATGATGGGGTAGGGTGTCCGACCCAAAATTTGTACCTAATTTAAAAAAAAAAACTAAGCCGAAGCACACCCTGGATTTTTTGTCAAGTAAACTTAAGCTATTTAGCTTCCCATTGCACAGAATGGCGAAAAAAGTATTGCCGTAGAACATGTTTTATTATCATTTTCGTACAGGTGGGGCAGTGTGTCCAACCCAAAATTTGGACTTATTGTAAAAAAGACTAAGCCGAATCACACCCTGGAATTATTGTCAAGTAAACCTTAGATATCCAGCTTCCCATTGCACCTAGTGGTGAAAAGAGTATTGCCGTAGAACAATTTTTATTAATATTTCCGTAAGGTCGGGGTAGGGTGTTCGACCCCAACTTTGGACCGAATTAAAAAAAAACTAAGCCGAAGCATACCCTGGAAATATTATCAAGTAAACTTTAGCTATTCAGCTTCCTATTACACCTAGTGTCGAAAAGAGTATTGCCGTAGAACAATTTTTATTAACATTTCCTGAAGGGTGGGGTAGGGTGTCCAACCCAACTTTAGACCTAATTTAAAAACAAATTAAGCCGAAGCACACCCTGGAAGTAATGTCAAGTAACACTTAGCTATTCAGCTTCCCATTGCACCTACTGGCGAAAATGTATTGCCGTAGATCATCTTTCATTAACATTTCCGTATCAGGTGGGGTAGGGTGTTCGACCCTAACTTTGGCCCTAATTAAAAAAAAATCTAAGCGAAGACACCCTGGATTGATTTATTGTCAATAAACCTTAAACTATTTAGCTTCCCATTGCACCTAGTGTCGAAAAGAGTATTGCCGTATAACATTTTTCATTAAAATTTTCGTAAGGGTGGATCGTAAGGGTGGGGAAGGGTGTCCAACCCCAAGTTTGGAACTAAAGTAAAAAAAAAAACTAAGCCGAAGGACACCCTGGAATTATTGTCAAGTAAACTTAAGCTATTCAGCTTCCCAATGCACCTACTGGCGAAAAATGTATTGCCGTAGTACATTTTTATATTAACATTTCGGTAAAGGGTGGGGTATGGTGTCCGACCCCTACTTTGGATCTAATTTAAAAAAACTAAGCGAAGCACACCCTGGACTGATTTATTGTCAGGTAAACCTGAAACTATTCAGCTTCCCATTGTAACTAGTGTCGAAAAGAGTTTTGCCGTAGAACATTTTTTATCAACATTTCAGTAAGGATGGGGAAGGCTGTCCGACCCAAACTCTGGACCTAATTTAAAAAAAAATAAGCCGAAGCACACCCTGGATTTATTGTCAAGTAAATGTTAGCTATTCAGCTTCCCATTGCACATAGTGGCGAAAAAGTATTGCCGTAGAACATTTTTTATTAACATTTCCGTAAGGGTGGGGTAGGGTGTCAAACACCAATTTTGAACCTTGCTTAAAAAAAACTAAGCCGAAGCACACCCTGGATTTATTGTCAAGTAAACCTTATCTTTTTAGTTTCCCATTGCAACTAGTGTCGAAAAAAGTATTGCAGTAGAAAATTTTTTATTAACATTTCCGTAAGGGTGTGGTAGGGTGTCCGACCCCAACTTTGGACCTAATTTAAAAAAAAAAAAGTCGAAGCACACCCTGGAGTTTTTGTCAACTAAACTTTAGCTATTCAGCTTCCCATTGCACATAGTGGCTAAAACAGCTGTAGCTATTATGCTTCCAATTGCACATAGTGGCGAAAAAGGTATTGCCGTATATTACCGTATAACATTGGCGAAAAAGGTATTGCCGTATATTACCGTATAACATTTTTTATTAACATTTTTGTAAGGGTGGGGTAGGGTATCCGTCTAAACTTTGGACCTAATTTTAAAAACAAATAAGACAAAGCACACTCAGGAAATAATGTCAAGTAAACCTTAGCTATTCAGCTTCCCATTGCACCTATTGTCGTAGAAAATGTTTATTAACATTTCTGTAAGGGAGGGGTAGGGTGTCCGACCCCAACTCTGGACCTAATTTAAAAAAAAAAAAAAAGCCGAAGCACACCCTTGATTTGTTGCCAAATAAACGTTAGCTATTCAGCTTCCCATTGCAACTAGTGGCGAAAAAAGTTATGCAGTTGAACATTTTTTATCACCATTTTCGTAAGGGTTGGGTAGGGTATCCGACCCCAATTTACTTTGGACCTAATTTTAAAAAAACTAAGCCGAAGCACACACTGATTTTTTTGTCAAGTAAACTTTAGCTATTCAGCTTTATATTGCAACTAGTGGCGAAAAAAGTTTTGCAGTTGAACATTTTTTATTACAATTTCCGTAAGGGTCGGGTAGGGTGACCGATCCAAACTTTTGACCCAATTAAACAAAAAATAAGCCGACGTACACCCTGGAATTATTGTCAAGTAAACCTTAGCTATTCAGCTTCCCATTCCACCTAGTGTCGAAAAGAGTATTGCCGTAGAACATTTTTTTCTTAAACTTTTTGAAAGGGTGGGGTAGGGTGTCTGATCCCAACTTTTGACCTAATTAAAAAAAAAACTAAGCCGAAGCACACCCTGTAAATACTATCAAGTAAACTTTACCTATGCAGCTTCCTATTACACCTAGTGGCGAAAATAGTATTGCCGTAGAACAATTTTTATTAACATTTCCGTAAGCGTGGGTATGGTGTCTAACACAACTCTAGACATAATTTAAAAAAAAACTAAGCCGAAGCACACCCTTGCATTATTGTCAAGTAATCCTTAGCTATTCAGCTACCCATTGCACCTAATGGCCGTAGACCAATTTTAATTAACATTTCCGTAAGGGTGGGGTTAAGTTGTCTGACCCCATCTTTGGACCTAATTTAAAAAAAAAACAATAAGCCGAAGGACACCCTGAATGTTTTGTCAAGTAAACTGTAGCTATTATGCTTCCAATTGCACATAGTGGCGAAAAGAGTATTGCCGTAGACATTTTTTATGAACATTTCTGTAAGGGTGGGGGTAGGGTGTCCGTCTAAACTTTGGACCTAATTTAAAAAAAAAATAAGACGAAGCACACCAAGAAATTAATGTCAAGTAAACCTTAGCTATTCAGCTTCCAATCGCACGTAGTGTCGAAAAGAGTATTGCCGTAGAACAATTTTTCTTATTATTTCCGTAAGGGTGAGGTAGGGTGTCCGACCCCAACTTCATACCTATTTAAAAAAAAAACTAAGCCTATGCACACCCTGTTTTTTTTTGTCAAGTAAACTTAAGCTATTCAGCTTCCCATTGCACCTATTGGCGAAAAAAATATTGCCGTAGAACAATTTTCATTAACATTTCCGTAAAAGTGGGGAAGGGTGTCCGACCCCAACTTTAGACATATTTTTTTTTTAAATAAGCCGAAGCACAAAGCACACCCTGGATTTTTTGTCAAGTACACTTTAGCTATTCAGCTTCCCATTGCACATAGTGGCGAAAAAAGTATTCGAGTAGAACATTTTTAATTAACATTTCTGTAAGGGTGGGGTAGGGTCTCCAACCCCAACTTTTGACCTAATTAAACAAAAACAAAGCCGAAGCACACCCTGGATTTTTTGTCAATTAAACCTTAGCTATTCAGCTTCCCATTGCACCTTGTGGCGAATAGAGTTTTGCCGTTGAACATTTTTATTAACATTTCCGTAAGGGTGGGGCAGGGTGTCCGACACCAACTTTGGATCTAATTAACTAAAAAAAAACTAAGCCGACACACAACCTGGATTTTTTGTCAAGTAAACTTCAGCTAATTGCATAGATTGGAGAAACAAGTATTGCCGTAGAACATTTTTCATTAAAATTTTCGTAAGAGTGGGTCGTAGGGGTGGGGTAGAGTGTCCAACCCCAACTTTGGAACTATAGTAAAAAAAAACTAAGCCAAGGCACACCCTGGAATTATTGTCAAGTAAACCTTGGTTATTTTGCTTCCCATTGCACCTAGTGGCGAAAAGAGTATTGCCGTAGAACACTTTTTATTAACATTTCAGTGAGGGTGGGGTAGGGTGTCCGACCCCATTTTTGGACCTACTTTAAAAAAAAAACGAAGCACAAAGCACTCTCGGATTTTTTGTCAAGTAAACTTTAGCTATTCAGCTTCCCATTGCAACTTGTGGCGAAAAAAGTATTGCCGTAAAACATTTTTTATTACCATTTCCGTAAGGTGGGGTTGGGTGTCCGACCCCAACATTGGACATAATTAAAAAAAACTTACCGAAGCACATCCTGGATATGTTGTCAAGTAAACCTTAGTTATTTTGCTTCCCATTGCACCTAGTGGCGAAAAGATTATTGCCGTAGAACACTTTTTATTAACATTTTCTTGAGGGTGGGGTAGGGTGTTCGACCCCAATTTTGGACCTAATTTTAAACAAAAACGAAGCACAAAGCACTCTCGGATTTTTTGTCAAGTAAACTTTTGCTATTCAGCTTCCCATTGCACATAGTGGCGAAAAAAGTATTGTCGTATATCATTTTTTATTACCATTTCCGTAAGGGTGGTGTTTGGTGTTCGACCCCGACTTTGGACCTAATTTAAAAAAAAATAACTAAACCGAAGCGCACAATGAATTTATTGTCAAGTAAACCTTACTTATTCAGCTTTCAATTGCACCTAGTGGCGAAAAAAGTATTGCCGTAAAACATTTTTTATTACCATTTCCGTAAGGGTGTGGTAGGGTTCCGAACCCAAATTTAGACCTAATTTACATAAAAAAAAAAAAAGTCGAAGCAAAACTTGGAATTATTGTCAAGTAAACCTTAGCTATTCAGCTTCACATTGCACCTACTGGCGAACAAATTATTTCCGTAGAAATATTTTTATTAACATTTCCGTAAGGGTGCGGTAGAGTGTCCGACCCCAACTTTGGACCTGATTAAAAAAAAAACTAAGCGAGCCACACCCTGTATTGATTTATTGTCAAGTAAACCTTAAACTATTCAGCTTCCCATTGCAACTAGTGTCGAAAAGAGTATTGCCGCAGAACATTTTGATTAACATTTCCGTAAGGGTGGGGAAGGGTGTCCGACCCCAAATCTGGACCTAATTTAAAAAAAAAACTAAGCCGAAGCACATCCTGGATTTATTGTCAAGTAAACCTTAGTTATTCAGCTTCCCATTGCACCTAGTGGCGAAATGATTATTGCGGTAGAAAACTTTTTATTAACATTTCCGTGAGGGTGGGGTAGGGTGTCCGACCCAATTTTTGGAACTTATTTAAAAAAAAAAAAGCCGAAGCACAAAGCACTCTCGAATTTTTTGTGAAGTAAACTTTAGCTCTTCAGCTTCCCATTGCACATAGTGGCGAAAAAAAGTATTGCCGTAGATCATTTTTTATTACCATTTCCGTAAGGGTAGGGTTTGGTGTCCGACCCCGACTTTGGACCTAATTTGAGAAATAACTAAACCGAAGCGCACAATGAATTTATTGTAAAGTAAACTTTAGCTATTTAGCTTCCCATTGCACCTACATTTAGTTGCGAAAAAAGTATTGCCGTAAAACTATTTTTTATTAACATTTCCGTAAAGGTGGGGTTGGGTGTCCGACCCCAACTTTTGACCTATTTTTCAAAAAAATAAAAATAAGTCGAAGCAAACCCTGGAATTATTGTCAGATAACCTTAGCTATTGAGCTTCACATTGCACCTACTGGCGAAAAAAATATTTCCGTAGAAATTTTTTTATAAACATTTCCGTTAGGGTGGGGGTAAGGTGTCACACCCCAACTTTGGATCTAATAAAAAAAAACTAAACCGAATCACAACATGGATTTATTTTCAAGTTAACCTTATCTAATCAGCTTCCCATTGCATCTAGTGTCGAAAAGAGTATTGCCGTAGAACATTTTTTATTAACATTTCCGTAAGGGTGGGGTAGGGTGTCCGACCCCAATTTTGGACCTAATTTAAATTAAAAAAAAAAATAAAACCGTAGCACACACTGGATTTTTTGTCCAGTAAACTTAAGCTATTCACCTTCCCATTGCACTTAGTGTCGAAAAAAGTATTGCCGTAGAATATTTTTTATTAACATTTCCGTAAAGGTGGGGTAAGGTGTTCGATCATAACTTTGGACCTAATTTTAAAAAAAAATAAGCCGACGCACACCCTTGATTTATTGTCAAGTAAAAATTAGCTATTCAGCTTCCCATTCTATCTAGTGGCGAAAAAAATATTGACGAAAAACATTTTTTATTAACATTTCCGTAAGGGTGGGGTAAGGTGTCCGACCAAAACTTTGGACCTTATAAAAAAAAAATCCGACGCACACCCTGGAATTTTTGTCAAGTAAACTTAACCTATTCAGCGTCCCATTGCACCGAGTGTCGAAAAGAGTATTGGCGTAGAACATTTTAATTAACATTTCCGTAAGGGTGGGGAAGGGTGTCCGACCCCAACTTTGGACCTAATTTAAAAAAAAACAACCAAAGAACACCCTGGATGTTTTGTCAAGTAAACGATAGCTGTTCAGCTTCCCATTGCACATAGTGGCGAAAAAAGTATTGCCGATTAACATTTCTTATTAACATTTCCATGAGGGCGGGGCAGGTTGTCCGACCCCAACTTTGCACCTAATTTGAAAAAAAAACTAAGCCGAAGCACAAAATGGATTTCTTGTCCAGTAAACTTTAGCTATTCAGCTTCCCATTGCACCTAGTGACGAAAAAAAGTCTTGCAGTTGAACATTTTTTATTAACGTTTCCGTAAGGATGAGGTAGGGTGTCCGACCCCAACTTTGGACCTTATTTAAAAAAAAAAATGACCAGAAAGACACCCTGGAATTAATGTAAAAAAAAACATTAGCTATTCAGCTTCCAATTGCACCTAGTGTCGAAAAGAGTATTGCCGTAGAACATTTTTTATTAACATTTCCGTAAGGGTGGGGTAGGATGTTCGACCCCAACTTTGGACCTAATTTTAAAAAAAAAACAAGCCGAAAAACACCCTTGATTTTTTGTCAAGTAAACCTTCGCTAATCAGCTTCTTATTGCACCTAGTGGCGAAAAAAGTCTTGCCGTAGAACATTTTTTATTAACATTTTCGTGAAGGTTGGGTAAGGTGATCGACCAAAACTTTGGACCTAATAAAAAAAATAAGCCGACGCACACCCTGGAATTTTTTATTTATATTTCCGTAAAGGGGGGATAGGGTGTCCGACCCCAACTTTGGACCTTATTTAAAAAAGGACAAAGCCGGAACACACCTTTGATTTTTCATCAAGTAAACCTTAGCTATTTAGCTTCTTATTGCACCCAGTGGCGAAAAATGTATTGCCGTAGAACATTTTTTATTAACATTTTCGTGAAGGTTGGGTAAGGTGTCCGACCAAAACTTTGGACCTAATAAAAAAAATAAGCCGACGCACACCCTGGAATTTTTGACAAGTAAACTTAGCTATTCAGTTTCCCATTGCACCTAGTGTCGAAAAGAGTATTGCCGTAGAACATTTTAATTAAAATTTCCGTAAGGGTTGGGAAGGGTGTCCTACCCCAATTTTGGACCTAGTTTAAAAACATAAGCCGAAGCACACCCTGGATGTTTTGTCAAGTAAACGTTAGCTATTCAGCTTCCCATTGCACATAGTGGTGAGAAAAGTATTTCCGTATAACATTTTTTATTAGTATTTCCGTGAGGGTGGGGTAGGTTGTCCGACCCCTACTTTGGACCTAATTTGAAAAACAACTTACCCGAAAGACACCCTGGAATTAATGTTAAGTAAACCTTAACTAATCAGCTTCTTATTGCACCTAGTGGCGAAAAAAGTCTTGCCGTAGAACATTTTTTATTAATACTTCCGTAAAGGGGGGATAGGGTGTCCGACTCCAACTTTGGACATTATTTAAAAAAAGACAAAGCCGGAACACACCCTTGATTTTTCATCAAGTAAACCTTAGCTATTTAGCTTCTTATTGCACCCAGTGGCGAAAAATGTATTGCCGTAGAACATCTTTTATTAACATTTCCGTGAAGGTGGGGTAAGGTGTCCGACAAAAACTTTGGACTTAATAAAAAAATAAGCCGACGCACACCCTGGAATTTTTGACAAGTAAACTTTAGCTATTCAGTTTCCCATTGCACATAGTGTCGAAAAGAGTATTGCCGTAGAACATTTTAATTAAAATTTCCGTAAGGGTTGGGAAGGGTGTCCGACCCCAACTTTGGACTTATTTTTTAAAAAAAATAAGCCAAAGCACACCCTGGATGTTTTGTCAAGTAAACGTTAGCTATTCAGCTTCATATTGCACCTAGTGGTGAAAAAAGTATTGCCGTTTAACATTTTTTATTAGTATTTCCGTGAGGGTGGGTAGGTTGTCCGACCCCAACTTTGGACCTAATTTGAAAAAAAATTACCCGAAAGACACCCTGGAATTAATGTCAAGTAAACCTTAGCTATTCAGCTTCCCATTACACCTAGTGTCGAAAAGGGTATTGCCGTAGAACATTTTTTATTAACATTATCGTAAGGGTGGGGTAGGATGTTCGACCCCAACTTTGGATCTAATATAAAAAACAAGCCGAAAAACACCCTGAATTTGTTGTCAAGTAAACCTTAGTTAATCAGCTTCTTATTGCACCTAGTGGCGAAAAAAGTTTTGCCGTAGAACATTTTTATTAATATTTCCGTAAAAGGGGGATAGGGTGTCCGACCCCAACTTTTTACTTATTTCGAAAAAAGACAAAGCCGGAACACACCCTGAATTTTTTATCAAGTTCACCTTAGCTATTCAGCTTCCCATTGCACGTAGTGGCGAAAAAAATTTTGCCGTAGAAAATTTTTTATTAACATTTCCGTGAAGGTGGGGTAAGGTGTTCGACCATAACTTTGGACATAATTAAAAAAAAAAAAATAGCCGACGCACAACCTGGATTTTTTGTCATGTAAACTTTAGCTATTCAGCTTCCCATTGCAATTAGTGTCGAAAAGAGTATTGCCGTAGAACATTTTTGTTAACATTTCCGTGAGGGTGGGGTGGGGTGTCCGACCCCAACTTTGGACCTAATTAACAAACAAAAAAATAAGCCGAAGCACACCCTGGATTTCTTTAAAGTGAACCTGAGCTATTCAGCTTCCCATTGCACCGAGTGGCGAAAAGAGTATTGCTGTAGAACATTTTTTATTAACATTTCCATAAGGGATGGGTAGGTTGTCCGACCCCAACTTTGGACCTTATTTAAAAAAAAGACAAAGCCGGAACACACCCTGGATTTTTCATCAAGTAAACCTTAGCTATTTAGCTTCTAATTGCACCCAGTGGCGAAAAATGTTTTACCGTAGAACATGTTTTATTAACATTTCCGTGAAGGTGGGGTAGAGTGTCCGACCCCAACTTTGGACTTAATTTTAAAAAAAAATAAGCCGAAGCACACCCTGGATTTCTTGTCAAGTGAACCTTACCTATAAAGCTTCCCATTGCACCGAGTGGCGAAAAGAGTATTGCCGTAGAACATTTTTTATTAACATTTCCGTAAGGGTTGGGTAGATTGTCCGACCCAAACTTTGGACCTAATTTAAAAAAGAAAAATAAGCCGAAGCACACCCTGGATTTATTGTCAAGTACACATTAGCTATTCAGCTTCCCATTGTACATAGTGGCGAAAACAGTATTGTTGTATAACATTTTTTATTAACATTTCCGTAAGGGTTGGGTAGGTTGTCCGACCCCAACTTTGGACCTAAGGCAATACGCAGTTAGGAGTTTAGTTTCGATTTTGGCCCCTGTGGATTTTTCCAATAGGAAATTTCTTGTGTAATAGAATTGATTTTTAGACAGCTGAGTGCTAATTTAGCCTTCAAAGATGGTTTATTATATCATCAAGATTCTTTTTTACATGTTTTTTGGACTGTTTTCTGTTTGACAATCCGTATTGTCATAGCTATACAGGCAATTACTCCAGAAATGTTTACAAACATTTTTGTCTACACGACGCTTTTGATGCAATTTTACAAAAAAATGAGATGAAAGACATATGATTTTCAATGGATTTGCTGAATGATATATGTACACAGTTTCAGAAAAGGTATTAATTCAAGCGATTGAAATTCTACTTTCAGTCAAATTTTTGGAAAATATTTGACATCTTTCCCTTCCCTTTTTGCAATATTTTATAACAATTAAATGCAGATTGTTGACATGGATACACCCAAAAGAAATTATATTTTATCATTTAATATACTGGATATAAAATCTATGGAAGATTCTGATTAAATACTTATGCCTATATATGACACAAACAGGAAGCTTGATATTGCAAGAAAGTAATGAAAAGGGGATAGTAAAATTTATAAGGGCAAATTTTAATACTTTTTCCTAACTGTTTATAGCTACCTTATGGCATACTTACCAAGCTCAGAATTGTATAATTTAAGACTTTTCATGCTACAAATCTATTGATATTCAGATTCTAAATCAAATTCTGAGGAAATTAAGTGTTTAAAAATGACAATACATGTCAATTGTATTGTGTACAGTCCTTAGCAACCAAAATTAGACATTTTGACACAAGGCTTATATTTGTACTCTATCGGCCTAACCCTTGCTTGTGATGGATTGGACTGCATGTAGTAGCCTAAGTAATGAACGCGTTGGGTTTTTTCTTGCAAATATATCAAATTATTGTTTTTATCAAGATTTCATGTTACATTTTGGCATATATTAAATGTATAGTTAAATCAGATGTAAGAAATTGATTCCCTATCACCAAGTTTATTAATCAAGTCTTTGGTATGCATTAAGCATAAAGATTACCATTTTTATGCTTGAAATTGCTTAATTTTGTACAATTTTGCATCATCAGAGATCTTATAAAGATTTTCAACATTAAAAAAGTGACAAAAGAGGTATAGTTTTTAAGATTTTGCTAAACATTGAGGTAGAGATAAGATTTTACACTTTGACCTGGCACTTTTCTTTAACATCAGTTTTTGTCGTGTTTCAGTGTCAACTCCAAACCTTCATAAAATATTCATTATTCAACCAATTTTCAAAATTAAAAGGCCATTTTATTTGTTTTAGCTAGGAGAACACTAAAAATAAGTTCAAAGGGAGAATTTGAAAAAAAATATGCACTATTAAGGTAGCAATACACAGTTAGGAGTTTAGTTTCGCCCAAGCACACCCTTGATTTTTTGTCAAGTAAACCTTCGCTATTCAGCTTCCCATTGTACCTAGTGGCGAAAATATTATTGCCGTAGAACATTTTTTATTAACATTTCCGTAAGGGTGGGGTAGGATGTCCGACCCAAACTTTGGACTTAATTAAAAAAAATAAGCCGAAGTACATCCTGTATTTAAAGTCAAGTAAACCTTACCTATTCAGCTTCCCATTGCACCTAGTGGTGAAAAAAGTATTGTCGTAGAACATTTTTTATTAACATTTCCGTAAGGGTTAGGTAGGGTGTCCGACCCCAATTTTGGACTTAATTTAAAAAACAACTTAGCCGAAGCACTACCTGGATTCATTGTCAAAAAAAAACCTTGACTGTTCAGCTTACCATTGCACCTAGTGACGAAAAAAGTATTGCCTTAGGACATTTTTTATTAACAATTCTGTAAGGGTAGGGTAGGGTGTCCGACCGCAACTTTGGACCTAATTAAAAATAATAATGAGCCGAAGCACACGCTAGATTTATGGTCAGGTAAACCTTCGCTATTCAGCTTCCCATTTCACCTAGTGTCGAAACAAGTATTGCCGTAGAACATTGTTTAATAATATTTCCGTAAGGGTTGGGTAGGGTGTCCGACTCCAACTTTGGACCTAATTCAAAAAAAAGCTATGACGAAGCACAACCTGGATTTATTGTCAAGTAAACCTTCGCTATTCAGCGTCCATTACACCTAAGAACATTTGTTATTAACATTGCCGTAAGGATGGGGTAGGGTGTAGAACACCCTGGATTTTTTGTTAAGTAAACTTTAGCTATTCAGCTTTTTATTGCTACTAGTGGCGATCAAAGTATTGCCGTAGAACATTGTTTAATAATATTTCCGTTAGGGGGGGGGGGGTAGGGTTTCAGACTGCAACTTTGGACCTAATTTTAAAAAAAAACTATGACGAAGCACACCCTGGAATTATTGTCAAGTAAACATTAGCTATTCAGCTTCCCATTGCACATAGTGGTAAACACAATATTGCCGTAAAACATTTTTTACTATCATTTCCGTAAGGGTGGTGGGGTAGGTTGTCCGACCCCAACTTTGGACTTAATTTTAAAAAAAATCTTAAGCCGAAGTAAACTTTGGACTTCTGTCAGGTAAACCAGAGCTATTCAGCTTCTCATTGCACTAAGGGGCAAACAAATTATTGCCGTAGAACATTTTTTATTAACCTTTTCGTAAGGGTGGTGTAAGGTGTCCGACAACTTTGGACCTATTTAAAAAAAAAACTAAGCCGAAGCACACCCTGGTTTTTTTTGTCAAGTAAACCTTAGCTATTCAGCTTCCCATTGCACCTAGTGGCGAAAAAAGAATTGCCGTAGAACATTTTTTATTAACATTTCCGTAAGGGTGGGGTAGGGTGTCCGACCCCAACTTTGGACTTAATTAAAAAAAACTAAGCCAAGTCACACCCTGGATTTATTGTCAAGTAAACCTTAGCTATTCAGCTTCCCATTGCACCTACTTGCGAAACAAGTATTGCCGTAGAACTATCCATGTGCAACTGTAGTTTGAATTTCAAAATGACTGCAATAAGTGACGTTTTTACGGCGAACTGGTCAACTCCATAATAGCGAATCATCACATGAGTTTGACATAATTAGTAACTACAAGCAAAAAATATCATTATAAGTAAAGAATTGTGACATAAAAAATAAAAACACGGGATATGGCAAAGTTTTCGAAGTCTTGTCTGATTAATTAGTTTACAAAAAAAAAATCCAAGCAAAAGGGAGCGGGGGCTTACACCGTCTACGCCCTCCTCTGGTTCGCATCGGTAGCAAATTTCCAGATTGCAAAACAGGTGGACAAATTTACACGATAAATGTAACATCAAAGATATAAACTATATTTTAGTTGAATAAAAAGTGACAAATCAAGAGTAATACGATACATGTTACAAATATATAATAACATGAAAAACATAAAAACAGTCGAGGTTTTAGCGAAAATATTCCGTATTCTTCACTTCACTTGGAAACTTCTTTATCGGAGTTTGGAGCTGAAAAAAGACTAAGAAAATGTTTGTAGTCATGTATAAAGCGCACCTCGCTTACAAGAAACAATCCCCAGGGTATAAATGTGCGAGTTATACACACCAAAAGACGGTATACAGAATGCGGCGGGGTTACACATCATGTAACATGAAGGAGGAATCCCAAATATAACCCTTATTATAGTTATAAATAGATTATGACAAGTTTACAGGTCAAGCTCAATATATATTCTGTTCAGAAAAAATAACTTCAGATGTTTTATTTTTGCAGAGCTTTATAGTCCTAAATTTTATCCAGTTTTATATGTTTATCACTTGTGTTTGTTATATATGCTTGATAGGCCAGTGACTTATTTAAAAAAGACGCCTAAGTTAACGACTTTAATGCAACCACATAACACAAGGCTGTATTATATATCATTCGAAAGCTAATAATCTGTACTTTCTGTTTTGCCCAGTCCTAAAAAAAATGTACAATGCATTTTCTGTTAAACCAAGGTCAAAGGTCATGAAAAACATTCCAATTTAGGCCATTTTCTAATTTATGTACCATAACATTTTCCAAAAGATTATATGCTATTTATGTATCATGATACATTATTTCGAAATCAAGCAAAAAATAAGAGCTTACAAGCGCAATATTTCCCGAAAATTGAAATTCATCACAAATCCTTAAAAAGATGATTATTGTTCATAACACAACCTTCTATTGAAGTGTTTTCAGTTGCAAAAAATCCGCCATCTGCAAATAGCGGTCATTTTGTTATTCTATGTTAAGATAGCACATCGCTAATTGTCAATATCAAGGAGGAGTATGATTTCCCATAAAAGAAGAAGATGTATTAAAAGTTCGAATAGAATTTTTACGAACTAATTGAGGTAAACATATGTTTTTTACGAAGTCAAACTTATTAACTTTGTGTAATCATGTCTAAATCGTAGGCAACATTGAAATAAGTAACCTTGTTTAGAAGCACTTTGTTGTCTAAAGCGGGATGTAAACGAACTAAATATAATACTGCTGCTCCTTATTTAACTTAAAATCGTGTTAGACATATTACATGTACATATATTTAGAAGTTTAATCTCTTGAATTATTTGAATAAAAGATGCTTTGAGTATTTTCAACATGAGCTTTTAAAATACAAATGTAGGTCATTGTGTATGTAAAACACTATACGCAGTTGTGAAATAAGAAAATGAAAAAAAGTTGAATACCCTTCCTGACCTCATAAGATCAATCGCTGTGTTCGGCAGTGATCGTGTGCATGCTGTGCTGTGTTTTGTGGACTAATGTTCGTCTCTAGGACTTGTTCATGTTTTTAATTAAGTTTTTTTTTATTCATGGTTTTAGATGTTGATTGTCCCTTTTGGTATTATTTTATTTTACAGACATTAACTTGCAGTAATGAAAATCGGCCAAAAAATCGCCTTAAAGTAAAGTGAAGAAGATTAACGCAATAAGACAAATATCCTCGAATATAACTAATTTGTTCACGGTGATATATATATATATTACTAAATCGTTATCATGATACATTTAACTACAATGATCAACAATTTTTAAAACTTTTACTTCTTGAAGAGTGACTAAAGATATCAAAGGGACATCAAACTCATAATTGAAAACGAGCTGACAAAGACGGGCAATAAACGAGCAATACAAGCAACATTATACAAAACACAACATATAAAGCTACAGATTGAGTAACACAAACCCCCCAAAAATATTTGGGTGATCTCAAGGGCTCTCAAAAGGGTAAGAAGATCATGTTTCACATGTGAAAGCCGTCTTACTTTGCATCTGAACTCTGGTTTGAATCCATGTTCAAACCATCATTTTTCTTCAAATGTCCTGTACCAAGTCAGACATATGGCAGTTGGTTTGTGAACAGTATTTGTTAAAGTTACTAGTTAATCGATTGATGACTATTGAATAGCGGTAAACTATAGTTACCTTCATCTAATATCTTCATTGTGAGCAGTTACGCACTATCGTGATAATCGTGAAAGTAAATGCAACCTCTGGAATGGTCCGTTTCTGTGTGTGCTACACTGTAGTGTTGTGTCGTTGTTCTCCTCTTATATTTAATGCGTTTCCCTCAGTTTTAGTTTGTTACCCCGAATTTGTTTTTGTCCATGGATTTATGAGTTTGAACAGCGGTATACTACTGTTGCCTTAAGATATTGTATCAACCTGGAGATATATACTCTACAAGAAGATGACGCGGAATCGCGTTACAATTGGACAAGGGTTTACATAAAGAGTTTTATTTAATTTCGAGGGCAGTACGTCGACTGAGCATGCAAAAACAAATTTAGAAAATACAAAAATCTACATTTATACGTCATATCATAAATATTTCCGACTTGTTATTGTTTCAGGGAAGTTGAGGTTCAATGAAATCGGTCTCCTCCTTTAAGATTATAGATATGCAGGCGTTGCTATAATGTTGCTACATAGAAATGAAAAAAATATAATTGGGTAGTAAGGAGTAAGGAGTGTTTTATAGGCTGATTCATGTTCATCTTTTGTCCTAAAACTTGTTCTCAACCAACCCTCATCGTCAATTTCAAGATACGATATGAAGTAAATTATATCTGGTGAGGCTTTTTCTTTTAATAATTTCAATGGAAAATACATCCAACCTTGTCACAAATTTGACACTTTTCAGTGAGATTATATCATCTATATCATGTTAAAAGTGGAAAGTGAAGTTTCAAGATAATGGTAGATTCTTGTTTTGCAACGTGTTTACTGTTTTTTTTTTTAATTCTTTGACATTTCATTTTTCATCAATTCATTTTTTTAGTTATTCCTTAACTATATTTTCAATTTATTTTTTATGGTTCACATTAAATAAATAAAAGGTCTTTTCACTACATCAATATTCATAATGAAGCTGCAAATCAAACTATTAGAAAAGTCGAAAGATGTTTATTTTATCCTGGTAGTCACAATGCAGATTTCAATCTTTTAGTTTTGCCCCTTTATTTCAAGCAATAGTAAGATTCTCGCACATATTTTTTTACTTTAAATTCAGATTCTTAAGAAATTGTTTATTAAATCTTCTATTGACCACATACAATGTTTAAATAGGAAGAACTGCTAAAAAGGCTATTTTTTGGCAGATGACGGTATTTTGGGCAACTGTATGAGTTGTTATGAATTGCTATTTGATTAGAAGTAGGCACATTTTAGGAAATTCATGTCAAAAACTTGATAGTTATGCAGGGTTTTACTTTGTTTTCAGTGATAAGCAGTTGCATCAGAAAAAAATATTTGGGTTTTTACACATTTTCTTAACTTTTACTCGAATTTCAGGAAACATGTGCTGTCTATCAAAAACACGCTTTAAATATTTAAACGTGCATTTGATTAACGAATGTTAATCTCTCAGCTAAAAGTTTAAATTGTTTGCATATGTGCATTTAGTAAATAAAAGTCATAGTATACAATCAAGCTGAAATCTGCATTTATTCGTTCTTGACCTTTGATCTTGATATGACGGAAATTGCATCGTACGATTTTTTTTACATCCGGGTAAAACAGATAGGACAGATGTGTAGCATTCAAATGATAAGTTATTTAGCCGTGTGTTAGGTGGGTGCAATACAAATCTAATTTTATGGTTAAAGTCACTCGCCTATGAAGATATTGATCTGATAACTATGATTAATCATGATTATTGTATAAGTTGAATATCAAGTTTAAAATTTGTTTCAGTAAAGATGATTTTATTTTGGCAGAAAATGATCAGGAATCATGGTCCAAAACAAGTTTGCATGTTTCATGACTATAACTTGTGTAAGTGTAGGATCTCTATAAAATTGTACCACTTTGTACATGTAGGTTTCATACCTCAAAATGAAGGTTTGGGGTAATGGACTAAACCTTTTGATAATTATGGGCCAAAAAAATAAAAAAAAACGAATATATACATATAAGAAGATATGGTATAATTTCCCTTCTCCATGTTCACTCAAGATTAAATGACATAAAAGTTAATATATTATAAAACTACAGGTCACAGTACATCCTTCAACAATGAGAAAATCTTATACAGTGTATCTTTCTGTGATCTCTATGAAATTGAGCCTCAAGGTTTGATACCAAAGTGGTAAGATCAAAGGGGTTTATTATAGAAGTGTAAGTGAAAATTGTATAAAAATCAATTACAAATGGTCACAACTTCAAAACTAATTTAATAATGACAAAAAAGGGTGGGGTCTTTAGTTACTATGTAACACTACAAGGGGATGACCTGCTTTTAGTTTAAACTACTGGGCAAAGTTTAATAAAACTGTAAAGCCTCTAGATGATATTTGAAAGTGCAATTCCAAGTTTAATACAAATAGAAAGAAATTTATGTATTATAGGCTAATTGTTTGCAAAACTCTTTGAATAGTATTGTGTCTACATGTTAAATACTCCCTTTCTGCAATACTACACGGAATGGACCGAGGAGTTAACTATTAATAATGGCTGATACTGAAGTAACCTACATGCAGTGTCCAATGACTGCATGCCTAGCTGACAGTCCATTTTTACATGTACAAACATTTAAAATGTATGTTGACAGCCAATGCTAAGTATTAATCTTAATATATTAATCATATATACAATGATTGTATGTGCATCTCTGAGACTTATATTCTGCTTTTGTGTAGCTTTATTTCTGACTAGAGACTCAATATAAATAGATTAACATGATTATCCTGTATTTTAAGTTCAAATAGTATGTACTAGTAACTAAATGTACTCAATGACTTTCATTCATTTAACTTGTAATAGTTATGATGCAGCATCCAACAACAAATATATCTGTTTGATCTTGATTGTATGCCTCACTGAATGTGTATATGTGTTAATATTTTCAGATTGTGGTACTTAAACAAAGTTGTGAGTGTTTTACACATATATAAATATATATACATGGTCATTGGAGTTCAGATAAATTTGATTTCTGATAATGGCAGAGTGTTTTGAACATTGCTTCATAGTGATGATCAGATTACATTTAATTAATATATACAATGTACATGTACACTGCTATTTTTGCAGGTACTTTTTCTGTATTAAAAATCTGTAGACTAGTACTGGACATTTACTTTTAATATTTTAAGTGCTATTTCTTTACCTGAAAATTATTGTAATATTTAGGTCCCTGTATTTTTTGTACTAAAACAATTTGGTATAGAAATAATACCCACTGTGATCACAATATTCCATGTTTGAAAATCTAAACTTTAAGAGATTTGAAATAGACAAGTTTTCGAAAAGCTGAAAAATGTAACGGTGTAATATATAGCATGAATAAAAAACTGTAGTACTTAAATTTCAAGTACAAATCAAGTACTGTACTTCAAGGAATTTAATTTTTCAGAATTACACATTTGTAGCTCCCAAGATGTGAGTGGAAGTGAAGTTATACAATTAAATGAAGGAATTGATTAGATTTACATGTAGAGGAGATCCTAGAAAGACAGTATATGTAACTGGTATGTTTTTGTTTACAGTATTTGTAGTCAAAATGGTATATAACAAAAATACCGAATCCTGTCATGTCTGTGCAAATTAAAAAAGGAGTCCATACGAACTGACAAAATAAAAAAATACTATCAATCAACAGATCAATAGTAAAGTTAATCTGCTATGTATATGTATGAAATATGCATTTTCAGTCCATGTAAATTTATGAGAATATAATTTTATTATCTGTATTTCCTAAGATATCAAATATTATTTCATATTGATATTCCCCTGTGTTATGCTTGTGGTTTGAGGAAAATTATCAAAAGAGCTTGACCAAGATTTAAAAAATAATTACTGGTATCATGAATCGGGCCATTTTTGTCTTGTCTGCAACTGATTGTATAGTGTACATGTCTGTCTGGGCAGGGTTCATCTTACCATGACCTGATATTCATAATTCATTGGTCAATTCCAAGTTTCATATTTTGGTCTGTTTGTTGTATACTATATACATGATACACAAGCTGTAATTAATTAAGAGCTAATCTATATAAGGTGTAG